>JAVLVB010000594.1:214501-229426 GCA_032876305.1 Orestias chungarensis
CCTATAGCAGCATAACTATAGAAAAACTTAAATAACTTAACCCTATAGAGTGAGACATGAAGAAGGTAGAGCAAAGGAGAAAGTGGTCCGATTGCCATCGGTTTTCTAATCCTATAACAGCTTAACAGTACAGATAAGTCAGGATAACCTAACCCTTTAGGATGAGACGTGGTAAAGGTTTATTTAAGGTTCCATCTAAAAAGTCCAGGAAACATGAATCCACTATTGTCTGATTTGGCTCTGATTTCTAAAGTGGAAATTTGTTCAAAGGTTCCAGTTGACCTCTATACTGTAGACCTCTATATTTACATAAGTTTCTGATGGTTTAGGTGTTTTTTGTCTTCTAAAACCGTGGACCATGGCAGATGGCTACTTGTATCGAGGCCCTGCATTGGTGGAGGTTTCTTACTGTTAAAGAGGAGTTTTCCCTCTCCACTGTTTTTACATGCATGCTCAATATGAGGGATTGCTGTAAAGTCAATGTCACAATGCAAGCTATTGTATACTATCTTTGCATTGTAACTTGACCATTACTCATACACATGTTTACAAAATGAATGTTGGAATATATTTATGTAGAGATGATGTTTTTTGTCGTCAAAGATAATAGTATATTTTTGTCCTTATCAGGTGTGAGAACACAGAGGGTCATTGGGACATCATGAGGCAGCTTAAAGGCAAACCTAAAAAAGAGACATCTAAAGACAAGAAGGAGCGGAAACAGGCCATGCAGGAAGCCCGACAGCAGGTGGCTACAGTAGTGCTGCCTACACTCATTGTGCTGGTTCTGCTCATCGTTGTATTTGTCTATGTGGCTACCAGGCCTGATGCTATGGAATGAACGTTACTGGTGTTCAATAATTTTACTCTGGATAAAACCAAGGAAAGGGTCCCTCCATGATGTTGAACAGTTTCTGATATATCAATGATTGGTGTATCATTTGTCTTTATGAAAGTCTCCAAAGAGGGCCTGTCTACAAGCAGCAAAAAGAAGAACATGTACCATAGTGCCTTTAAAGTTGAATAAGGTCGACATTGACTGAATTTCATCTTTTAGATATTGATCTATGTTTATAGCCCAGAAGAATCACTCAGCATGCTTTATGCCAAAGAACATTTGTACACATTAATAAGACTACGTGCCTTACAGATCAGGTCTGAGAATGACTTTACAGATTGTGCCTTAATGTTTTTGGAAAGGATCTAATGAACAATCAATTTGTTGTTTGAATGTTGGAAGGGACTTTTCTAACCAGTCCAGGTAGATTATTTTAATTTCACATGTTCTTTTAAAATGCCACAAAAAACTTAACCAACATGTGTAAATCATTCATTAAAATGGGTTTTATCATTAACATGCCTTAAATGATGTCAGACTGCTGTAGTTAACATCAGTATTTGTGTATTTCATATAAATTGATTATGATTGTTTCCAAAACTCCCAACATGGGGTGCTGGAGTTTTGGAAACAACCATGACTAAATTATTTGGTGCTGTGGATGTCTGAATGTGTCAAAAAAAACACTATGTTAAGTTGCTGGTCATATTTTGGAATATTTTCTTTTACACAATAATAAAACTGTTATGCTGGTAATAGTCTAATCTAAACCAAACAATTACAGCTAATGGGATTTATATTTTTGCAATTAAATAAAGAGCCATGCAATTTTAAAATTTTTATGAGTTTGTATTATTGTTTAACAAGCAGAAAGCAAACTTTCACACACTTATCACACGATTCTCTCTGTGATTCTTTTTTCTTCAGTAACAACGATAAAAACGTTTTTTGAACCAAGAGAAGTCTCTGATGGCTGGAGATTAGTTTTATTAGTAATTGTTGGTGTTTAGGTCAAAGCTATGCTAACTGAAACAAAATTTGTTGTAATATTGCTACAGAGCTAAAGTAATCAGAATCAGAATCAGGTTTATTCGCCAAGTATGTTTACACACACAAGGAATTTGTTTCCGGCTGTTGTTAGCTCTCTACAATTTACAAACAATACAATATACAGACAAGACTATGTAGACTATCTACAATTTACAAACAATACAATATACAGACAAGACTATGTAGACTCTCTACAATTTACAAACAATACAATATACAGACAAGACTATGTAGACTCTCTACAATTTACAAACAATACAATATACAGACAAGACTATGTAGACTCTACAATTTACAAACAATACAATATACAGACAAGACTATGTAGACTCTCTACAATTTACAAACAATACAATGTGCAGACAAGTCTATGTAGACAATATACAAGTTTACATGTTCAGCAGAGTTTGCAGATGTACAGAAAATATAAAAATAGTGTAAGATAAATAGTTAAGGTAAGATGCAGTTACAGTATTATACAGCATGTATAAAGTGCAGTGTGGCATGTAAACAACAGTAAACAGCAGTTTAGTTTTTGTTATTAATAAGTTTGATGGCGTTTGGAAAGAAACTGTTACAGTGTCTGTTTGATTTTGTGTTCAGGGCTCTGTAGCGCCTGCAAGAGGGTAGAAGGTTAAAGAGTTTGTGACCAGGGTGTGAGAAGTCTGTGATAATATTTTCTGCCCGGTTTCTGGTCCTTGATTTGTATAAGTCCTGGAGGGTGGGCAAAGGAGCACCGATGATTTTTGCTGCTCTATCCACCACTCTTTGCAATCTGCATCTGTCCTGTTTTGTGGCTGAACCAAACCACACTGTGATGGATGTGCACAGGACAGATTCAATGACTGCAGTGTAGATTCAATGTATTGTAATGTATATAACAGTCCCTCTCTTGATAATAAAATGGCAGGAGAGGGAATGTTTGTCTTTGTAACCAGTTATTTTATGCTGATTACTGAAATTACAGGTGTGAAAATCTCAAACAGAACCCGTGACATGTACCTTTTAGGCTTAACATAAAAGCCTATATAATTAACGTTCTTATTCTGTAAGCTAAATTCAATAGACACGCTAGTAACTTTGCCAACAATAAACCTAAACTCAACGATTTTTTTTTTTGAAAAAACTAAAGACCTTTAGTCTAATGTGAAACCTTTAAGTTGAAACCTATATTGTTACTGTATTTGATACTCCCTTGGATGAAGTATATTACTATTTCTGGTTGTACATTGTCTATATTTAAATAAAGCCATCTTAAAAACACACACACACACTAACCAGCCGATAGCTAACTAACCAGATACTTGGTGTGGAGACTTGCGAATTCGATGTTGCAGCCGAATTACCTTACCTTCTCATGAACAGGTCTCAATGAAAAAGTTAAAAACTGCAGTTCTTGTCAGGATTTTGTTGAACCTGCACTTTTCGGCCCAACACCTGCCTTCTCATGCAGTTACTTAAATCCCTGGTTAGTAAACGACTGCAGTCTGTTGTCTTCTTATCACTCAAAGGTAATTCATCACTTGTTCTTTCTCTGGAGTTACACCGGGAAGATCTGTGTATTATCTGCTGATGGAGAAGAATCTGGCCGGGGTAGCACCCTTCTTACCAGTGCTGAGATCCAACCAGGAAAACCAAAGTATTTACCTTATGAAATAATAAGCATAAAGTCAGTGTGCAACTCATGCCAATGAACAGAGACAGAGTGACATTTATTTTTGGAACCGGCCTCCCCCAGCCCATCTTAAGAACGAACCAAGAGAAACCAAGAGCAGATAGCAAGACCTGCTTTTGTTGATGCCTGTTCTTGACCCTCCTGGATGGTTTCATTCTTTGTATCACTTTATCCTTAACTATGTGAGGTGCAGCTGATTAGCAACAAAGATGTCCAATTAGGGCAGAAAAGAGATTGTTAGGGGGAAAAAAACACTGAATCATTATTCTTTAACAAGTTGACGTGGAAAAAAATCACATCACATCTCTCAATGTGTCTAGTTCATATGGACCTAAGCTAGAATATGGCTGACAGTTGCCTCCAGTCGTCACGTAACTCCGTCCCCCCAAACGGAGTGCCGTCTCTTTAGTAACTGCCTGCAGCCCTCAGTGCGTGCAACCCCTCTGTTTCCCAATGAGAAGTCCTATGATGATTTGTCTCTAAAGTTAAAATGACTGAAACATTAAAAACAAGGATATGGATAATGCTGTTAAAAAAAATTAAAAACAACAAAAATAATAAAACCAAGAATCAGCAAAAATTAGCAAGCACAATGTGTATCAGTATATTGTAGACGCTAAATAAATAAAAAACTTGTTTATTTACCTATTACAGTCTTCTTGTTCTGTTCCTGGTCTTTCACAACAACAACCACAAATAGAAAAACAGTCACTGCAAAAATAATGGAGGTGAATATACTTACCATTATGGCCCTCCACTTACCAAACCCTTTTGAAATAAGTAAGAGAGTAGACATTTATTCCTGAATATGTCTTTATTTAATTACACATTGCTCTCAGCCCCTGTGGGTCATCTGGGCTGGCTCATCTCAGCACACTTATACCATCCAACCACAGAGGGAGCCCCCTCCCATCAAATGGAATGACTTTCAATTTTGTTGGATGATTCTGGTAGCTGGATGGTATTTTTAAATCCATTATTGAATAACCTGGATGGGGGAGATGAGAGAGGGAAGATGGCATAGTCCTGCCCAATCGGCTCTGTTGACTGTTACCTGTGACAGTACCTGTAAGAGGAGTGATAGTTTAGCAGTTACAGGGGTTCGGCCAACCAGCATTTCACTTACCTGAGGCAGGATTATTATTGCAAAACAGACACTTTTAGAAAGAAAAATTATTCATTTTTGTCAATCCATAGATCCCTTCCTGACAAATCTATTTATACAAAAAAATACCATGTTCTCTTAGGATCAGGAAATTCCTCAGGGTTGGCGTGCTGTGAATAATCCTATTTTGAGGTGGTGAAGTGTTACAAAAATGAATTAACCTTATAGTTTTCCTGTCCATATGTTGTTGTCAATTTACCTCTCCTTTGGTTGATGGTCCTTACTATTTCTTTGGTGGCCAGGCATTATGGTTCCCCAGGACACCAATTAACAGTGTACTGCAGATCACTTCTCTCAACAAAATTTGGGGACTGCCTCATGAAGAACTACACATATACACATCATAATCTTTCTGGGAGAAATTACATGAGATAATATAGCACAGGTCCCACTGGAATGTTGTATCAGCTTCTCTTAGTACAATCAAGTTTATTTCCCCTAAGTGTCTCTAGATTTTGGTTGTCCCTATATGTGGATTTTTTTGGTTCATATATGCATGACGGTTTGGGGTATCCTATTGTTTAAAAAAATAAAAAAATAAAATAAAATAAGTAAAGAAATAACTTGATTAGCGGATTTATTTATTTATTTTTGTCACAGATACCTTGTCTGTTTGTGGGTTTGGACCTCGTTTTAATTATTTGTTAAAAAATGCTCATAGGGTAAAAAACAAATACATTTGTGTGACACTAAAAAACAAGATTAAAGAAAATTGGGTGTAGAATCATGATTATTATTAAACCTGTCTGAGAGGGTTTTTGTTGGTTAAACTGGTCGGTCATATGTTCTGAACTAAGTTTTTTTGGATCTCATGTTTAAATATATGTACAGTAATTTGAATCCACCCCAGACCTCAATTATTATTGTCCAGAGCTTGCAGGTACACTTGTACAGGCTGCAAACACCATAACCCCTGTAAAGTTAGGAATGATCCGACATTATATTTCATTTGCAACCTAGCTTATCTGATGGTCTGTTCCTTTCATTACAACTGAGACACCATTTCAGTTACATCTACATGTTTATTTTAAAAGAATATCAAAAATGCAAGGTAAAGGTAATTTCATTTCTGCCTCCTGACCATTGCTCTCTTCCTCTGGTTTGTCTGCCTGATACTCCTCAAATAGTTCTGACCCCGTTTCTGTCTCTCGACTAGAGTTGTCTTTCTAAACGTATTTCAAACCCCGAGTCAAGTGATTTCCCACTGAGAGCGCGGTTTTCGTCCCAAACTGAGTTCTGTCTCATCGCTCTTACAGTGAACCCAGCTTTTGTTGACATGACCGTCAAGTCAAGCCCTGACTGTGGTGGAGACAAAAATCAGTTTCCTATCTGGTGCCTGGTTTCCTGGTCTTAAATGTCCACTGTTGTGTCTGGCTGAATTTTGGGACTAGTTTGTAAGTCGTTTTGGATAAAAGCATCCGCTAAATACATAAATACTAAATAGAATCAGTTTTTCCAGTTTATACTTAGGACCTGGGCTCTGGGAGTGTATGAGACAAAGTCTTTCTTGTGTTACCAAGGTGGTGAAGTCATCATTTCTGCGTGTAACCCTCCATTGTCTTCAACAGAAGAACAGGGGTCTCGTTAGAACTTTAAGGGCTTATCTGGAAGAAACATCTGTTTTTAGAAGACCACATATGTTTGTGTTTTGGGCCACTGCTCACATGCAGACTTTTCTGTCATCAAACAATGCACTAGAGTGTGTAAATCTCTTTTTTACTTTACTTCTTTCAAGAACTCTTCTGTTATTAAAAAATATATATAAATATTGAGCTTCATAGAAGAAAGGTCAGGCACTAGCAGAACCTTTTATTACTAACACTGCAATATATGTATTATAATACAGAAACTACCTGCTTTACAAAAACAAAATGATACAGTATCACAGGTATGTACAGTGTAGTAAATATATCATCTCAAATTGTACACAAAATCTTTACAATCATCACACATACTGCAATAAAAACAAAACTCAGACTACTTAGACCATACTCAAGACATTAGATTTTGCATAACATCAAAAGAACATGCCACATTTGGAGGTTTTCTTTACAAAGCCATGACCCATTTAAAGTTAGTGCAAGTCATTTGCCATTTCATAGATTCTGAATACATAAGCTTTTCAGTCTAAAAGAACTTACGCTTCGACGTTTTATTCATTTATTTATTTTAGATCAAAAGTGTACATGTTGCACGTTTCCGGAAGAAATCAGGGAGTGGAACTTCAAGTATGTTAGAGTGAAAAAGGTGGGCAGCTGACAATATATAGAAATATTTCTTTCAACATCATTTTTTGGGGGGATTTGTCTCAAGTAACAATACATTTCCTAAGTTTCAGTCGTGACTTTCCTACAACTGAGGAACACACCCTAAAGCTGAACAGTGTACGGTTGAACTGTTTATTTTACTTTCGGGCACAGTAGGATGGGGGGGTTGGTGGTTGCCTGTTACTCACTCATGTCAGTCACAAACTGACCAGCAGTAATTATCTGTAAGTTCCTTGAGTTGATGTGCACTGAAAGAAGAGGTACTTGCCTAAATTTGCTCTCAATCATTGTGAGTGAAACACTTAATGCCAATGTTGCACAGGTAGTTTAATTTAAGATTCATCCTGACAGTACATACAGAATGTCCCGTGGATGTTGAAAGCCTGCAGCTTTTTCCTCACAGTAAAAGGTACATTTTCCAGTCCATCTGATTAAGATAAAAAAAACATTTAAAAACCAAATCACTCATTGTTCCTGATTTCTGTAATACTGACAGTGACTGGTATGATGCAATGTTTTACACTAAACCAGATGAATATTTTCCATCTAGCAGCAACATCTATGTAAATGTATAAAATTAAAATGGTAGATAAACTTGATAAAGCCAGTTAATTAATTACACTTACATTTTTTACAACACATTATGGAAAATTGAAGCTTTTCATTCCACATCTTTGCATTGAGTATCCCTATAGGAGCTCACTGCCCATCTTCAAGCTGACAAGATCACATGGTTGTACGTTAGAAAGCTACAGCTGTGTTAAACGTCACAAAACTGATCTTTCCATCATGGCACTGTTCTTGGTTGTATGCTTTTAAATCTCAAGCCTCTCATGCTATTGTGGAAATCCTTTTAAGACGATGGAAGAAAGCAGCTACAAGATGCTAGCTAAAACACAAGGAGCAGAATTTCATGCAAAAGACAACCTCAAACATTTCAGAACACTGAAATGGAGTAACATGTGCATGTTTCACTCAGTATTATGCTGGCACCTAACTCCCAACAATTTGTCAGAAGAAGTAGACCAAGTTGGAGGTTAAAGATGCTTCCTCTGGAAATGGAAAGGAAGAGGATGTGCGGACACAACAGAGGGAACTGGTGGTGAGTAAAAGTAATCAATGATTTAGCGCAAGTTTAATGACTATCCCATACGTGTTCAGGTGCTCCTTGAAATTGTGAATGCTTTGCTGTGTTTGCCTGGCCATCTTCATGAGGACTAATATTGAGCAACAGTGGCTCCCCCCCTGGACGGTTTCAACTGTGTGCGACATGAACACAAACTGTTCCCTGGTGAGTCTTGTACCTTATACAAAGGAAAACTAATATAGAGAGCTACAGGTTATTGCCCTTCACACAATTCATAAATTAAATGTCTTGCTGCTAAAAAAAAGTAATCATTGAAAAAACAGAAAAGCAATGAAAACATGTTTGCAGGTATTTACATGGTCATCTTTTTCATAGTGTTTTGTAATATTTAAGATTAGAGTGTTAAAAAAGACATTTTCGAAAAGTGTTTTGAGTACAGGAAGATTTGTGTAGCATTATCTACTTCTACAGGAGTAAATAGTGTCAGGCATCTGGGTTAACTGTTATTTAACCATCATTGCAGGCAGATCATGACAGTTTAGTTCAACATATGTTGATATGAATAGCCTGTCTCGATAATTAGTACCTGTTTGTTGTCTCCAGCAAGGTTCCACTCTTACTTTACAAATTGTACATATAGAAAAACACATACAAAGGCACACCATGGAGAAAACAGCAAATTTAGCACAAAGGACTGGATGTACATCATCAGTCTAAATTAAATATGTACAGGACAGAGAGAGAGCAACTGATATGTCCAAGCAGATTGTATGCTGGTCCCATCACACAGTGCTGCTCTCATGCTGTCTATCTAACTGACGCACTCAGATCAAGGTATTTCACCCAAGTGTCCCTTTGTGTCAGCTTCAACCCGATATTGAAGTGTCTTCATCATCACTTCTTGCAGTGTAGAAACCTTTCACACAGAACCTGGTGCAGATCCGAAGGTTCTCCAATACTTTTTGCCATCTAAAATCAAATAATAAAAAGGGAAACAACTTCGCCGGCACTGTTAAGTTTGCCCTTAGTAATATTCCTTCAATCAATATCCCAAGCTTCTTGTCTTGCCAATGCAACAAGTATGAAGATCAAGAAGAAACTAGAGAATAAACGAAGAGCGCAGCATAAAGCCTGGCAGCTCGAGCTGAAGGGGCAGGTCAGACTATTTTTTTGATGCTTGGTCTCTTAAAGCTTCCGGCACTGCGCTGCTTCTGCACCTGACTTGCTGACCCATGGCGAGTCCGTCCTCCACTGGACAGAGCTGAGCTGGGGGACAGCTGGACATTCTCCTTATCCACACCTGGAGAAACAAAAAGAGAACAGATGCATTCTACTGAAAACAAACATACCAGTGGTAAGACCACAGCAATGCAAAACAGATGACCGATGACCTAGACCTAAATGTATACAGTGGGACAAAAAAACTTATTTAGTCAGCCATTAAGTTCTCCAAGTCAGAAAGATGAGAGAGATCTCATATCATGACAACTTAAAAATGTTTATTGGAATTTTAAAAAGGGTTCGTGAATCAGCTGTTAAGAAAGGCAGCTGACTTGTCCTTCTGCATTTAGTAAGGAGAAAACGTCCCTAAAATGTTTCCCTTGTGCAGGTGAAATCATTATGAAGTTAAATTTAAGTCCTATGATGGTATCCCATTTTTATTTGGTGCTAAAAACTATTCACCCGTTTATTTTCTTTTTCTAAATAGATTAAGAAAACTAACAGGTTATGCTGACCTAAGAGGACAAGAAACACACTCAGACGTAAAGTGTTTGTGGACTGAGGAGTCATACCTGGTGAGTGTTGTGATGTGGCCAGTGAGGTCATAGAGTTCGACAGGTTTAAGTTGGCAGTGATGCTCAGCTGGCTTTGGCTGCTAGGAGGATACGGCGAAGTGGGAGTTCTTAGCTGCTCCTCTCCTCTCTCCTCATCAGCTGTCGGCAGGTAACTGTCAATCAATGCTTCCAGAAACTTGACGATCAGTTCAGCATAGTCTGGTATCTGTGTTTGCTGCAGGGACAAAATACATGAAAGTAAATAGTGAAATACTGCAGACAGTACACTCAGTGTGATTTCCAAAAACCTTAATAATGGCCTGCCAACATATTGTTTTCAGAATTGTTGCGTGAACATTTGGATTTTAGGTAAACAAGTTACTCTGCTTAAAGTAGTACATCGGATCAAGCAGAAATACGGTACACAATATATAAACAATCTAACATGTTCTAATCGGATGTGGTCATCTCTGAAAGCCAAACAAGAAAGCAGAATTTGACTCAGTGAGTGAACAAGACAGAAATGTTACTGCATCTGTTAATTCTTCTTTAAAGCTGAAGAGCCACACATTTCAAATCAGCCTGGAGCACATTCATATTTTAAACCTGAAAGTACATATATATTATAGATATAGATACTAATATATTAAAAACAGAAGGTATCCCCTATAACTATGTGTTGAAAACACATGTTTAACCAACAGTAAATTTGGTATTTTATACAAAATATAGAAATTCAGTCAACCAGACCTTAAAGATGTCCAAGAAACTAAATAACTGAAAAATTATTATCTCAATGAAACCTAATTATAAGAATTACAGAATCCTTCATAAAAGAGGGTAAGACAGAAAAGAGCCTTTTGAAGAAGCTGATTGTTCACAGAGTTCTGTAATCTCAGAAAATTAAGTAAGAATCTTTCAAGAAAATGTGCACCAGCAGCAAGAAAAAACGCAGCATGTGGTTCTGAGTCAGGACCAGCAGCATCAAGAGCCACCACGAGCAGATGAATACTCGAAATGGATTACAAATGTTTGCATTCCCCATGACAAAACACTCCTAAACAAGCGACAGCGTAGGAGGAATCCTTACCTGCGATAATAAGTAAAGGAACTGGGGGGGTCGTGAGACTTCAGAAAGCGCTATACAAGTACAAGCCATTTACCATTTATCATAAAAATTATAAAGACAATCTAAACAAGGTAAATCCATACCTTAGAAAATGGTCCAGCAAATCTCCAGAGTCCGTTAAAGCCAAAACCTGTCAAATAAAAAAACAAAAAAGAGACAGGTATCACTTAACAAAACTCACCTGTCTGACTTTTGGAAACTTTCCGTCTGCATAGTTGCAAAGGAGAAAAAATTTCATACTTTGTAAATATGATGGCTGGTATTGAGGAGGGGACTCCTCATGGTAGACCACACTCTGCACAATGCCGTGGACAGGATTTAGAAGGTTGATGTCTTGGCACATGGACAGCACAGTGTTAATCTTGGAGTCCAATAAGTTATAACTGAGGAGTAGACATACAAACATGTATTACTGACAGATTGGGCTGAAAGGTTGTCTCATGTTGGTTTATTGACCTAAAGAGTTTCTACTGAAATATGTAAATGACATCAAATCTATAGGGGAACATTCTTGAGTGGCTTTTGTACTAGTAAATACATTTGATATTTACTATATTATCTAGAATTCTTGACAACTTGGAGTTTCTTAATGTGTAGAAATTATTATATGAGACATTGAATAGAGAAGCTCAACTTTTTGTGAAGACAAAGGAAATTACACTAGACATGTCAGGAATAACAATATTAAACATATATAATCCAACTCAGCATACACTACTGTTCACACAGAGGGGAGGGGCTGAGTGTAATGTAAAAAAAAGAAAAAAAGTTAAGGGTCATGCGGTGTTGCTTGCAGGTTTTATTTTCTTATGTCAGACACGAAGGTGTAATATACCATTCCGAATTAAATCACACAACTAACTGCATTATAATAAAACAATTTAGAGTCAAAAAATAGAACATATACATTTTAAATGCAAGCTGTGTCAGTTTAGTTGTTTTATTTAACCAGCAGATGGTAGTATTTTTCTTGTTTTTGCAACTTGACATCCAGCACTACCCACATCTAGCCTCATTAATAACCCATTTGACCAAATGTCTCCATGTCCAGCCTTGCCCAATAATAATGTTAACTAATAGAAACAGCTTGACTCCAGGCCTCCAGAGACATTGCTTCTGCACCGCTGGTCTCTAGGGATACTTCACAAAAGACCCCCTGAGACCTGTGACCTTGACCCTTTGAAGTAGTCCCTAAAACTACCAGACAGTATACTGCCTCTTTAACAGCTGCCAAACAAGCTGTCTTCAAAGTTCCAAGATACCCTCTTGTTGGCAGCCGGACTCTAAGCTACTTTATTGGAGAGCTCCACGGTTCCTGCCAAGCAGCTATTGGAGACCTCTGCGCTTCCTGCTACGCTGCTGCCGGAGACCTAAACGGTTCGTGCCATGCCGCTGTCGCTAGCAGCCATGGTTCCTGGGCCTCCGATGCTATCAGGCACAATTCCTGGGCCTCCAATGCAGGCATCCATGGTTTCTGTGCTCTGTTGCTGGAGTCCACAGTTCCTACGCCTACAACGCAGGCCCCCTAGGTTGCTGTGCCACTGCAGGTCTCATCAGTTCCTGCCCCTTCGTCTTGAACATTTTTTTATTACAAGCATCAATTCTCTTGAGATTTTCTTTTAGGGAAATTTTTTGTTTTTCTTTTTTGGGTTCTTTTGAGTCTAGTTTTTTGTTTTGCCCTCGGCCCGAGGCCTCCTTCGCCCATCCGACCAGTTTTTTGTATTTTTTTAACCCTCTTTCCATGATTGTGATTTGTGAAACCGTTTTTTTTTTTTGTAAAAACACCATGGGCACATTTATCAATCCTAACTTCAGATGTTACATCGTGTCCAGAAATACGAGGAACAATGATCCAGTTCTGGTTTTACAGAGGTATCGTTAATATGGAATTCCTCAAAAAAAAAAAAAAAAGTATTTCTGAATTACTCCTCTATTTTGAAAATCATTGTCTTAATATAGGACAAGAATGTAATTTGGATGCCTGTATACAGGTTAAAAATTTAAATAGTGCTGTGGAACATATTAGCACTGAAAACAAGGCATCCAGACGGATATAACAGATGGTTAAAATTATCAACTAGTCAACTAAATATAAAATATTATTAGTAATCTAGTACCAAATTAAGTGTTTGACAGTATGTAGACAGAACCATGATCCTCTTCTCTCCTCCACTTTACATTTAATAATTTGCATTTTACTTAAAATCCTTCAGTAACTTGTCTTAGGAAAGACTCAAATAATAAAAAAAATCTCAGAAAAATCTCACCCTGCAATCTAAGCAGTGGAAACAAACTTGGTGTTGGGAAATTGTTCATCAAAGTTTCCCTATCGCTAGGAAAATCAGTATAGCCAGTTTATTCATTTTTGTCTGCAAATTTGTGCATTTGACTTAACCAGCACTGTGCTCCTTAACTCATCCTCATTCACACAGTCATTTAAGGTTGCTTAGTTTATCTACTGTAGATAGCCCTGTTGCAATGCCTAAAGCAGGCATCATTTGGACTAGGATTCAGCTCTTAGAGTAATGTTAGCAGTTTGGCCACTCGTGCTTTCTCCATGTTCAGATGATGGGTCTGAATGTGGTTAGTAAAGCATTATAAATTAAGAGTGTCAACGTCTTTGTTTTTCATCTTTTCTTGGATATCTTTAGTTCATGATAGGATGTCTTGCTTTCCAGATCATTTTGCTGACTTCATAAAGTCAGGCAGATTTAATCATTTTGTTTCATTAATTATAATGATACATGTTTATAATGTACCTAATTAATTTTGGTCTGATCCTTCAATATTTTTGATTAGCTGACACAAGTTGAAGTTGAACAACAACCAAAACCAGAAAGAAAAGACTGCAAATTCTGATTTTATCAAAGCTGCTTTTTTCTAGCGCTAGGTGGCGTTTCTTTGATGGAGAAAGCGAATATTAATAGACATCACTTAAACTGGCACTTGAAATATCTAGGAACACCTCAAAATGAGAAAATAACTCAAAAACAAGCATCCCTAGCTAAAAGTCAAGTTAATGACAAAGCACATTTTAAGTACATAAATGGATCAAGAGTAAAATACAGTATTTAGAACTTACACAACTGGAAAAACCTTTGGAAATACGACACTAGCTTCAGCTAAGTACTCGTACAAAATCCTTTGGTCAAAGTCATCTGTGGTGTATTTAACCTGTGTGGCCTGAGGAGGAGAAAAAATGTTTAATAATACAGTCAAGTTTGGAAGCGCCACATCGTCTATACAATCACACCGTTTGAGTACTTACTAGCACAGTGAGCAGAAGAGCCTGGATTTTTGGATCAGTCAAAACCTCCTCATCCAGCAGAACATTAGACTCTGATACAGACACCTTTCGTAGGTGAGAATTTCCAATTCTTGGTGTCTCTTTACCAGTAACAGTCAAGACCAGAAATACAAACAGCAAGTTTAGAGAAAAAAAAAGCCAAAAAAACAGGCCAGAAAGGAAACCACAGCGAATGCAACGTGATATGTTCATTTATATCACTGAATGCAACGTGCCGAAACAGAACAGAGTACTGCAGCTCGGTCAAAGACATTTCTGTTTAGAAAGATAGTTGCAAGTTTTAGAAACAGTTTGAAAAAACACAGTGCCCCATGACTAGAAAATAAATAAGGATATACTTTTGGACACACGTCTTACGCTGTCGATATGCGCTTAGTGTGTACAATATGGTTAACTAAATAGTGTATTCAGTTTGTTGGTGCTATTACCGATCTCATAGTCATTTTCTGCTACACGCCTCATCTTTGGAGGGGTTGTCATCCCAGACTCCATCTCTGGCCTTTTTGGTGCTTTAGAGTCCGAAATCAGATGATCAAAGCTCTTCCTGGTACCTGGCCAACACAGAATGTGTTTATTAATAAAGACACACACACACATATATATATATATATATATATATATATATATATATA
>JAVLVB010000594.1:232879-245920 GCA_032876305.1 Orestias chungarensis
GTTAAAGGGGAGTTTTTCCTCTCCACTGTCGCTACATGCATGCTCAGTATGAGGGATTGCTGTAAAGTCAACGACAACACAAGCCATTGCTTCTGCCTGCTGATTCCAGAGGAGTGAATGCTGCAAGTCAATGACTCCATGAATCTGCTGGGGTTCCTTAGATTGGAAACTTTTTCAAATTGATTTGTTAGAATGTATCCTTGATTTTAATTGATATTTTGTAAAGTGCCTTGAGACGACACCTGTTGTAAATTGGCGCTATATAAATAAACTGACTCTTGACTCTTGACCTAATGTCTTCAGCATTGAGTGTTAAAATGTAGTCCCCCATTAACCTCGATCCATCTTTCACCTTGAATATCAAACAGGACACCATGAAATTGAACTTTACACCGACACACAAAAGAACAAAATGAGCTTGGTTTTAAGGCCAATCATTACACAACAGCTGGTGGAAAGGCTTGTGTTGCTAGGAGCAACCTAAAGAGTTCAGCTTCCAGATGACACATCAAAAAATAACATCATCCGCACTTGGTGCACATTTACCACCACTACAACTATGCTCAGAAAAGATAAGTTCAGTTTTGGTTAACTTTAGCACCTCCACATCAGAAGGCAAAAGGACATTTTAATTAAGTCTACCTTTGTAACAGAAAGAATTGCTGCATGTCCTGGCGAAGATCTGCTAGGTAGACATACATAGAGCTGGCTTAATTATCAAGGATCTACATCAGCCGTTTTATTGACCAACTTTACTTTACAAATGGAATAAGCAACATTAGTATCAGTTCGTAAAGCAAAAAAAAAATCAATGAATGTTCTCTTACTACTCTCCTACCACCAAAAGAATGTGCACCCACCCCATTTACAACAACAGACAAAATGTCAACACATCCAATCAAAAGGACAGCAGGACAGATATGGAGTCCATGATCTGAATGTCTTTCTGAATCTGAAAACCAAGCATTCACCCATGTATGGTGCTGTGTGACTTCCTGTGCAAAGTCCCTTACATCTGTGAAAACAAATGGGTTCTGAATGACACATGAAGTTGTCCCCTGAATATGTTTCTTCACTGCAGCAAAATGGACATATAATCATAAATTTTGGATTTCTGCAGTTCAGGTGATTCAGTAAGCATCTAAAGTATTTACTTGATTATCTCATTGTCATAAATTAAACAGACCTTTAAAAGGAGCACTATATACAAGGACACAGCACAATGAAGGATTAGACAGAAGCTGCATGGCAAAGGATTGTTCTTACCCGGTCTATGCTGAGCAGAGGGCTGGCTTTGCTGAGGATTCGGATGATCTGCTTGATCTGGCCGTGAGTCACCTTCTTGCTGATGCAACCAAAGACTACCAGGGCTCTTGGCTGTAGGGATGGGTTGTACTGGAAGGCAAATCTACAGCCGAACCACAAAGATTTGATGCTCCAAATCTCACAAATAAAAGCATATACACTAAAAAGGTTTAAAGTGTTTAAATACTTTTGAGCAAGCTCTGTCCACTGGTCTAACCACTTGCAGGTTGGGATGTCTCTCATACAGGCCTTGAGTCAAAAAAGACAAATAAACAGATCGAAAGATACTTATACAGTATGTAAACTTATTGCTATGGCAATAAAGATTTGTTGAGTAAAACCAGCCTCATAGGTAGTATACCACACAAAACTCTTTTCATCTGGTAAACAATTAAAGTAAATAAATGTGTTTTTTTAAGTATAATTATTTTTACAATACATTTGTTGTTAAGCATCTAGTCATACAAAAATGTGTATGAAAATTAGCAGCCATGAAAAAATAGAGAGAGTCCTGATGAATACATTAATAAATATTTGTCTGACCTCCATAATTTCCAGCAAGGCCTCAGTTACGGTCTCCAGAGAGGACAGAGCAAAAGTTTCCCTCTCATACGAGCCAGGAGAGAAGGAGCGGTCTCTGTAGCTGGAACGGAAGGCAATGACGGCAGCTGACTTGACTTTGCTGATGCCAAACAGCAGATAGAACTTTGGCAACGAAAACTCAGTCAGGCTCAGCCTCAGAACCTGCTTTGTCTCCTCTGAAATTATTTGAAACAACAAAAGATTTTATTGTCATAAGAGTTTAATAAGTTTTGTATTTTCACTTTGTATATATCAGCAATAATGTATCAATAGTCTCTACTTTAAGGCTTCCTTTTAGCCTTTGGCCAATAGAAAATCAGCAGTTAAAATGTTTTTTGTTGCCCTCACCAGTGAAGCAGAGCTGTGAGCAGGTGCACAGAGAGTGAATGATGTTGATAACCAAACCATGGGTAGAGGCTCTAAGTGACAAAGGCCCAGTGGCTACTAGTAGTGTCACTACATGGAAGAGGTAAGGCAGGTGGGCTGCAACATCCAGAGAGTTGTTAAAGGACAGCATGAGCATGTACCGTGCCAGAATTGCAATGTCATCCCACATAAGGTGCTGTTCCAGCGTAGGAGTTGGAGACAGGCATGTCTTATCTATTATCTTACACATCCGACCAATGACCTGTTGAACAAAAGTGCAAACAACAGTAAAAACCATGAGGAGCATCTCCAGAGTTGACAAAGATACAGTAGGTAAACAATCATGACAGCTATTGCCATTAAGGACATTTGTCACAGACGATACGATCTCAAAGACAGCATTGTTAAAGAATCCATATTTCTGTACAAAGCATTTCTTTGCTCCACCAGCAAGAACTGGTCTCATTTCTAACTATAAATGAGACAACAGTGTAGTAAATGAGTAAATGTCATTGGATTTCCATTGTGGCTACTATCATGGCATCGTTTAAACTTGAACATGTTTCTAAGGCTACCTGGATAAATCATTAATTTTAATCTTTTTTTTAGTACTTAGTGTAAATGACTACATTTTATTTAGGGTTTTAATGTCGATCATGTTGCTTGTAACCCAAATTCTGATGATTAATCACTTAAGTTAGTCTTCCCAATGATCCCAATAACTTCATTCTACTCTTAAATCAGCAGCGCTGCTCTATTTCAATGTCTTTTTTCTAAATAGTGTTTCAGTTAATCAGTTTTTTAGACATAGAACTTGTACTGCTAGTCTGTGATGTTGCCTGATAAAACCCAGACACATCTTGGATTTAGCTTGGTAGTTAGTAGATGATGGGTGCATCAAAATCAGCATAATTGATTATGATGATTTTTAAACCGCTGTATTTTCATAAGCTTTATATTTTTGCAGTTACAGTAGTTAATTGAATGGCCAATTTAATCCTACAGTGGTCTGCCTCCACTGAAAATTTGTGTTTTAGTTATCAATTAGTTTCTGGTGTTCAACTGGTGCCCAGGAAATGATGACTATTATAAATAAAAATACTGTTTTTCCCATTTGCAAAGCATTTAGAAGTCTCGTATTTTTAATTTTAGGGACTCTTCAAGTGGGATTTGCAATTGATTTAATGTCCTAAGTGTTTAAACAGATACCAACAAGTAAGAATCAGGGCTCACACAAGTTAGATCTTTAAGAAACCCTCTTGGTCTCCACTCATTACATGTACTAAAGGCACAGGTTTAAAATCTTTTCCCATATAAGAGACACCTTACAGCATAAAAAAACAAACTATCATCTGCAAAATAGCCATGATGTGGGAGCAGTGTATATATTAAAATAGTAGGCCTGAACAAGGATGGGATCGGCTTCAGGAATATGGTGAAAAGGAAACAACTGTTGTTGCAAGAAAAAGGAAAAACTTTAAGATCACTTTCAATTCCTCTTAGTCTGGGGCGCCAGGCAAGCAGCAATGATCGTGACAAAGGTGAGGGATCAGCACACAACTACACAAAGTTGGTCAGTAGACTGACGAAAGCTGGGTCCAGTCTAAAAAAAGACCCTTCAAAGTAACAGAATAAGTCGCCATGGATTCAAATCATTCAGTCAAAGACAAATCCCCCTGCTCAGGCTGGCGCATGTCTGGGCCCGTTTGAAGCTTATAAATGATCATCTGGATGACCCAGAGGAGGAGTGAGAAGGTCATCCTGCCTGATGAACTTGCCGTGTTTGAAGGAACGAGAAGGATGAGCACAACCCAAACAACACCCTCCCTAAACGTGAAGCACGGTGTTAGAAGAGTATGTCTGCACCGTACTGAGGTAAGGATGGACAGGGCCATTTCACACAGCCCAAACAACAGAGTAGTTCAAGAACGAAACATCTCAAAGTCCTGGAATGTGTTAATTATTAAGGGAGTTTAAAACAATTCTACATGGCCCTGTGTAAAAACAAAAAAAAAAAACAGGACAAGTAGACATAAATGTAAAATTTGAGGAATGAAAATATCAGTTGTTACTTTCCCTAGTGCCGTTTCATTGCAATGACGAATATGCTTAGCGGCTATGCTGGGTGCCAGGGATTAAATAAAAAGAAATAAGAGAAAAGGACTGCAAACATTCTTGGTTAAAATGATCTTGTTCAAAACAATAACAATACACGACACATCTTATTTCAATATATTATTTGCATAGGAATAGATATTTCAAAATAAAACTGTACAAATTTGTAACCCTTTATTGCTGTACAGGGCAATTCTTTCAGGTTCCTAACAAACTTCCTGGGGTTTAGTATAATCATCTACAGTTGGCGTTAAAATCTGACCTTTATGTAGAATTTGGGTATATTATAGAACAAATTAATTAAGAGGATATAAAACAGTATGGGCAAGTCCAATGTGTTTCAACACATGTCAGTCTATCAGGTCATTAGGAAGACTTTGGAAAAGTAGACTAAACTAATGAGGTGATTCAAACATTATTCAGTTGTATTCACTTAGTCTCTGAGGACTGGAGTTGCCCAGCTGTGGTGCAAAACATTATTAAAGTGGGTATAATTGATTTATTGTTGGACTATATGCAAATTAATACAATAAAAGTTGGGTAAAATAAAACAAACTCTGCAAAAGCGATAAGGCACAAAAGTTCTAAGGATGTAAATAGATCACATGCAACCATACACTGTAATCTAATCAATTAATTTTATCATTGTGACATACTATTTACATTAGGGAGAATTATAACAAATGTCTTATGTAAATCTAAGACAATATTTTCTTCTGTAACAGTTTGGTAAAGCCGCTTTAAACCTGGAGCAGAGAAGCAAAACAAACCAAACACTGCCTGACATTTCTTAGGCAACAGTCTTCACAATGACCACTATTCAAAGTAGAACTGATGTGTGCCATAATAGGAGCCATGCCCAGGATTTTCTATTGTGTCTGTCTGTGTATGTTGTTTTTGTTTATCTGGGTAGCAAGCTGAAACAGATCCAAAGCACACAGCCGATGGATAGTGAGAGGATGAGTTTTTCTAATTGCTTTCTTTAAGTCAGGAGAATTTCAGGATTTGGAACTGCACTACCACTATGTAAGTAATGATTAGAGTTAATTCAGGATTTGCACAACTCCACATTTTGTGAAAACAAACAAAACTTAGAACATTGTATGCATGCTTTCTTTTTTGTAAGGAGCTCTGTCTCTAATCTTTAAGCTAATTATGTAAGGAAAACTGCATTTGTTTGAAATGTCTTAAAATTATTTAAAAAATACTTTCACCAAGGGTTCAAAAGGACTTTGAAAAACCTCCATTAAAATCTCAAAAATAACAAGTAGGATAAAGTAACATAAGTTTGTTTGTTCATGTCACTAACTTTCTATGAAACAAATGTCTCATGGATTAAAAGCCATATTAATTTTGAGGTGTTTTTTTATGAGCCAGCAATGCAGGAACAAAATAATGGTAAACTGTAATGACAGTAACAGTAAAGAACAAACATCAAAATATAAATACAAATAAAGAATAAACCTTAAAATATACATTTTTGTCTTTTGGGTACACATGAGGTGCTTTCTAATGCTTTATAAACAACATATAATTATCAGTATATTTGTAACAAATATATATTAGGTTTGGAAAATATATATTAAAGAGGGATATTATGCATTTTCCATGAAGTGCCAATTCATAACCTGATCAAGTAACAATTTTACTTGTCATTAAAATGCTAAATGCTAAAAACAAGAAGTTTGATTTTCACATCATAGCTCTATAAGATGCCTTTGAATTGGCCTGAGTCTCTTTAAGAACATCCTTCTCTTTTTGACACTCCCCCTTCAGCACAATATCACAACTCTGAAACCAAGGTAAATGGAGCAATGCCGTGAATATTCAATAAGAAGAAAATACTGGGGTAGAATAGAAAAAAACTAAATCCAGGCATAGGCTGCTGCAATAGAAGTAACAGGGGTAAAAGAAGAGCCCCAGTCAACTAACCCTTGTTTTTCGAAAAAGAAAAAAAACCAACATTCCTGTGGGTCTTGAGTATACCAAAAAAGGCAGAAATCTTCTCACCAATGGTAAAAACTTAATTTGACTTGTTAATCAGAGATTACAGTAAAAATCGTTGAACATTCAAACCTGAAACTCAGTCCAAGATAACTTAAACTAAAAACTTGCTTGTTTGTTGATAATCTTACCTTATTGGACACCAGTTTGACATTCCCTGAAGCCAGAGCCACAGCAGTATCAGCCATGACCTCTGCCTTGATGGAACCAAGGCCTCCTGTGGCACTAGTCTTGATAAAGCTGTCTAACACCACATCTAGCAGATCCGTTATCTAAAAACAAACAAAACATTTTTTTTATTATAAACTGTTAAATCTATAGTAAGTTTTTTTAAATTTCTTGGGGTTAAAACTCACTTGACCAAGACTGCCCCATATCTTGGCCTGAATGGAGGGATACATCTGCTTTTCATTTATTGTCATGGTGATAAGTTTGTCTAGGATGGCCGTGACACGCTGGCGTTTGGCATCGTCATTATGTTTGCAGAAACGAACCAGGTTTAGGAGCCAGGGTGTCATGTACTCCAGGCAGAGATGCTTGAGCTCAATACCTGTACCAAAACGTATAGAAGTTTTGATGAATCGTACCAGAAAACAAGAGTATTTGATATTCAAATATTTCAAAGCAGCAGGTGTTGCTACAGCACAAAATGGCATTAAACAATATGAGTAGTTTCATTAGGCAAGTCAACATTTTTATTACTTTTCCTACGGTTTAAATAACATTTACGACTACATTTATGTGCATTACAGCAGTTATGGGCACCTGAACGACAAAGAGAAGCAGCCATTTAAAAAAAGTAGCTCCTCCCTTTTTACCCCCAAAAAGTGATGTTAGAAATACTTACGTTTAATAGAAGTAAATCTTTTGGAACACCAACATATATTGATTACTTTTCAAAATGCTACAAATTTTAGATCGTGTCAGAATGTAAAAGAAAATCACACTTTCTAGGCAAATTTGAATAAAATTATATCTACTAAAAGTGTTTTCCTTATAAGATATCTCAGTGGACTTACACATATTTATTTTAATGTTTACCCCATTGAGGCATGTGTTAAAAACCTGCTTCAATTAAATATTTTGATAAATGTGTAGCAGACTTACTGGACTTGCTGAAACCGGAGATACATTCCTCCAAGAACTCCAGTGTTAGATGTGGCTCATTTGCAGCAAGGGTTTTGCTGATTGAGACGATAAAAAGCGTGTTGTTTGCTGGTATACAAAGACCCGATGTCTCCAACAACTGTCCCTCGATCTTGAGGTTAAATGTGCAAGTCAAAGCACACAAGAGATTGTAAGCTGCAGACCTGGATGTGGAAATGACATTAAGTCATGTTTGACAGCGAAAGGTTCTTCAATAAGAATAAACTAAAACAACTATTCTCATTAAGGTCAATTAGAATGCATAGCTGGTCCTTATTCAATTAATCACTGACTGTATTTATCAAAGTGATTTGTGCTTCCTTCGTTCAACTAAAGAAATTCTAATGCTGGACAATGCACATGGGTTATGTGGATCAGTCATGGTTTTAGAGCCCAAATTGTCTCACTTATGTTGGCAAGCTACTGTGTTTTATGGGGAAAGGATTTTTAGCTTGGAACTTTAGAGATACCCACCGGAGACTCGGGTCAGAACTACCCAAGTTCAGTAGAGCAATGTTGAGAAGGGTTCCTGGGACATCTTTTGGACGAATCTTTGTGTGCTGGGGAATTGAGTCAGGCTGAGACAATTCCCATCGGGTACGGATGTGAATAATGGATTGGACGATCGCATCACACTCTTGGTGCATGAATGTGAGAGGTGTTCCTTGATTGGCCATGGTTAGAGTAAACTGACTCTCATCCACCAGGCAAATCTCTTCAATCTCCGATGCATAATACACGTCATTGAGAAAAACAGGCTGGCCAAGAACTCGTGTTCGCTCAGCTGAGGTTACCTGAACTGCTGTTGAACCCACCTGAAGGGTAAAAAAAAAAAGTCATGCGAAAAAGGCTTTCTTTTGTATGATCTTGTTCTTTCTTGTTGACATCAACAACATTTAAGAAAATAGCAATATTCATGGACACCTTACCTTTATTGAAACTTTGGTGTCTTTGTGGGCCAGCTTGAGAGCATTGTGGAACACTTTGAGGTCTTCTTCCAAAGTCAAAGTGGCTGCTGGTAGCTTTTGCTGTTCAGGTTCAATGTGTTCTGCCAATTTAGCTGGTGAGTCAATAAACTGAAGACGCTTGCTGCCTTTTAGGCCAGTAAGTAGTCTCTCATGATACTTGGTGTACTCCCTAACCCAAGTGTTGCAGTTGTAGACATAAACTGCTGCCACATTCTCATAAGCAAAGCCAGGAAAGACCACAAACCACTTGGAAAGAAAGTCGGTCTTAAAGCGATTGCTTGGTCCAACATGAGTTAAGTCCACAACTATCTCGTAGGGCTTAGCATAGTAAGGTTTTAGGGTTAGGAGTACATGGTAGATCAGCAGGTCACCATTAATTTGGCCTGTTTTAAACCTGGGGAGAGAGAAAAATATATATGGTAAAATACAAACGTAGTTTTTTTTCTGTAATAACGTCAGGCTTTGTTTTTTGAGTTTACTCTGTAGATTAAAAAAGACATATGCAAATGAGACAAAGCACACTTTGAAAAACTCAATGTCTAAAAATACAGATGGTTTTGCTTCTTTAAG
Source organism: Orestias chungarensis (assembly GCA_032876305.1). Classification (NCBI taxonomy): domain Eukaryota; kingdom Metazoa; phylum Chordata; class Actinopteri; order Cyprinodontiformes; family Cyprinodontidae; genus Orestias; species Orestias chungarensis. The sequence goes on from JAVLVB010000594.1 coordinate 241,936, forward strand.
AACAGCCCTTCAGCCTCTGCAGACCTGAAACCCTGAAATAATCCAGCAGAGAAAAAGACCAAGTGTGTAGGTCAAGAAGACCATTCAGAGCAGCTCTCAGGTTTGATGCAGTTTATACATCTCTCCATCACAACACAAGGAACTCCGGAGACTACCATATGTAAGTAGTAAACTGAAAATCCTACAAAGAATTCAAAGCAATAAAAGCCAGTATTTAAAAATAATGCAAAGGTGGCAAAAATTATATTGTGATTTACCTAAACTGCATATTTTTATTTCAGAAAATGATGAAAATCACCAGAATTCTGTGCCCGTTTCTCCTGTTCCTGCACAGCACCACTGAGGGAGACCAAGTTCTTTCAACTACAAACACAGACTTAACCACATCCAACCAAGGTGGCAACACAACATTTACAGACAGGCCTGACCTGATGGCAACTTACTCTCAAAACCCAGCTGTTGGCTTTAATGCCACTGGTGGCAACTGCTTAATCGACACAGAGATGGGCCTCATTGCTATTGCTTCCGCAGGAGGGTTAATTCTCTGCTTACTGGTTACAACATCAGTGCTTGCATGTCAGATCTGTGTCCTTCAGCGCCGAGTATATATACCCCGAACCCGCCGTTCCAACACAGGCGTAAGTGGTACTCAATACTGGGGAACATATCAAACAGAGATGGAGGGGCTGGTTGGCCCGTGTGATACCAGTGTTATGCTTGATGAGGTAAAAACAGAGCGTAACACAAAGGCTGAAGTACAAGAAGTGACGGAGGAGGCTGGGGCAGCACTCGAAGGGAAAACTGCTTCTACCAGACCAGATGAAAAGGTTTTTCAGATTCAGGACTTAAGTTGCAAAGATTCATATTTGGAGCTTCCCAAGGATTTAGAAGACATGCCTTTAGTTGTATGAGATGGTAACTCACCTTTGCCAAACATGCAAGTTTATTATGTTTTCTTTCCCATTTTTTTCTCGAAACTACAGTTGTTAAACTTAAGGCTACTTGTGCATTTAAAAATTATTTGTAGACATTTTTATTTCTTTCACTCTTTCAAAATTGATTTACCACTGACAAAGTTGAAAAAAAAACAACAACAAAAAAAGGTTTTACACATAAATGCTTCACATCATCGCTAAATGATCCTACAGATCTGGTTTAATTACAAAGGAAGTAGAAATGCAGAAACTGATATATGTGACATTGACTAATTTGTACACAATGTAAGTCAAAAACAGCTGGGCTAAAAACTAATATTTTCAATTAGAGTTAAACAAGAGTTGACTCTGGCCATTTTAAACTGCATTATTTTGAAAGCCCATTAGACGCAGTTTTGTTTGAAGATTGCAAGAGATTACAGGGAAAAAACAAAACAAAAACATTGTGGTTTTGTTTTTAACTGATTAGCTTGCATACATGATTGTCTTTAACCTTATGTGGCAGCCAACACATGAATGGAAGCGCTTGGACAAAAGGCTGTTCTATTTAGAAAAACCTGAGATATGCAATAATATCGGTGAATGTCAAAATAATAATATGGCTTGTAATAAATAAACAAATATTTTACAAAAAGTCTATTTTTCTGCAGACCCATGACAATGTTTGGTCTTTATAGGAAAAAAATTGCTTGCTGTATTGCTTGCCTTACCACCACTTTATCTTCTAAAGCCTTTTATCTTTAATTATACATCAAATGTCATGCTGTGCAATTAGGAGCAACCATGTTGTACCTGTAAAATCAAATATCAAGTACCATGAATCCTTTATTGCCATTACGTTTTGACGCAAGACCAAATTTTGTTTGGGTACTTTTAGCACAACTAAAAAAACTGAAAACAAAAAGTGCTATCTGCCCAAACTCAAACAATTTTACACTTGAATGCATTTTAACTGTATGTGGCTATCTGGAGAATAACTAGGTACCAACTAACACAAAACAATTCCAGGAATAATTTGCAACATGAGGTAGGATGTATAAAAATGTGAAAGCACGATCCAAGTTGTCATAGTCTTTTTTTTTTCCTGTTCCTCCAGAGTTTGACTCAGAATTGTGGACAAAGTTGCCACTGTAAGTTCTAACAGACTTTACACTGTGTTCCAAATTATTATGCAAATAATATTTTCTCAGAAATTCCAAAATAAACTATATATATTGCAGTCATTGTAATTTTCCAGTCATCAACTATTAGAGTACAATTAAAAGGTTTTTGAACAAACAGCCAATGATAACAGTATATTAAAAAAAAAATAAAACACTCAAAATTCACTAAAATGCATGTTCCAAATTATTATGCACAGCAGAGTTTTCAACCTTTTCATTTTTATAAAGAACAAAAAAATTGTCATTTGTGAAATTATAAGCATTAGCAGGTTATTACGAACTGAAATCAAACAGTTTTCAAGTCAAAACTTTATTCTAGGTGATGTTACATTTGCACATAGGACCCCTTGTTCGAAAGGAGCTTCTGAACTCTCTCGTCCATTGAATTTATCAGCTTTTGGATGGTATCGGCTTCAATTGTTTTGCATGAGGACAGAATACCCTCCCGGAGCTGTTGCTTAGATGTGAACTGCCTCCCGCCATCATAGACACTCCTTTTGATGATCCTCCAGAGGTTCTCAATGGGGTTGAGGTCAGGGGAGCATGGGGGCCACACCATAAGTTTGTCCCCTTTTACGCCCATAGCAGCAAGAGATGCAGATGTGTTCTTTGCAGCATGAGACGGTGCATTATCATGCATGAAAATGATATTGCTGCGGAATGCACGGTTCTTCTTCTTCTTGAACCATGGCAGGAAGTGCTGTTTGAGAAACTCCACATACATTATGGAGGTCATCTTTACCCCTTCAGGGATCCTAAAGGGGCCGACAATCTCTCTCCCCATGATTCCAGCCCAAAACATTACTCCGCCTCCTCCTTGTTGGCGCCGTAGCCTTGTTTGAAAGGGGGGTCCATCAACCAGCCATCCTCCACTCCATCCATCTGGACCATCGAGCGTTGCACAGCACTCATCGGTGAACAAAACTGTTTTAAAGTCAGTCTTCATGTATTGTTTGGCCCACTGGGCCGTTTCTGCTTGTGTGCAGTGGATAGAGGAGGTCGACAGGATGGCTTACGCACAGCTGCAAACCTCTGAAGGACCCTGCATCTTGTTGTTTGGGGGACGTTGGAGGCACCAGCAGCTTCAAAAACCTGTCTGCTGCTATGAAAAGGCATTTTTGCAGCTGCTCTTTTAACCTGACGTAATTGCCTGTTGGACAGAGTCCTCAATTTTCCCTTATCAGCACACACACGTGTGTGCTCTGAATCAGCTACATACTTCTTGATTGTGCGATGATCACGATGAAGTGTCTTGGCAATGTTGATTGAAGTCATGCCTTGACCTAAACACTCCACAATTTGTTGCTTCTCAGCAGCCGACACATTCTTGTTCTTTCCCATTTTGGCTGAAAATGTAGGCTGCTTAATAATGTGGGACAGCCTTCTTAAGTAGTCTTGCCTTTAATTGGACACACCTCCCAAAGTAATTAGCACAGGTGTCTGCAATTGCTTTCAGTGATATAAAGAGCCATGACAGACATCACCATCAATGAGTTTAACTGACAAACAAATTTTTTTTTACCTTATCACTCCTAAACACTTTTTGCATAATAATTTGGAACACAGTGTACTTTCACAAGTGCAGCATTGCAATGCTTCTCTTCTCTCTTGCCCTTGATGAAGCATGTTTTGTTTCTGAGGCGCACTCAAAGCATTATAACCATGTAATCCATTAAATAAAAAGATTAGGTACCATTATTTTATACACCAGAATGGTAGTATCAACGGGTATCTTTAGATTAGCTAATTTAGTTTACAGTTTTGATGTAAGACATAAACGACTATGTTGAATAAATTTGTTAAAGAGTGTACATGTTTGTCAGTTTGTCTCATTTCCTGTTAGTTAGGCAAGCCTTAGTTTCAACACTTTTTTTTTTTTTTTTTTTT
>JAVLVB010000594.1:246020-260017 GCA_032876305.1 Orestias chungarensis
TTATGTTCAGTAGCCGTTTCTAGAAAACATGTTGAAAATGTCATAGTAAAGTAAATGCAGTTAATTAAAAAATGTTCTTTAACTTCTAAAGTATGAGTTAAATTCTTCCAAATTTTTAGACCTAATTGGGAGGAGAGCATTTTTAGATTTTTGTTGTTAAAGTTTTAAAACCAAAACAGACCTATCATTTATAGTGTATACATAAAAACAAATCAACCCAGCTCATAAGAAAAAGCCAGGGGTATAATGTCTTGAGAGCAACGGTTTGTAGTTGCTTTGGGTAATAGTTCGATGTTTGTTTAAACAGTCCAAAAATAACTTCAGCAAACAAAATATTAAGACTTCTATATAAAAACAATAAGAGTCATGTGCTTCAGATCTGAATATGTCAGGATACACCGTAGATTATTTGACAGACAAACTGCAGTAAGTATGTAAATGGGTATAAACCCTGCAAGAGTTAATGTTAATCAAATGACTTTTAAAATCTTTAAAACAAAGGTACCTATTTACAAAATCTACTTTGCTTTGTCACCATAATTCAAAGAGACACTTTAAAGAAAAAAGAAAACATAAAATGTTTTGTTTGTTTTTTTGCTAAGGTTTGAATTGGACAACTTGGAGAATTAGCACGTTGTTATTATGTATAAACCACTGTGTGCTCAATTATTAACCATTATAACTATTATTTTTATTATTCATCAAATGAAGTACCCATAAAAATGCAAAAATGTAAATTATTCTCAAACAAAAATGTTTAGTAAAGTAAAAGTGAGGTTTTGGGTTTCTTAGAAGAATATTTGTTGTTAGTAACTTTTATTGTGCAGAATTATTCTGCAACTAATTAAAACTATTTTTTTCAATCATACAAAATTTTCCCTCTCTACACTTTCCAACAAACATTCCTGACATTAAAAAGTATACATATCTCTAACCATTTTAGCAACCATTGTTGGTGATAGGCAAATCAGTTTGTCGAAATGTTGACCTAAATTTTTGTGCAGCAGCAATCACAGAAAACGATTTTGAGACAGATTAGTTTCCTTAAATTTAAATATTTTCTGATACAGTTTTTGATCTTTAACATCTTAACTAAGATAGCAACACAGAAGACAAGTACTTGTGAATGAGAGGTAGCATTGTTCGAAATAATAATCAGTCATGCTGAAAAAAAGCTGATCTACCTTTGTATCACTGATTGAAGAAGGTGATCTTTAGCTATCCGTTCCTTCTAGATTTGCTCATTTCAATAATTAATAAAAGCCATAAAAAAATAATAATGGATTTGTTGTCAGATATTTGTTGACAAAGTCTAGACACCCCTGCTTATGCGTCTTGTTTAGTGGTAGTCCAGGTTTCAGCCTACCTTACCATGGCCATGTCTCTGAGCTCTGAACATGTGGTACTTCTAGGTAGTCCAGGTAAGGTTGCAGGTGCAGAACATAAAATAAATGGAAAATAATTGCTTCCTGGTAGCTTCAATCTTCAAGAATCAATCTTCAAAAACCTTTGCCAATGAATTTGCATCATTTTTTTTCAACACATTTTTGTCAATGCTATTGACTATTTGCAACAAAACATTTGATAGTTAGATGATCATGCCCCAACTTAGTGCTGCAATACGGCTACATCATTTTGAGGTACTTTTAGTAATTTTTGACCATGCAGAATCATAGTTAAATTTCTGTTTTGGCTTGTTATGCCTGAAGAAAAGAGGCTGTCAAACCAAGATGCAGTCTTGGAGCATGATAGTTTACAGGTACGTGTGCCTGATACTTCTTTGCCAAATAATAAGTCTAGAACTCTCTCTGTTTTAGTGATACACCAGGACTACGTAACAGAAGGACAAAATGAAAAGCTTTATTCTCATCCTTCTTCTACCACTGGCAGCAATCAGCACAGTAAAATCAGAGCTGCAAATCAACCTCACCAATGTGACAGCAGGTGAGGTGACCCATCCACACCAGCTGGCAACACAACAGCCACCAACTTTAGAACAATTAAAGATCCACGGTATCAACACTATGGCCACAATGAGTGTTGATAGTAATACACAAGAGAAAAAAAGAAGCTCTACTTCTTCACTGCACACACGTCAAACAAGGACTTCTACAGCACGCTCAATAAATACTGAGACAGTACCAACTCTCACCAGCCCATCAGGTACCACTATTAAGTTTAATGTTTGGAAATCTGTAACAGTGCTTCTGACAAGTCAGAACAGTAAGCCGATCAACAATTCTACAGAACCTATAACGCTAAGCAACATCCCACAAAGCCATAGCATAGGGAAAACATCAACCTCACACAAGATAAATGAAGTGACTTCGTCATTTACATCTATATCCAAGCAGACAGACATTCCTATGGAAACCACATCTATCAAGCTTGAAGAGAAAATATCTACAAGTAGCAAGCCAGTTCCAGACGATAATAGACCACAGTCCTCTACTTTAGGGACATCTGCAGTCAATTACATCAACAAAGCAAAGAAAAACGATTCACAACACGGCAAAGTTGTGGCAGCAGTAATAGGTTCAGCACTGTCAGTGATGATTGCAGGATTTCTGATAATCTGCATCAAGAAACAAAGACTTAATAAAGAGCAAACAACTACACACTGGGCAGGTCCTTCACCATTACTAGATGGGGAGGCTAACAATGGTAATGTAGAATTGCAGTCATCGAAGCAAATTTCCATAACTAGTTTTCTGCCTCAAAGACTTTCGAAGAGATTCTCTTTGCTTCCAGAAATAAATGAGATGAAAAACATCACTCCAGGAGCTACAATAGAAGAGAAACGACAAGAAAGCACGTTTGGGGAAGGTATGGATGGCAACTATGCACCAGAAAAAATGTTCACAACAGCTGTTCCGGATATGAAAACTGGAAGTGAAGCTGAAGAGATGACTATAATATCTGTTGCACAGAACTCTTTAGCAAACTAACAGTCATCCTCAGACAATGTTGACACCAACTTATAGTGTGGAAAATTATTTTCTTTACAGTAATCGCTTAGATGGTATATTACGCAACTAGGTGTTAGATTGTTGTTAGATTTTTTGTGCATCAGATTGAAAAGCAGAAGGAAGTGTTGAAAGAGGAATGAATAGCAAGGACATGAGGTTGCTCAAATGCTACGAGGTTTGCTCTATGCACAATAAAAATAGCATCCACCATGAACAATTGATAACTTTGGTACCATGTCATTAGACCATACACATGCAGTAAAAACAAAATAGGCAGATTATCACAGATTTAGCTTTTAGGAACTACAAAACTAAATACCATTTATAAATGTGAAGTGAAGAATTTAAAGTCTAAATTTTAAGCAAACGTTAGACATATGTATGAATGTCAGCATGACAAAATGCTTTTATATAACAGTCAGAGATCAAAACAAGTAAAAAAGTACATATGGCTTGATGGCATGATGACTTTTCTCATAGCCAAGTTACAACGAATCAGCACAGTAAATGGTTAAACAGTAAAGAACTTTGACCTTACATTTGCTTAGTGTGTCAGCATATATTTATACTTTGCGTTATACAAGACTTTGAGGGGAAACTGCATATAAAGCCCCAAATTTCATGTAAAACAAAAATAGAGGCCTTTTCATAGATTATCAAGAGATGTTATTAGGCACTGGCTGTAACAAAATGCCTGTTTAAAAACAAAATTGTTGGTGTCTATCTTACTTTCTTTAAAAACTCTCTGCTCTATGCTAGAATAGCGTATAGTTACTTTTGCTGTTTAAAGAATGAATATATATATATATATATATATATATATATATATATATATATATATATATATATATATATATATATATATATATATATATATATATATATATATATATATATATATATATATATATATATATAATGTGAAAATGGAGAAGGTATTACATCCTTAAAAACAAGTCAGAAATAATTTTAAAACATTATAGGATACATAAGGAGAAAGTGTTTAATGGTCTGTATAGTAAAATTGTGAAATTGTATTAATCAATACTTAAAATGGGAGTCAGAATACAAATCAGTCATAAAGATTGTATAAAAAAATATTTTAAGAACACATGAGTTTTATATTGTGGGTTGGGATGTGGTGGCATATTGTTGGTGATGTCCTACTGAACATTGCACATGAATGAACACACTGTTGCATATGTAATGGATTATACAAAATAAAAATGTAAATTTTTGGTTTTATGGCTATCTTACAGGAGATTGCAGAGTGTTCAGATATTGTAAAATGTATAATAAATTGTACAAATGTAGCTTGGATAATTATGATGGAGGTCAACTTGTATGTATAATTATTTATAGTATATACTGTATTTGGAATCTCTTTTCAAAACTGGAATGCACAATGTATACATTGTATGAGTCAACTTGGGATAAGATTTAATAAGCAATGGCCTCCTATCATGGCTTCTCGAACTGGATTGTTTTTGATTTTTTTTACATTTTTGATAATTATTTGCATTTTTTATGTATGTTTCCTGTGTTTTTATTTTTTCTCTGTTAGAATTTGTTTTTAAATGTTCAAAATACAGATTGTCAACATAATCATGATTGTTTTAGGGTTTTCTTCCAAAAGATCTAAAAGACAAACAAAATACAATACAATAAAGTAAAATACTCCATTTTCAAACTGCTTTACAGATTTTTATTTTTATTTTTAAAGGAAATGAGGCTGGAATGTGGGACAGAAAGGTACATGCAGAAGAAAGTAAGGCAACTTGTTTTACTACTGTTTACATTTAAATCATTAAATTAAGAAAACCCTGATGGGAATAAAATAAATTGGTCAATGTTTACAGGGGACACACAGGTCTCAGTTTAAACCAACTCCAATTTTCTCTTCAGTCCGTTTTCCAACATGCCAATTATATACAAATATGGATCAAATCCATTAGACAAGTACATAGTGGTCAATGTGTGTTACATTTCAAAGAAGCAACCAAACAATAGGACTGAGAGAGGCAAAGAAAACTGGTTCTTATTAGTCAATGTCATTACTTCCTTGATCCAGTTTTCCATGACTAGTTTCCATATATAGTTCGTAGGATATTTGTCTCCAACATGTGATTCAGTTGTTCTATGTCACCTGAGTAACCAGTAAAAATGCTGAATTTGGATATCTCCCGGTTGGCGCGCCGTGTATCTGGTGCAGGGGTCTGCATTGGTGACCCGTGAGTGGTGCTGCTGCGGGGTGTTGGATGGGGCCTTTGTGGGGCCCAGGGCGGCGGCTGCCTGTCTTTTGCTGGGTCGCTGAGTTGCCCGGGTGGGGATTGGGGGGACGGGGCTCGGGCTCTGGCGCCTGGAGGTGTCCTGCGCCTGGTTGTGGGGTTCGCCTGTGCCCGAGGGGTTCGGGTGGCCTTGGACGTGCCGGCATGATGGTGGGTCAATGCCGGCCCCTGCCTAGGCAGTATACTCTGGGGTCTCTGTTAGGTCTGCAGGACTCCACAAAAGAGTGTGGAGGTGGGTGTGACGGGGGTGTGTGTGCGTCTCTTCTTTGCGGGATGGTATTGGTGGGCCCGGAGGTGCGTGGTCCTGGGCCCATGTTCCCACCTAGAGTGAATGCAGTGAGTACCCCCCATCCCATATTTTCTTCTCCCCAGCCACCTCTTGGTCGACCGGTGGGTGGCCTCCTGGGCTGGTCGTGGATCTCAGGGCGCGGTCGCAACTGCCCTGGGTCGGGCGGACTTTTGCCCCTACTGTCCGCTGGTGGCGGCTGGGAGATGGGGGGGCCTTTCGGACCATGTGGTCCCATCACACACCTTACTCCCCTCTCCTCTCTGGCTCAAGTCCACAACACTCACCCACACACTTAGGGTCTTTGGGGAAGAGGTGTGGTTTCTGGAGTAGGGTGAAATGGCCCTTTGTCGCACTCAATGAACCACTCTCCCTCATTCTTAAATGCACATTAGTCACTATTGCATACCAAAAATCACACACCACACAGGGCGGTTGGGGGCGGGGGCTGTGCTGCAGCTGGAGAGCGTGGATCACGTTGCCGGTTCTGGGCGACTCCCGGCTCCTTGCATGTCCTGACACTGAGGGCCTGTGGTTGGGGTGGGGCTGGGGGGGAGCTCCACTGTCTGCAAACTGTGGCATGCTTGCCTCCACATTCCCTTCCCTACCAATTTAATTACATCCTATTCATCAACATTTTGGGCCAGAGGGGGGAGGGGAAGGGTCTTTCTGCGCTCCCGTTTCCTGGGTGCTATCCCGGGTGGGGAGGGGGTTGATCTGCGGGCTCTGGGCGGTTGAGACTGCGTCGGTGGGGGGCATTTCTTGTCCACCCACTGGGCCACCCACTGGGCTGCAAAAGAGGATGGTTCCCCCAACCCCACCCATACCTTGAGTGACTGTGTGTGTGTGTGTGTGTGTGTGTGTGTGTGTGTGTGTGTGTGTGTGTGTGTGTGTGTGTGTGTGTGAGTGAGTGAGTGAGCATGTATGATTGTGTATGAATGTGGGTGGGGCTGGGTCTGTGACTGGGTGTCCTCTGCCTTCCCATGCCTTTCCCGTGTGTGTGTGTGTGGGGGGGGGTCGTGCCCTCCCCCATCATAACCCTTCATCACTGCTTGCTGCTGCACTCACCTGCGGACGGACTGGGCCCTGGGGTGCAGTGCTGGGGGCACAGGGGATTGTATCGATCTGCCCCGGCTGGCTGTCTGGGGACATCTATCTCTCTTGGGTGTCGGGCGGGCTCTCTGCTGGCCGCGCTCGGGCGTTTGGGTCCTTGGGCCCCAGCCCTGGCCCATGCCTGGGCGGCCGGGGCCTGGCGGGACGGGTAGGATGCAGCTCCTGGTACCCTGGGGGCTCTACTGCACGGCCGCGGGGGGTTCTACCCCGGGGCCCCTTTGCGGTCCTCTGGGCGGGAGCGTGGTGTCCCTGCGTTGAGCTGTCTGATCTCTGTGCTCTTGCGTGGCCCCAGTGTCCTGGACCTTGTGCTTCCTCTGCTCGCTCTGGGCTCTGGGAGGTGGGTGGCAATGGCCGTCTGTACCCATGGCTGAGCATAATTCATGTAATACCTGCATCACAATTTCTGCATGCTCACGCACACTTTAACTGCGGATCTGTTTATTAATTGCACCAAGTTTGCCTCATATTTATTTATGTGTTACGTGCCACATACATTGCTGTCTTTGCTCTGCTTTCTGCTAATTATATCTCCACAGGTATGATTCATTGCCATTTTGCAGTTTCCCAAAGATTGTCCAGGAGCGATCTAGTAGCAGCTAGTTTTTTGGTTCCTTTGTTTTTTTGTTTCTTAACTTGTACACTCTGTGCACCCCCCCCCCTCAGTCCTGTTTAGCTTTACAATGTATATAATACCTCAGTAATCAAGAAATGATCAAGGTCTGGGAATCAAGGGAGGCTCTATAAAGCCTCACTTGGAAAGGAAAATCTGTTAAGCAGCCAGAAACTCATTCTACTAGCCATGATTCTGAACAAAACAAGGGGAAAAAATGCTGAATTTAGTCTCAAAGACCAGTAAAATCATCTTTTAATAGAACCTCAGTTTAGTGAGTACAATTAACACATCCAGGCAGTGATTAGTCATCCTGCTGTAAACTGACTTCAGTAGTTACATTTAAGTTTTGAATACTTGGACTGACGATATATTTGTATGATGAGATATTTGCAAAAAGTTGTTCCAGAAAAACCATTCAATATATCTACGGATCTACAGTGTTTGTTGTATGGGATACCTAAATTTACTTTTGTCACGTAATTTAATTTAATGCAACACTAAAGAAGTTTAAGTTTTGGCGGCCAGTGGACAAAAGTGGTAGTGTTTTCCCACGAGGACCAGCGCACAGCGTCGTAAAATCATGATTTCCCAGTCACCTGCAGTTGGATTGAAATAGATTTCTGATCCAGTGGCTGTGTGAAAGATGTATAACGATGAGGTAATGAATGTAATTGCGCTAAACAATGTCAAATGATGATTGAAAATTAGAAATGCGGGAAGTGATGCAATGCACATTCGTAGTTGTTGTGTGGCAGGGTTCCAGTACTGGTTAAAGCGATACGGACCACTCGGGCCATGACAGAGGTGTCATTCAACGAGCTTTAAGTCTACGTATAATCACCAACAGGGACTTGCGGGGGGAGGTGGGTGGATTTCCCCAGAAAGTAAACAACCGGTCCGAGGAGCAGGTTTTGCAGCGGTATTAGTTTGTGCACGGTGTATTCTTGGAACAGCAGAAGACTGACCAAATAAAGTGAGCAATGAGCATCCTCTGTGTCATCCAAATTCGTACACACCTCTCACAAGTTATAGCTGATAGCCAGTGATGCAAAAAGCGGGTATGAGCTATTGAGTGCCACACTGGAGAAGCGATTGCGGTAAAATAATTTATAGTTGGTATTTTCTGTTTTTAACAACGTCTTCATGCACAATATGATTATGTCACCGATTAGTTTTAGCCGGTCCTTTGCGAATAATTTGAGGACAGGCTGAAAGAAAGCTCCATACCCTTAGAAAGTAACGAAGCTGAAGTTGGCTTCAGTTTCGGGAAATGACTAAAGGGAGATTCCAATTTCTTCGCTACCTAGATAAAAAAAACTACCAAACTTCAAACCTCAACTGGGTTATTTTAAACTAGGTTTAGAGTATTTCAAACAAGGTTTGTGATTTCTGAACCCTTTGTAAGTTGCTTTGGATAAAAGCGTCTGCTAATGCATGAACAATCTAAAGGCTCCATTTTCTGCACTTTTTAATATCTGCATCACATTAGAACAGACCCTTCAAACTTGTATTGGATTATTCTAAAACTAGTTTAGAAAAATCTAGGTTTGAAGTGTCTATGTTTTCTAGATTTTCTATTTATTTATTTTTATGTAGAGCAGATTAAAAAATTAAAAGTGCTGAATGTAGTCATTTCCCGACTCAGATGCTGGAATCGGAAACCAACTTCAGCTTCGTCAGAAAGTAGTTGCATTCCTGCCTTTAGCTATTTAACAACACACACAGCATGCTACGGTAAAAAAAAAAATGTCAGTTTTTTTTTTGTTGTTACTGCATGTTTATCTTGCCATGAGCAAAATGCATTTGAGATGTATTATGTCTTATCTTACTGTCAAGCTAATCTTTCCCATTTTATTTAACTAAAACTATGCAATATGAATATTTCTAATTTTGGACTATTGCAGTATATACACAACAATAGTGGAAGAATTTAAGTTAAATTTTCTAAACCTCTCATTTATTTAGACAAACATTTAACAGGCCTATATAGGCTAACACGCATACAAATTATATAATGTTTAGATCCTTACTGACATTTGCAAAATCAATAGTCAAACTAAATAAAGGCACAAAATATTTGAATAAAGGATTTCTATATCATATAATTAATTTTTACTTCACAGTACTATGTAAATAATAAAGGGCAAATTATGAATGGATTAAATTAGTGGCTATATATGGAGCAAGATCCTTGTCAAAAAGATGTATGCACAACTCTAACATTCGTATTCTATTTATATGTTCATATAGTTGTTGTTCCCAAAATTCTGCTGAAATATTTGTGAGTTTTAGAGTAATAGCTGTGAGTGCAAAGTCACAGCTTTGATTGATTACTCTTCCCTGTGATGCCATTGTAATAATTTTTTTACAATTACCCACAAAGTTGAATTTATGTCCACAGAAAAAGGAGGAGTTCATAGTTGTAAAAATTAGAGTTGTATTCATAAGACTTTGCACTCTCAGCTTTTAGATTCATACTCTCAGACTGACAAATATTTCAGAAGAATTTTGGGTACATTGTATTGACATATAAATACGAATACGAATGTTAAGAGTTGTGCATACACCTTTTTGACAGTGATCTTACTCAACAGCTATACAAAACAATACTTTTTTTAAGTTAAGAAATGTCAATTTGTGTTTGTGTGTGTTTTTTATGTGCATCAGATTGTATTTATGGATCATGTTTTATTTTGCAGAGATGCCTCATAAGGAGAGGAGGTTAATGAGTCGCACAAAATTCCAATCTTGATGTCCTAGTTCAGCGAATCTTTTAAACCTTGGCACTTGAAGAATTCTTAGTGTTACACAAAAAGAAAGATACTGCCAACATGTATAGGAATACAAACTAGGACTGATTAGACCATGAATTACTCACATAAATATATAAATATTACAATTACTGTATGCAAAGGTTTGATATGTAAACATTTTTAAACTGGAGTTATCTTATATTTTACCAATAACAAAGTCATGCATTTGACTTTGCAACTGGTACTGAAATTCCTACTGCAATTCCAAGTTTACTTGAATGGTGGCCTTATAATTCAGCTGAAAGGGTTTAAATCACACATGGAATAGAGCATTTACTATTACCAAGTTTTCAAGAGGACTAGAGTATGAAAGTAAATTATACATTACCATAATGTATTTTTTTTTTTTTATTAGATTTAAAAATCATGATTATTTACAACTGTATGAAGAATGAAGCTAGCTTATATGAGAGCAGTATTTATGTATGTTATTTTGTCATGCTCAATAATAAAAATAAATAAATAAATAAAAAAGGGATATTGCAGCACCATGAAAAATGGGCTGCTCCTAAAGCAACACACATGCCTTCAGATTGTGCTTGCCTCATCAAAGACTGAGTAGCTGCTCTTTGCTGCATTCTAGTCTCTCTCTTTGTCTCCCTGCTTCGCCACCACATATTGGACTGCAATCTGAAAGTCCCTGCATAACAGTGAACAGGATAGACTCCAGGACTAAAAGGCACATCACTTTATTCATAGCAGCTCAGAATAAAAGCTCGACAGCCTCTTCTACAATGCACAAGGGAAAAGAGGTGAAGCTTGAGGAGTTAATAACCAGAGACAGAAAGGAATGGTGCCGACACTGAATTTACAAGGTGAGTGAATACAAAAAAGGACTACTTATTTCATTAATGGGAACATTGTTTGAATCAACCCGTCTTGGAGTATTACTCTAAATTTTTTAGTTTCACTGCAGCATATGTGGCTGGGTTTCCACCTACGGAATTTAAAGGGGCAGCATACAAAAATGATATGTTGTCATCATAATGAAAATATAAAGACAAGATAAGCTAAATATGACTTTATTTGGCTTTTAAGACACAAAGTAAAAAAAAAACAAAAAACTGATCCCTATATCTATCTACTGAGGCACTTAGTTGAAGAATCTTTAGGATGTTCATACTCCGTACAGTACATGTCGCAGAAAATGGGAGAAAACCTCATGTGGTGACAATTTAACTAAGTTCAGACATGCAATTACATTTATGTCCATTATAGAGACTGGAGGTTGATGTAATGTATGCCACTTATATTTTCTATAAAACAAATCTATACTGGGTTCATCAGGAAGAAGTCCAGCAGCAAGTCCAAGAGATTAACCTTATTCAAGGTTTATGAAAACGTACTATACAAGATTGTTGCCACTTGCGATAAACTCATCTAATTGCAATGTTCTTTAAGTGCAAACACATTACAAACACTACAACATGTTAACATTCACTAAAAGGCATAGTCTAACAAAATTGTTCACGTGAACACAAAACTTAAAACAATTGTTTTCTTCTCTAATCCAATTATGCACTAGTTTATCCAATAATAGTCGAAACTAAAATAAATAATGGCTTGATATATTTCCCCCCATGTGTAATAGATTGTCCCACCTTCTGAAATAAGTAACAAAAAAAATGAAACATCAATATATTCAAATTATTTAAAATGTAGGTGTAGATGTATAACAGAATTTTTACAATAAAAAATACTTTTTGATCCATTTCATAATTACGCTATGCTGAGTGTTGATTGCCTAAATCTTAATGTTAAAGTGGATGGTTTCCTAAAAACTTGTCAAATCAGGACTCTAGAATCGGTTTGGTTTGTTTGGGAGCAAAGAGGTTCAGCTTTAAGATGTTGCTGACCTTTTGCAGTGCAGGGTAAGTACCTTGCTCTGCACTTGCTGCAGCAGCTTGGTGTTCATAAAAGTTAGTACGACCATAATTCTGAAACATAATAGTGTATAAAGCCTATTTTTGCTTACAAATTTGAAATGCATGCATGAAATATACACAATAAAATTGTGCATATTTTTAACATAGTTACATTACTGGTTTTAACATTATTTCCTATAATTATTCTGAAAACTTGTAACTGTTTATGTTTAAAATGTTTCTTTAGAGCCCCCACTACGATGAAATCCTCCTTGTTCCTTCTGCTGCTTTGTGGGCTTTTGGGAGGCTGGGTATTGTCCGTTTGTCCATCTATGTGCTCTTGTAGTGGGGGTCACCGTGATGTGGATTGTTCTTTAAGAGGCCTGGCCAAGCTGCCACGAGGTCTGCAGCACAACATTTGTTTTCTCAACCTCTCTTTTAACAGGTAAGTAGCTGTAATTTTTACCTGCAGCTTCAGTACACGTCCTATGTTGGACACTTCAAATCTTATGCAAGACAATGAAAAACAAACAATAAGATATAAATTGAATATGCTCAGTTTAAATAGATTAGAACTCAGACCAAGTTGCTGGATACAAAACAAGGGATGAAAAATTAACAAACATTGTCCTTTTGCAGTAAAAAATTCACATTTAGAAATTAACTTAAAGAAAAATTAATTTTTGCTGAACAACTGCTTACATATTAATTTTGACTCATAAGAGCTTTCAAAAGATAAATGTATAATTTTATTCATAGAAAATTGTTTGTCTTTTCCAACAGCTTGAAAGGTCTTGGCAGTGAACTCAGCCACTATGGTCACCTCCGAACCCTAGACATCTCCCACAATCACCTGGAAACACTGCCTTCTGTCTTGCCACGGTCTCTATGGGATATTAAAGCAGCATGGAACAATCTACGTTTTCTTGAAAAGAGAGACACAGCATACCACTGGAACCTTAAACTGCTGGATTTGTCACACAATGAACTGGAGAAAATAGTGTTCATCAACAATACTCTTCTCAGGGTTACATCTCTCAACATCAGTCATAACAGATTTTGGACTGTGCCCACAAACATGCCTCATAATCTGGAGATCATTGATTTGTCCTTTAACAATTTGGTTCAGATTCTGCCTGGGTCTTTGGATCGGCTTCTGAGGCTCGTTATATTGTATTTGCATGTTAACCACTTCTCAACACTTGCTCATGGTATATTTGATAAACTGACAGCACTGGAAACAATAACTCTTGGAGACAATCCATGGGCTTGTGAAGAAGACAACATAACAGAGATTTTTAAGTGGGCAGAGCAAACCAGGGCAACTGTTTTTGGATGTCCTTGTTATAAAACACCAATCTGTGGACGAAGCCCTCTGGCAAAAAAAGAAAGACATCTAGATTCTGCTTTACTCACAGATTCACCAGACAGGAAAAACATTAGAGATGGAGGATTTGATAATGTGCCTACTGCAAGGACTGTAGTGGTGACTTCACTGCATAAGAATGGGCCGTTAATGTGGACCTCCTCAACGAGTTTTCAAAGTGTCTCTAAACACATAAGCACAACTGTAAACCTCCCTTCTTCCACTGTAAAGCCCAATATAGTCAACTCACACAACAAAAGTCTAACAGTATTTGCTCGAAATAAAATTGGTGCTCTAAATATTTTTCTTCTGACAATATCATTGAGCATTTACTGATTTAAAGTCGCTTCACCCACTAGATTGGAGTAGAGTGCACTATAATATTGATAAGTGTGGCATCATGTTTAAAATATATAACTTAAAACACAAGTGTATGATCCCCTCATTCTTTGTGTAGTATGTTGGGAGTCAGGTTTAGGCAGACAAAGTCTCAAAGTCTGGGGGGTCAACGCTGGATCTTCAAAATTAAATTCTGGTCAGTGAACCATTTAACTACTACTGTCACACACACACACACACACACACACACACACACACACACACACACACACACACACACACACACACACACACACACACACACACACACACACACACACACACACACACACACACACACACACA
>JAVLVB010000594.1:266127-305982 GCA_032876305.1 Orestias chungarensis
AAAAAGGAATCAATTTAGTAACAGTTTTTTGAACAAAAACATCTCGTTGAACACAGAGACCAAACGATCTCTGTGTATTATTGCTGACAACATAACGAGCACAATATACCTATGTTCTATAGAGTGCATGTATTGTAATACAACTTGTCATAAAGCTGAAATCGATTTCTTGAACACATTAATAGGTAACTGTACCACAATAATCTCCACAGTCACAAATGTCACTGCTAAAGAAGACTGAAGAAGATTGCTAAAGAAAGGAAATGGTAGTAGTATGTTCCATAGAATAGGAATCAAAATGTAAACTTGCGTACTGTGAAACAATCCCACTGTGAAGACTAACCACTCATCCATTTACATGCCAGTAATCCTCTAATCTATATAATCTGTGGAATCTCTGTATTTGGGGGCAGTTGAGCTTGGCAACACTTGATGTCACTGCAGAGGTCTGTGTTTGCTTAAAATAAATAGTGTAATTAAAGTATTAGAGAAATCCTGTAGAAAGACCAAGAAGCATATGTCAAAATATGCATGTGTCCAAGTCTTTGCTATAGTACTGAAAAACTCAGTTGGCTAAGTGTCCTTGATGTGCCCTGAAACATGGAACACCTGAAGTCAATGTAAATATGCCCAATCTGCTCATAGCAGCCAGCCGTGGGGCATTAAGCAGTTGGTTATTAGAAAAGGACCATCACCACTTGTGCTCAGAAATTGAACAAAACAATTGAGCAACCTTTTACTTTGCTAAACTGTTCTTTAATAATATACAAGCCAGTAGTGAATGTGCAAGTTAGACTCCTGCTGTACTCCAGGTTCTAGTATGTCACAGCCCAAACTGAGAAATAACTTGCTTTCAAGGCTTACCTTAGACATGAGCTTTAGACCTCGTTCTACTCTGGGGAGAGGCTTTTTATCCAAGATGCAAGCCTCATAGGGGGACACAATGGACGGGTTGATGAAACGTAGGAACATGGCACTACCCACTGCACCTATGCTGTTCTGTGGGAACCGCTGACTCACCACCTAAATGGATAGAGAAATGTGGAATGGAAAAGCGAGGTTAAAGGGAGGACAACAGAGCAGAGAAAACAAAGACAGAAAGTAAAACAAAGAAGAAAAAGGGAAAAAATATAAGAATACAAATACATCCCAGCTTTGGAAAAGGTATTGACAAGGATAACTTTTAAAAGGTCCAAAAAGAAATAGACAATCTTGAAGTTGTTACATAGATGTTATGTCTGTAATGCAAAATTCTTTAACAGACAGAGCCCAGTAACTTTTATTTGTACATGGATTAACTGAAGACTTTGACATGAGGGACTAGGGGACAGCTAAGCTGCCAATAAAAGTTACTACAATTGTTCATTGAGGTAAATGCATCAACAGACATGCTGAAAGTAAAATGAACAAAATGGTTGGTGTTGCAACTGATGGCTGTCCAAATCTGACAGGAAATATGGTGGACTTTAGAAGTGGATGCTAGATACTGTGACTGAAATTAATCCAGAACAGAAAATATTTGTGTAATGTATCCTTTCCCTGCTGCACATGTTCCTAATTATTAGTCATGTTGTAACTAAAATACTTAATCTTGGGGCAAAGGCACTGAATCACAGTGTATTTAACTATTGTAGGAACATGATAGTGAACATAGTGACATAGGCTACCAGATAGTTGAACAAGATGCTTTAAAGAGAATAGAAGCTGAAAACAGAGTTTTGTGAGAAGGATAAGGTCCCTCTAGAGCTCACAGATGAAAACTGGAAGGCAGCTATGGATTTAACTGTTGATGTAACTGCACTGTTGTGTATTACATCGTTAGGAATCTAGCGTGAATATTTTTTATTGTTTATACACTTATGTACCACCAATACTTATGTACTGCTATTTATGGTTATATTTTGTAATACTTGGTCCTGTTCATTTTTCATTTTGATAAATTAGACAATTTATTTGTATTTCAAATAAGATCCATGGTAATACAGGTTTTTCTGATTCTGATTGTACCAATCAATGTTCGCTTCAAAAATATAAACTTAAAAAACACAATCAACTGACACAAAAAGGAGAGTTGTATACTTATAACCACGTAGACACATACATGACGTTCAGCAATTGTAGTTAGCTATATAAAATGGTTTTTATAATAAGACAAAATAAAGCAGACGTTCAACAGCACTAAATAAATTCTTACTAACTAAGCTTTTAGGGTGGGGGATAGTAGGATTGTTGAAAGCTCATTCTGGAGCATTTTATTTATGGCAATTATGAATCTTCCCTGGGGTATCCTCCAAGGGGAGCATGCCCACTAAACCAGAGGGCAGTACCCGGAAGGTATACTTACAAAAAGCCAGAAGAACCTTAATTGACTGCTTTCAGTACGGAGAAGGTCTTCTCTGAGCTCTTCACACCATTTTTTTCGGTATGCTGAGGCACTAAATGTTTAAGCTACCCATATGATTCATATATCCACAACAAAAGTGAGAATCTGATAATATACAGGTTAATAAAGAGCTTCACTTTTGAAACCACAATTACCCACGCAGCTAAGGAAGCATTGGAAAAACCGACCCCAGTTCGTATGAAAGCCATGTTTGCTAAGATAATACATTCTAGGAGACAAGAAAAGAGAATTCTCCACACAGTTCCAGAATACTATGTGTGGCTGGATTTTAAAAGATTTAACAGTGGGAAGACATTAGTGCACATCTTGAAGCCAACAGGCGTGCGTTTTCTGCACACTTTCTAAAGCACGTGTCAAACCCAAGGCCCAGTTTAACATTTATGGCTTGTTTGCTAAAGAGTTTGCTGAAGAACTACAAAAATTAAACTGGCAAACACTTAACCTTCATTTTTGGTCTTGATTTCTATGTTTTCATCACTGGAAAGTTTAGAATCCACACTTTGAGAATCTGTAAAATGCCCACTAGAAGATTTCTTCCAAGTTTTGTTGTGGCCTGTCACAAGAAAACGTTTATAATAAGTTAATATAGTTCCACTATTGTTAGATGTTTGCATTTTACAGAAGAAAATTAAGAGGACTGTTCATCAAGACATAATATACTTGGTATCGAAATAGATTTTTAATTTATAAAGGTGTGTATAATTTATAGGCAAAAAAAGAACAGGCACTGAAAGTGGCACAGAAGGAGTTCAAATAACTTATAAAAGCCAAGAGGACAGCATAGGCAAGCTAACACAGTTTGTAAAGTTCCAACACAAAATCAACATTGGGACAGAATAAAACTAGCATCAACATGAATCAGACACAAATTGCATCACTGTCACACATCGACTTTCTGCACTAATGTTTGCAGTGGCTTTTAAAGACTGACTGAATCTTTTCTTCTTTCCTCCCTTTAATATCTGATGTGCTGCAGGAAAAGTAAGAAAAATTGCCAGACCACAAGAAGAAATGAATAAAGAAAACTCCTGATTTGATGACAAAATCGATCGATAGGTCGAGAAATATAGGGAGAGAAAGAGATATATAAAGGATTAACGTACTGATTGTTCACAATTTTCTTATTTCAGTTTGTTAAAACATTAAAAAGCAATCAAAGCATTTCATTTTGAAAAATGCACTGGTACCAATGTGTTACCCTAATTGAAGACAGTGTAGTCCTAAAAGACTGCAACAAAATCCTTACAGTCTGGAGTTCAACATTAAAGACTCAAACACATTAGGAAGGAAAATTCTTAGAAATATCTTAGCTGAAATGATTTATTTAAGAGTACACTATGGCAAGTAAGGCATGCATCTTTGGAAGTGAGGGTAAAATGGATACATTGTTCAGTCATCACATGAAGCAGCATGATAACAATGAAGACAAAACACTTGACAATGTCTTCCATAGCACTAACAGATCAGAAAGATAATAGAGAAAGCAATTTCTCAAGAATTGTTAATAGAAAGTGCGTAGAATTATGCTTTAAAGAAAGCCTTGCACAAAGTTAACAATTGAAAAATGACTGAATACAAAAAATTGTTTTACAACTTAATTTTAAGAAAAAAAATACAGTAAATACAATTTTATTTGTCTTTTTTTGCTTTAGGGGGAAAAGTGTGTAGAGGAAAATAGATTCACCAAACTTACTGCTTTTTTGTTTTCCTTTTTTTCTTTTAGTGTTGCCTTATTCAGTAGAGAGTGGCAAGTAGCCTACAGAACAGAAATTAGCACAATCACGGTCACAGCACCAGATACAAACAAAAAACTCAACAGTCCATGACAAAACTTATAATATTTAACCAATAACCCAAGTCTAATGTTTAATAGGCACAAAAATGCTTGTCAGTTAGTTGTTCTGCATCTTGTTTGTGGCCAGTCAAATTAAAATGACAAAACCAAACATTAACAAAAAAACTAAAACAAAAAAACAACTGCCCCAGAGAAATCCATATTTAATTAGCAGTAGTCGTATGACCCCTAGAAACCATAAAAAAAATTATTAATTACTCCACTTACTCTGAGAAAGAAATACTTCTTTATGGGAGAATAAATATGCTTTAGTAAGATTTATGTCCCACTGAGGTGAGGCTGACAGTTAAAGGAGTAGAAAAAGTGGAAAACATGTAAGCATTCAGAAATGAGAAAAGTTTTCAAAGACAGTGATTTTTCTGTGTACCAATTCTAGAATCAATTTAAAATTACACTTACCTTTACACTTGAATGTGTAAAGGTACCCTAACTCCAATAAGTGTTGTCAAACATTAAAGTTACCTAAAAAAAACTCAAGGAATGTAAAATGTATACAACATACGACTACATTTTTAAAATAATAGATGAATATAATTAATACGTTTTACAGAGATATAAGATAAGGGGGTAGGGGGAGCACACAGTAGGTAATACTAAGTGTGCCCACCAATTAGCTTAAGTTAATATTTGGTATAGCTGTTCAACATTTAGCATCTTAAAAATGAGCACCTAGCTTCTGCTAATAACATTGTTCTGGATAAATGTAAAAAACCCAATTTACTTGGTAAACTTTCAGTTGAATAAAGTTTGACATTTGTGTAAACAGTTTTGATCACCAACTGTTAATTCTTCAAGTAGTTAGTGGCTTATATTTAAACTGTTACTTAGGTGCAGGCAAACAATGTTTTTCATTTCTTTACTTTATTTATGTGAAAATGTATTATTCATTCTCAAAATGACTTAATTCCACATAAAATAAAACGTTTTAGTAACTACTATTATCCGAGCTTATCCAAAAAGTTGTAGATGGGATTGCAGAAAGTATCTCCTGTAGCTGTACACTAAACACAAAAGTGTTATCACGTTGTACAAGACTTAGAAGAAAACTTTTTTGCACTATAATCTCCAGTTGCTCCACAATGTTATTTTTTAAATCTACAATCATCTTCTTGTCCATCTCTAATACACCTGAAGACTGCAAAGGTATTTCTTTAGATGACAGGACTCTGACCTGTGCTGAATGTCTGACATGTACAGAGTAAAAAGATATTGTGGGAGTACATTCCTGTGTGGGTCTCCTATACTGCTTTATTATTATTATTTATATTTCATAGGGGTATGTTTTATCATTTCATCATTATCGTGATAAATTCATTTTGATGATAGGACAGATTTATCGTCACAATGATTAATTAGGATTAGAGATGTTGGAAAACTCAAAAATAATTTTCAGAATTGTTATTTTTACTTTCTTCCAAGTTTTTGTCTCAGAATGATGATAAATTCATTTTCTGTATGCAGTTTCGTGATAGAAATCTCAGTTTCCTGCTGCTTGCGTCATTAGGATACCTCTTTTAAATTGGTATGTTTTTCAAAAGCAGAACTTGTGTTGTAGATACTTTATCACGACATTACCACAAGGTATCGAGATATTTGTTTATCCATATACTCCAGGACTAATATTTAGGCCATGTATAATACTAAAGAGGTCTTATTTGTTGTTTTATTATATAATTGTAATTTCTGCATGCAATTCAGGCTTTAGCAAAGTCTCAATTGGTCAACATATTCTGATACAAAACTTATGAATCGCTCATCATTCAACAGTAATCTCCACTGTCCCTTCATAAGTTTTAATGTTAATGAAAACTATACAGCAGCTGGTTGTGGGGTAAACAGAACTAAAACTGAACTAAAAGATGTGCAGTTGTGTTAATAGACTTTCTGTAAACCATAAAGGAGTGTTGTTGTGGAACGTGTAAGGGCATGTTAGGAATTCTGAGCAAGCAATCCAGGAGTTTGCGAGAAACTCAACGAAAAATGTAAAAGCAATACTTTTGATACTGTTGTAGCCCTCTTCTTTAACTAAGTTCATTATCTCCCCACTTATTGATAAAAATTAATCTATTAAAACTAAAATTGATGGCATCGTCCCAAACATAACTACTACCTCAGTAAACACTCTGGAGCCTGATCTCTGTTTGAAGTGTTTTGTTCCAGCTGAGCCTTCTAAGCCTTCAAAAAAATGTCTTCATCTAAGCCTTCAACTTCTATGTTGGACCCAATCCCAACCATATTGTTTGAGAAAGCATTTCCTTTTATTATTATTACCCCCATTTTGGATATGATTAATCAGTCATTGGTGAATGGAAACGTATCAGAGGCTTTTAAGGTGGCAGTAATAAAACCCTTACTTAAGAAACCTTCTCTTGATCAAGAAGACCTAATAAATTACAAACCCATATCTAATCTTCCTTTTTCATGTAAAATTCTTGAAAAATTTTTTTGCTAATCAACTGAGAGAGCATATGAGGAATAATGACCTATTTGAATAATTTCAGTCAGGTTTCAGAACTCATCACAGAACTGAGACAGCTCTCCTTAAAGTCACTAATGATATTCTCATGGCCGAAGAGAATGGGTTCGTGTCTATTCTAGTTCTGTCAATCACAATATCCTCATAGAAAGGCTCGAACACACTGTAGGGATCAAGGGAACAGCACTAGGCTGGTTTAAATCATATTTGTCTGATAGATCCCAGTTTGTTCATCTAAATGACAAATCTTTTCCACATTGTAAGGTTACTTGTGGAGTACCACAGTGTTCTTTACTTGGCCTAATTCCATTTACTATATACATGCTCCCTCACCAGACAGCATGGTGTTAATTTCCACTGTTATGCTGAGGATACGCAGCTGTATTTATCCATAAATCCTGATTAATCCAATCAGTTTGATAGATTACAGGCATGTCTAGATAACATAAAAATGTGGATTACTTTAAACTTTCTGCTCTTGAACTCTGAAAAGACAGAAGTTATCTTTGGACCAGAACCTCTAAAAAATAAACAGCTTAGTCAACCTCTTAAACTGGATAGCATCAAACTGGCCTCTGGTAACAATGTATAGAACCTTGGTGTAATTTTGATCAGGATATGTCTTTTAAGTCCCATATAAAACAGGTCTCTAAGATTTCCTTCTTTCATATTAGAAATATAGCCAAAATTAGAAATATTCTCTCTAGGACTGATGCTGAAAACTAGTCCATGCAATTTTTACTTCAAGGCTGGACTTATTAGCTGTAACTTATTAGCAGGAAATTCGCAAACTGCAGTTACAAGTCTTCAGTTGGTCCAAAACGCTGAGTTCTGATGAAACTTGAAAAGAGATCATATCTCCTCTATTTTAGCTTCCCTTCATTGCCTCCCTGTCAAATTCAAATATATTTTAAAATTCTTCTTTTGACATATAAAACCCTCACTAATCTAGCTCCATCATACATTAGAGATTTGATTACTCCTTATGTCCCTAATGGAGACTGCAGGATTACTGGTGGTTCCCAGAATCTCTAAAAGCAGATTAGGAGAAAGATCTTTTAGTCATCAGGTTCCTCTCCTGTGGAACCAGCTTCCAGGTTTAGTCCATGAGGCAGACAACCTGTCTAGTTTCAAAGCCAGGCTTAAAACCTTCCTGTTTGGTAAAGCTTAGAGTTAGGAAAAGGTAGAAAAGAGCAGCCTGATCCGGTTGGGGGAAGTACTAGACAGATGGTTCTCCTTTGCTCTTCCTACTTAATTTCTCACTCTACAGGGTTACGTTATTTAAGTTATTTCAATAGTTATGCTGCTATAGGCTTAAATTGCTATAGGACATTCTGACTACTTCTCACTCTGCTACTTTCTTCCTTTGTCCAATCTGCTTTAGTTACCGTTATTTCAACCTTGTTAACCTTTTGTTTTCTCTTAGTGTTCTTCTCTCCATACGAGAAAGCCAGACCAGGTTTTGCTAACACCTGGTCTGGCGTTCTCTTAGCTGAGACAGCTTATTGGATGAGAACATGGACATGAACTTTACAACTGCTGCTATAATCTCCCTTTTTTTCAGTATCCTCTGCATCTATTTTAGTTTTCTGTCTCTTCAAACCCCCTGTCATTAGTAGCTGACAGCTGCTTGTACTGATTCAGGTTCTGCTGGAAGTTTTTTTCCTGTTAAAGAAGAGTTTCCCCTCACCACTGATGCTACATGCATGCTCAGTATGAGGGATTGCTGTAAAGTCGATGACGACACAAGCCATTGTTTCTACTGATTGCAGAGGATTGAACATTGCAAGTCAATAACTCGATGCAATCTGCTGGGGCTCCTTACATTAGAAATGTTTTCAAACTGATTTGTAATAATGTATCTATGATTTTAATAGATTTTCTTGTAAAGTGCCATGAGACGACATCTGCTGTAAATTGACACTATTTAAACAAATGGATTCTTGATTATTCTTGATTCACTGTAATATACACATTTTAAGAGAACTGGAATATTAATATCTAAAACAGTATGCATTAAAATTAGATTAAACCAAAAACCTTGAATAAACTTTAACATGGTTTTTGTAATGTAATTTTTATTATTAACTGTACCCACAATACAGTGGCTTATCAGCAACACCACCGGGAGATTTACTAATGCTTAATGTAAAATTACTCATACATAAGGTGTACAGAGTTAAACTTAAACTTCACTATTGCCAGTTAGACAGTCAAGGTTTCGACCTTTTAAAACACCACAGTTTTTGAAAAGTTTTTTACAATAGTTGGTATGTTCGACTACCAGTAAAATTAAAATAAACCTCACTTGACAGAGACAACTAACTCCCATACCAGCCTACAATGCAATACTTACTACAATCCTAATTTGTGATTTACATCATTTTGCTTAGAGGTAGATTCAAACAAAAAAAATTAATAAAGCTTTTATTCAAAAATTAATAATCTTAGAATATCTTGTCATTCAATTGTTTAACCAGTTTAAATTAGCCAACAAAATTTAAATTGTGGATGAAAGGTGCTTTTATAAACAAAAGAAAAAAAACTAAACACCATGGTGAAAGCTTCACTGACAGTCAAAAGATCTGCCTAACTGGAAAGGCTGGTTAGACTGCAAAACTAAAAATGATTAACATATCCCAGAACACCTTTCAATGTTTTGAGTGCATTTACACCTCCATATTTAACATTTAAATTTCATAGATGACATGGTGGGACAAGAAAAATGTTAAAGGCAGGTCTGAAAATGGGCTGAGAAAATGGCTGCTCAGAAATAAAAAATAAAAAATACTGAAGTTTTTCGATACGTATCGCTGTCATGCATTTCATGTTAAAAAGTAATCACAATTGCAACTGCGTTACTTTACTTTCAAGAGATGACATTTTTCCATTAGATGAACTTGGAATATTAGTATTTTTTGTTTATCTAATTATGTTAACTTTATTCCATCAAAGGTTTAAGCAACATTATTAATACATAAAACCCTTTTAGATCAACCTGTAATAAGTGTTATTTATTCCTTATGATTGCCTGAAAGATGTTGATGGGTCAAGTCAAGGTAGATCCATGTAACACACTAGTAAGTAGTGAGAGCTAATATACCCACAAGATGTATACTGTGACATAACCCAAACAGAGCAGGAAAGTTTAAAGATGTTTACCGTATTTTCTGCACTATAAGGCACACGAAATTATAAGGCACAGAGTCGATTACAGGTTCCATTTCTGTAGTTAACCCATACACAAGCGCACCGTATTATAAGACGCATGGTAAAGAAACACCGCTCTGAACGCCCTGTTTATATGCCGTGATTGCTGGGCCACCATGTATAGTCCACAGTAATAACCTTTGAGAGCCCAGATCTATCTGAAGGAACAATCATTTTAAACCTGTGCACCTAAATCTCACACATGCTAGTGCGGAGATGCTTAACTCTGCCAAGCTGCTTACCTGCTCGGCTCTCTCTGCTCGTGTGGATCTGTTTCTGCTCACTTGCAAGTCAAACTTTTCTTTGAAACTTGTGTTGAACTGAACGTGGTATGTCCAAGACATGCTTTGATTGAATGAAAAAGGTCGCGAGCAGAAAGAATCGTGCGTGTGCAGAGAGAGTCCACGCAAGCAGAGAGAGTAGGGTGAGCGGCGTGTCAGAGTTGAGTGCGTGTCTGGGCTGCTCGGCGCGAGCGTGTGTGAGATTCGCATGCACACGCTTAAAATGAATGTTCCAAAAAATAAATCTGACCTATCAAATAAGTATCATCGCACGCTCAACCTGGTGGTACAAAAATCACAGCAGAAATGGTTCGACAGTCAATCAAGCGGAGTGCTACATTTTTACAGCACTCCGGGTTATAGGAAGAACTTTGGATTTTGGAGAAAATTTAAGGCTGATAAAGCCGCTTTATAGTCCGTAAAATACAGTAATCTAGAAGTACTAGAATTAGCAGAATCCCACATTGATAATTACATGCTTAGAATAAAGCAAAAAGCTCTTGTGCTTTATTGTGCTTGAATAAAGCCTTATAATGGATAGTCAGCATGAACAATATCAGCCTTAAGACAGTGACAGCTTACCCAAACAAAGGGGACAGTGCTGTTAAACTGTAGGCTACACTTCGATGTCACAATTCCAACTCAATGAACTCTGTATGCTATAACTGACAGAATGATCTGTAATGAGGGGGGTTATGGTGTATTTAAGATCTGAAAAGGAGTATTCTTGCACTGGTAACCCAAAAATAATCCCATTAGCTTCAGCTTTTAACTCAGGTTGTTTGTTTTTTTCTTTTCATCACCAGTAAAAAAAATGTGTGTGAGAGCTTTTACTTATTTCTTACATTTAGAAGTGGAATTCTAGAAAGCAAAAATGTTTGTTGTAACTGTTAACTAAATTTAAAATTTGGCTGGTATTTTAAAGGCTCTTGTTTATTGATTCTTGGTGTTGAGTAAATACTTTGTTCATACCAATCGCAACCAATAGCAAGAAAAGGCAGCTGGGTGGTATTTGCCTGTGCAGTGAAGGTCTAGCAAGCAGCAAGTCATGAATTAAGAAGTTTCTCACAAGCAGAAGGGTGGAAGTAAGATATAACCACAAAAAGCAGACAGGAACTTCATATAAGACACATAAGGGAAGCAACAGACCCAACATTTGGTTAAAAGGGTTAGCAATCAGTTTTTCATATTTGTAATAGCAACTTATTCATGCATCATGGGGCGATCAGCTTGACACTATGAAGCCGACCAGATGAAGCCGACCTCTTGGGCATCAGTAATTTTACGTACACAGAAATGTGACTTGGAGCAAACTCCATTAGTCTTGGGTCCCACAAATACGGACAGCTCTCATAAACTGTCTGAAGATCATGGCTGTGTCACTGGCTCAAAGACATTTTCTCCCCTTCATCAGAGGACAGCATGTGTTGGTCAGAACAGATAACACAACTGTGGTTGCATATATCACCAGTGGTGCTCGATGGCTTTTCATGCACATATTTGGAGCCTTTAGAGCACTATAAGCTCAAAGTGCTCTCATTTAGAACTGCTTAATTGGTCACACTGGTTTCAGCCAAACACGTGCGATATTCAAGCTTTTTCAGTTACCCCATCCTGCATGTGGTTTTTCAGTGATGATTGAAAGGTTTAACTTAATGCCAACACTTGCTTTTACATCTAAGGTTTTCAACCCAGGCCCGCCATCCCGGCCCCTTGAGTTAACAGCTTTCTATCCGCCACCATTCTCCTTCCAGGCATAAGTCAGGTATCGCATCTGATCCCCCTCCTTGCCTATAGCGAAGAAGAGGTGTGCTTAAAAGACTGAAGCTCACTTATAGTGAGCGGATGTCGCTCCTCCCACATCTGACTGTGTCATTATTAAAGAGAAGATGTTGAGGGTTTAAAGTGATTTTGCTTAATTCCCTCGTAGAATCACTGTAGCTCCCTTTGAAAATATTTTTCTCTTGAATAATGAGACATAAAGGTCTCTTTAAGTATTAGAAATTAGGAAAACTCGAAGTATTCCTAATTCTCTTATTTCCTTTTTTATGCACACACAAGGCTGTAAGCTTTAAGCAGCCCTGTATTCTTTATGAGTCCAAGCGTCCCATCTTTTGAAGTTAGTGTTTTTTTTAGATTATTTGCCTGACCAGTGTAAGGAGAATCTCCAGATTTTGATAATTTTAGGGACCATCGAAGGAACTGCCAGACCAGTCAGAATAGGATAACTAATCATAGTCCACACAGTAAATGATGATGTAACAATATTGCATGAACACATTGAAACATGGTAAAAAAGATCTCTTTTAAAGTATTTTATAACTTTAAAATGTTTTATAGTAATAAATAAGTGCCTGTGACACAGACTAATCTACTAAATGAGCAGTCACAAAAAATACTGAAAAAGGAGTCTAAAAAATAAAAATGTGTGTTGGAAGGTAAAGGCAGAGAGAATGAATGATAAGTAAGAGGACAGTGAGGACAAGACGGGAGGAAATACCTGATAGAGACAATGGCAAACACTGCGAAGTTGTGGGGGGAAGTCACTGGATGAGCCAATTATGGCCTGGAAGAAGCGCTCAGTGATCTGAAGCAGGTTCCTCTGGTTCTCCTCTAGATTTTCACCATGTTCCAGTCTGGCAAGATAGCAACACACATGTACTTGTGTTATTCACTGTGCGTTTTGGTAAATTGTGACTAGCTTGGGTGCTTGGTGTAAATATGCAACAGATGTTAAAGAATATCTTTTGCATAAATTCATCAAAACTATTTTGTTTTTACCTAATAAAAAATGACAAATTGCCTGTGAAGACAGTTTCTTCTGCTTTGTTCAAGGTTGTAAGTGCTAGGGTGTGTTTGAGTTTATTAAAACTGATGTCCAGGAGAACTGATAGTATGTTTTGTTTTTCTGTGAATGGGCATTAATGTAATACAACATGTTTCATACCAGCAGCAAACTGTTTAAATATTTTCTGATGAACATAAAAATAATCTAGATGAAAAAAAGATTGCATAGTCGTTCATTTCTTAACCAACTGAAGATACTTACTTAATATTTCATAAGTGTCCACTGGCATTACTGATACAGAAACAGCACTGTTTAACTGATTTTGACCATATGAAAAGCATGACAAAATATAATAGAAATAAAAAAAAGGTTCTCCAATCCATGAAACAAATGATGCTGTTGAACCTTTAACCAGCTTGTCCTTGTGGAGTTGCGAGGGTCTGCTGGTGCTACAGCGGTCATTGAGAGGGAGGAAGGGATTAGAGAGTAAAATATCCGCATATTATTTGCTATACCTGACCTTTCCCAATGAATTATGCAGTTGTACCTACAACAACCTCGTGTTTTATTCAAGACATTTTAAAGACAAAAACGTGTTCATGTCACTTCAAAAAGAAAGGAGTGAGATATACCGATTAGGGTTGGTGGATAAGCGCTGGGGGATGTATCGAAAAGACAGTGGAAAATTTGATGGGAGTCCCACGAAGTAGTTCCAAAGAAAAACAACAGCAAATTAATAATCTGGTAGTATTTTAGATTTTACATTTAGGATTTCAAACAAAATGCAGCAATTTGCATAGTGTCGTAAAAATATTGTCAACAAGTTTATTTCCCCACCTAAAAAGTCATGTGCTGCAAACTTTGTTGTAAACTCCGCATGTTATGTTAACAATGAAACGGACCAAAGCTTACTTGCATAGTGTAATGTTCTTTGCTGCTGAAGTCTAGGACTAGTGTTGACCACAAAGAGTTATCGCAAAAAAACATTTGTGCCAAACTGATGATTACAATAAAATATTTACATTTACTCAGATTTTGTCTACTAAAAACAAACCCATGAATGATCACGTGGAATTTTATAAAATATATTATTAAAGCTAACATTGGAGTTTATTTAAAAATATCGCTATGTAAAAAATAAAAAAAATAAATAAAAAAACAATATCATGGTATTTGATTTTCCTCACATCGCCCAGCCCTAATTTAGACAACAGTTGGTAATTTGGCAAATTTTCAAATATTAAGTTATATTATATTTAAAAACAATTAAACTCATCTCAATAATAAATTAGAAGAAATTTAATATGACGCTTTTTATTTCTGATGTTGATTGCAAACGTTTGTCAAAGTCTGTTTTGGGATTTTCTAGAGTAAACAACTACATGCAAGATTGCTTGATCCGAGAATTTAAATAAAATTTAATGGAATCCAAACATAGATTTTCCTCAGCTATTGAAGGAAGATCTTTGTCAATATATCAGGGGGAAAAAGATCATATTAAATTGGCTGTCAGTATCCATCTGAAAAATTAGGCCAGCCTTGTTTAAGAAATGTAATGACCCACATAGACTTTTAGTAAAGCACTGCTAAACTTTGAGACCCGCTAAGATAAAAATGACTTGCCTAGTAGGGTCCACCTCGAAACTGATGTGTTCAGGGGTTGAGATGACTCCCCTTAATAAGGGCTCCAATAACTTCTGCAAGTATGCTGCTCCGTATACCTGTTATAACAACAAAAATCATATTTCTTATTTTTTCTTAATTAAAGTAGGTCAAACCATTCAAGCGTGTCAAACATGGCATTAAACAGAGACTGGAACAGATTAAAATGACAAACCCATTTAAAAAGGAAGTTGCAACTGAATGTATCTCATAAACAGCTTCTTCTTTAAGCTGTAAAGTCTAGGCATGTGTTTCTCACACCTGTTCCTCAGGGACCACCATCCTACATGTCTAATGTGTTTCCTTTCTGCAGCACACCTGACCAGAAAAAATTAGTGATTTAGAGGTGTCTGCAACACCTCATAGACTGCAGCAGCTAATGCTATAATTTTAAATGGGTGTTCTGGAGCATAGCTGCATCTAAAACATGCAGGTCAGTGGTCCCTGAGGAACACGATTAAGAAACACTGTTCTAGGCATTATGTATAACAAAGTAATTGTGTGCTTGGCGATGCATATACATGAAGAGACGTTTAAAACTTAAAGGAAATCGATACCAAAATAATTAAATGTATTCTGCAATTTGCAACTTTTTTTTTTTGCATATTTCTGCATACAGATCAGCCAATTAATTAAATATGTGTATATTTCCTATTTTCTAAGCAGTTTGTTTTTACCTTAAAACAGAAGGTCATGATTTTGCTCGCGAGGCTGTTTCCTCTGAAGAGAGTCTGCATTGAGTCAGCCAATTCCACCTCTTTAGAAAACATATTCCACAACAGCTGATAGAGTAAGTGGCGGGAATCGAAAAGGGTCACCAGAACCCGAGCTAACTCATCCTGGAAATTAGAGATGAGACGGATCATGACAACAAACAGATTTTACTTAGAGGCTGGCAAAGTCATAAATATTTGGACAATGACAGTGATCAGAAGGAACTACTAATCTTATTTAATATAACTATAGAAATAAACAAATTAGATGGTATATTATTGGTTCATACCTGGCAAAAACACAAATAAAGGAATAAAGGTAAGGATTCAAACTGAATGTGGTTCTGGTGCTAGATGACACACTAAGATCTTCCAGATCATATACATAAGACTTCAGGTTCAGACAGAATGGTTCTGCTCATGTACAAATCCAGTTTTAGAGCGAGCAGTTAATCTTTTGGTTTTATTTAAGTGACTTGGTTTTGTAAAACAAAACACTTACACCTTTAACACATGGTTAGATTGGTAACGTTATTTTGCACAAATTTAAATAATTATTATTTTGGTGTAGCATTTCTTCAGGTTTAACTGTAAATAAAACCACCAAGAAACATTCAGAAGAAAAAAAAAACTTCTGCTTTAAGTAAAAAAAACAAAAAAAAGAACGCATCTGAATGCTGCATAACTACTTCTGACAAGCTGCAACCACCCACAATCTAAAACATCTGACTTTAAGTATCTATGCCTTTAAACCTTTCACAAAAAAGGTTAGGCTACATACCCACTGAGACCCAGGAACAACATTAGCCAAGGCCATAGCAATAGGCAGCTCTCCTTGGTCTCCCATCATGGTGACAAGCTCCACTAGCCTCTCAAAGCGGTCAGCAAGCACAGTCTCCGCCAAAGTGTCAAACTCTGTTCCTTGCTGCAAAATCTTGGTGAGCACCTCCATAAAAGTAGCTCGAGTCTGAAGATCCTTGTGATAGCCCAAGCCTATAACAGAAAAAGATCCAGCATTATATGGACTGCTTGTATTATACATATTTTAGCAGGAATGTAAAAAAACTAAAAGTTAAAAAAAGTTTTTAAAAAACTGCCAATGCAATCTAAGCTTTCTGACAAAACTGTTAGATCACTGACCAATGGAATGCATGAGGCCACTGTCCACATTAGCATTGAGCAAGTTGGACATAGCCAAGATTGTACAATGGCGAAGGGACGCCAGTCGTCGAGACATTCCTCTCTTACGTCCTCCCACTGTTGGACCCTCATCCTCAACTTCGCTGCAGTCATTCAGCAGATTCATAAAGAGGGTAAAATACCTGCACACAAACAGAATGGACAATGTTGTTATAAGTTATAACAACTTAGCCCATATCAATGACACAATAGTTGGAATAAACTATATATAAAGATTTTTCCTTATTTTTTTTGCATAAGTGAAAAATTTGCAATTTCTACCCTGGCAGAGTTGTTTTTAGGAGTCAGTGGGAAAGAGGGGCAGACAGTTTAAGGTAGAAAAGACGAATGCATGGCTATATAATGCAATTAAAGCACTCCTTGTTAAAAATGCCATTACAAAAATGTTATCAGTGTGTCTGTATTTGTGGCTATGAACGTTCACAAAAGATATAAGATAAAATTAGAAACAATATGAAAAAATACAAAAAAAAATATACAAACTAAAACCATCATAGTGAAAGGCATTTCTCTCGAGATCATTGGTGGTCAATCTACAATAAGGCAACAGATCTGCACGAAGTTCCAGCCATTACACCTGGATCAATGGTAAGCACTGAAAATGCTTGGGCTAAACAGGAGGCTGCAAAGTTGAAAGCAATAAAAAAAAGGAAGTAGAAAGGACTACAATAGATACAGAACTGGAATTGGTATAATTAGACTGGGATCCTGATACAGCTATAGCTGAAGCACTAGTACCAGAGGAAGTGGAGACTGGACAGGGGAAATACGAGGGGAAACATCTTTGTAAAATCATGTTTCCAGTCTCACCAAAAACAAGTTATGGATAATACTTTTAAAAAATGTATTAAAAAAAGGCTTGGTAAAATACAATTATTCATATAATAAAGGATTTCTGAGGACCTTTCAAGACAGTAAGCAAAAATATGGTCTTGATAACAGATTATTTTCTTTATCTACAAATCCGACATTATTTAGAAAAAACAGCTAAAGATAAACCAGGCAGAACATGTATTGGTATATTAAATATCTTTCTAAAGTCATATCAATCAACCTCCCTTAATAAATTAATATCCAAAATATACAATGAACTACAATACCTAGAGGGAGAAGATACATTATATTTAAAGGAGAGATGGGACAAGGAAGGGAACCACCAAATTCATGTTGAAGACTTGTTAGACATTTTGAAATACTGTTGGAAATGTACATCATCAATAACATATAGGGGATTTGCTTGGAAAACTGTTACACGCTTGTTTAAAACACCAGCTCAGAGGGGCAGAAATGCAGATAACACATGATCATTCAAATTTTTTGGAGCTGTCCTAAGCTGTTTTCCTATTGTGTGGATTGTGTTATTGGGTCCAACTTTGCTCTAAACTTTGAAATTATGTTTTGGGGCAAACAACCAAACTGTGTAAAGGGATTCTATAAAACATACATATTCAACATAATGCTAATCTCCAGCAAGAAAGCAATCACTCGGAAATGAATGACTGACAAAACGCCCACACTAGAAGACTGGACAAACATCATCCAAGACATTTGCAAGATGGAGGAACTGACATTTGCATTGAAACTGGAACAAGACCAATTTGAAAAATGTTGGTCCCATGACGGATCTCCATGAACAGCAGATCTGGTACTAATGAAAGTGAGGTGGCACCCATTGCTCTTTAACTACTCTGTTCAGTGTAGACCATTTGTTTTACGATTCAGAATTGATGTAATATTGGTTTGTTCGTTCTTTTTCTTCCCCATTCTTCTGAGAGGAGTGGGGGCAGAGGAGGAGGAAAGAAGGGAGAGAAGGGAGAAAAAAAAGAAAAAAAAGGGAACACTAAATACCGGAGATGGGATAATCAGGTGAAGGGGTATGTTGTAAGATCAATGTCACAAACTGAATAGATGATTGTACAAGAATATACCACCTTTTGTGAACAGATGAGATTCACATTCTTCATGTTGAATGGCAAAAAGAAAAATCAAGTTATGGGCTCTGTTTCTTTGAGGCCTGTTTCTCCCTTATATTGTTTGCAGAGTGACAACATTCATAGGAATGTATCATCTTCATTTTGTAAATTTGCATGTGTGCGACATTATTGTTAAAATCCACAATTTCAAATCCTACATATATGGTCAAATTGGCCACGTCGAAACTTGTTCCTGGCTTTGTCAAGGCCTGGCATATTGTATAACCGGTCAAAGTTTTCTATTCTCTCTTTTCACCTGACTTACAATTTAAGATTACTCTGCCTCAAGTCACTTAATATAATTTGATCATCAATTTAGCCATCTTGAATTGTGTATGGATTATATATTAGGTAAAGTTATTACAAGAACGGCATTCTTACAGTTTATACTGTTGTTCTTCAGCTCATTCATGCTTTTTACCCTCTTATTTTATCTTAGAACTTGTTTGAATTTTACTCAGTTTACAGAATGCAGCATCTTCCCCTGCAGGTGTGTCCATAACAACCGCTATGGCCATCTGTTGTTTTGTCCAGCGATGTTTAAAAACTAATATATCCATAATACATTTTGACAAGCATTGACTTATAAACATTATAAGCCAGCAACTAATAACTTGATTTGATTTCCTACAATGAAATCAAGTGGAAAATCTTTTGGGGAATAAACCAAACTGTTAGACATTGAAAGGTCTGCCAGTCGAACGACGGAAAGTTTAATAAAATGCTCGAAGTGTGAACGTGATGTCACATTCGAGATCCGAATTGGCTCGGTGACGTTAATCGAATGCAGCATCAGTCTGAAAAGCGGGCTCACATTAGTGAGGTACAGCCAAGTTACAGGACCTCACTGATCTCTAGATCCTGTTGTGTGACGGCTGTCATTGCAGCTGGTATGAATGCCATTACACACGCAGCAGTGGCACTGTTTGGCTCTGCATTTTTTTTTTCTCGGTTGGCTCATGGTAGGTCTAAAAAAATGCTTTTGGTGGGGCTATAGCCTAAGCAAGCCCCACCCTGAAGCAGCCTATGATTCTAGTTAATTGGCTGCAGATTTCACGTCCAAAGAATAATCTATGATGTAAATATATATTTTTTTAAAGTATAAAAAATGCTCAATAAAACAACAAAAGCCTAAAATTATTAAGACATTCTTGCCCATTGTAAGTGAATGTAAACCTCTGGCCACAACTATAAAAAACATAATGTCAACACTAAATAACAAATTTATCTTCTAAAATGTGCCTTACTTTAAAAAGAGCTGAGACTTGGCTTCCATCAATTCCACACCATCACCCTCCTCTGGCTGCAGAGGTAAACCAGCCAAAAGAGAAACTACAGCCTCCATACTGGCCTGGTCCAGGTCTCTACAGATTATACATAGAAAAATGTTGTTTAGAGTTGATTATAGTGACTTATAAGACAGATTTTTTTGGCATTTAAGCTTTTTATATAGAACATTTCACAGGTCATAAACCACTAAGTGATTAAACACAGAAGAATTAAAAACATAATAGTACTAAGAGTAGTACCTTGTCAGACACTTAATGTCATCATCAGCAGCTTGGTTAGAGGTTCCCATCACCCAATCTGTCAAGTACTCCACCATCTTGTTCCTTTATAGTACAACAGGGAAATATTCAACAATGGAAACCACAGTTAGCCGAGTAGATTACATTTGCATAGTTCTCAGGTATTAAAACACAGACCTGAACTTCATCTCTTGGCAGAAAGACAGGTCATCTCGTCTCTCCATCATCACCTCGACCAGCTGGCAAAGCTTGGTTTTGATCTGAATCGCATGGACCACATTAGTCAGGCCACGTACATACCTGGAAGATGTAAAACAGATCAGAACTGAAATTTCTTTCCACAATCTCAATCAATCAAATCAGAAATATTTTATTTATTCCAAAGGATAAATAAAGTATTATTTTTTAGGTATATCAGATGTCATGAAAAAATATTTACATCAATTGCTGCCTTGTGTACCCATTATTTCTGAATTAGTGTGGAACATAATATTTAGAATGACTAATTCTATAAATACTAACCTTACTCGTGCTACATGGAAAAATACTTTTATAAACAGTTCATGTTTATGTAAGCATTAAAAAACCTTAGCTTAAGACTTTGCCTTAAGTCTTTTTGAGTATGATACCATAATCACAATTATTTGCTTGGTTAATTCTTCTTTCTTGTGCAGCCATTTTCAGATTCATTCAGAAATAGTTCTGCACTCTTGCTTTGCCCCTCTACTATATGTGGCTCCAGTCTGAGGTCCAGAGGTTCTATAGCAGGTTTTAATCCAGGATGTCTCTGGACAGTAATGCATTCAAATGCGCATTAAAACTTTGAGGCAATTTGTCGTTTAGTGGTTTCTTGAGGTTTTACATTTATTTTTTTGTCCTTTGATGCATAGATTTTCTCTTCATGTAAAACAAAGTTACATTTACTCTTTATGTCTTACTTACAATTTGATGTAAAGTATATGGATAAGTAATCTTAGTGCTATACATTTTGCAGAATTTTTAAACAACCCAAATATCGAAGCACCAATCAAGGCATTATAATCTCTCATGCAGTCAGATAAAGCTTGGAAATACACACACTGCTGATACGTTTTGAACTGAGAAAATCTTATGAATGTGAATCTGACTGTCTTCACAGTAGGTGTGGGCATTATTGTATTAATAATTGATAATTTAACACAACAAAATTCTTATAATAGGAATTGGGATTTATTGTTAAAATTATAAAGATTACATATTTTTTCTTCCCATTTTGTTCACATTTATGTGTTTATACATTAAAAAAATATAATTGCAGGTTTTGTGCAGTGTAGTGATAGAAAGGAATTGTTTTAATGTAACTGATTACCTACAGAATCCCATTTTAAATTTGTACTTTTTTCAGAGCAACAACTTTAAAGTTAAAAGGAAAAATAAAAATATATATTTAGGTCAACATGTTAAATGAGAAATCCATTAAAAATGCAATACATCAAACAGGATGTTCCTCACACACGATTCAACAATCTCTCTTCACATATTGCAATTCTTCACAATTTAATATTATCTTTGTAGCGAAATTGTGCTGTACTGTAAGAGGCTTCGAAGCAGGTCAAATGGTCCCGACAGATATCCGCTGAGCAAGAGAAGATGAAGGTGTATTGTGTTTCCGCAATAGTATACCAAAAAAAATAAAATTAATACAGTTTGACTCACTTGTAACTTAAAAGCAGAACATCCTTAATCTCTAGTTGATCCAGTGATCTGACACCCCATAACTTAACACTCATCAGAAAACATTTTAATCTTAACAGTATTTCCCCTTATGCATTTGGTCTGACCACTTATTCTTGCCTTTCACTTAGGACATTATTTTTTTTAGGTTTGGAATGAAGCAGGTACTAAGCCAGTCAGTATAATATGGATGTCAACAGAGTATACCCTTTCAAAGCTAAAATGTCCAGATATCTGTGGCTCAGAATTTTTTCTAATTGGATTTTTTAACCTTCAGATGTCCCAGCACCTAATCAGTTTCATTTCGTGACTTATAATTTTTAGCCAAGGACCTATTTTCCCTTATTACCAGTAAACTACATATGTACATTGTTAGCTCATGCCTTTTGGAGTATATATGCCTTTAAAATGGAACATGTAATTAAATTAAGAAAAACTTGCTTCACCCACCCTATTTCCTGAGGTCAACAACAAAATATGGTTTTGTTCTTGAGCCATACCTGACCAAGTTGAGCATCATTGTTTCAATGCTGGCCTGTCCTAGGTGTTCAGAACTGCCCTCTGTGTGGTTATCCAAAAGGTTTTTCATGATGGCTATGGTCTGTTCCACAAACTGAGTATTCGCATCAGTAATGGGTACCTGAAAACAGTTACCGAAACATCACCAAGTACATTCCAAGCATCATGACATTAATTAGTAAATCAACCGCATGCTTTTTTTTTATAATTTGTGATAAAGTGTTTTTTTTTTAATCCAGACTAATATTCCAGTTTAGAGTCTGTCTAGGAATACATTCAAGCTTATACAGTTTTGACCAATGATTTAGAGTAAGCAAGCTCATAAATCGCACTTCTTTAAGTGGAGAATGTTTGGACTATTTGTGGATTGAAATACAGAAACAGATTTATAACAACAAACCTAGAAAAAATACCAATGATTTAAAAGAATATGGACTAAATATCAGAAAGAGAAAATAGATCCACTTGTTACACATTAGACATGTATTTGTTGCTTTAAAAATATTAAAGAATATATTTCATTTTTGTCAACAAGTCTTTATTTACGTAACACAAAAACCATTATAGATCTTTTATCTGTGACTAATTATAACTAACATCCAACAGAAGAGAAAAAAAATTGGGTAAATGAATGTTTGCAAATGGTGCAATAGGGTGAAAATATAAATATTATTATTAAGTATTCACTGTCACTTTTAATATGGGCTTTTTGGCCTCGGCTTCAACTCTTATGAAAAGTTTTATTGTTTTAAATTAGATTTGTTTAGAAGTAAAAGTTTATTTACAAAACTAAAAAAGATCACATTTATTGATGCAACCCTCAACACCTTAAAAATTAAGGTACAGTAAAATTAAGTAGTACAAAGATTACAGACACATTAGAGCTTAAGGAAGACACTTCATCAGTCAGTTTTAATAGCCCCTGTTAGTAGTATTTTGGCTCCCTAGCTTATTACAAAAAATGCCCTGACAAATATAGCCTGTAATAATAATGGCAGAGCTAATCTGACCTAATACCAGAAGAGTGCTAAACATGAGATTTAACTATTGTGTTAATATGCTTATATATTCATGCAGGGAGCATGAAAGAGGCTGTATTAGAGAGCTGTCACTTCCTAGGTTGTCTGGTGAACTGCTCACTTTTTGGGAAATCTTATGAAATGTGTGTTTGAAAAAAATAACAGTTCCAGTTACTTAATTGTTATAGCATTATTAAGCCTGCCTTTCTAATGTATTGAATGGTGGAACCCTTGGCTTTTCATACTGCGGGATAGTCTAGTTAAATATATTTTAGTGTTTCCCTGCTGTAACATGACAAAGATTAAATAGTTTAATGGAGAGGACATAGGGAACTTTAAGTCTGAAGTTGTATCAGTGGACAAATCATTTTTGAGTTAGGGATGGTGGGGTTCATGTACACTATAACAAGGGCAAATGTAAAAAACTGAAGCTGTTTTCAGCATCCAACTGCCCTCGTATATCATGCAACTGCAAGAGTATGCCTACAATGCTGTGACAAAACAAAACAACTTGCATGCAGAAAAACTCAATGTTATTTGGTGAAACTGCCTACAATAGCTAATGCAATTCTAGAACATACCTGTCCCTGAGCGTCAGAGAACTTTCCGATGCTGTTTTTCAGTTTGTTGAAGAGCATTGGGTAGAGCGCAGGGCTAAGTTCCAGTCCCAGCAGGTCTTTTACACTAGTGCGGACATGAAGGCCCACCCTGTCATGACCACACACCAACAGGGCCAGAAGTCTGTCCAGAAAACGGCTGACAGGAGTTTCGATGGCAGAGGATGAAGCACAGGAAGAGGGTGCTGGATTGGTCATATCAACTGGGCCCATTGAGATCATGGAGGGCTTACGTTCAGTCAATGGGCCCATAGGCGGGCTGTAAGTGACAAGACCTGGAGTGATACGCTGCTGAAGACATACGCCGCCAAGAGCACAGAGGAAGCCAGTCATGTTTATCCACTCCTGCTGTAGGGACACAAAAAAATTCAGTAATGAACTGCTCAAACATTCAGTGTTTAGTAAAAATTAGAGGTGCAGTTGCCCGCTTCGTACTGAAAACCGTTTATACAGATTTTCATTCAACACTATATCAGTAAATAGCTCAATTGTCCACCGGGGACAGCTTTTACCGCTGCACACGAAAATAACAGCTCCACCCTATCATATTTGTTAAAGCAGTCGTTGTAATGCAATATCTTAAATTGAGGCTAAAGTTTTTATAAATAAAGACTTTCTTAATAAAAAAAATGGAATTGAATATTATAAAATAGATTTATAAATCAGGTAGTAGTGAGGAAAAAAGCTATCATACCTAAAACCATCTGACTTATTTGCAAGATAAATAGTTTAAGAAGGACCATATTTTAAATAAGTATTTTTACTGTAGGTTAAACATAATTGGTTTATTTTTGATAAGTAGAAACAATTAAGAGTGTGTAACATAACCACTATGTTTCTTTTTTCCCGAATAAATACATTAAAAAGTAAATGTATCAAAATGTTCTGTAGAACAGTTTCTGTTATTTCATTGTTAAAAGTATTTCCAATCTCCACTGTTAAAAACTGATTTTAGGCAGTATCATGCTGGTTTTGGGTGTGTTTGGAATTTGTCAATAAAAAGGGGCGTGTGTGTCGGCGCGCGGCGGCGCAACCAGAGAGGATCTGTGCAGCGGGAGACTAGATCTGCTTGAAAGTTTAAAACAAGTAAAAAACAAAGGAAAGACATGAAACAGCTGTCAAATTTCGACTCAGCGCCACAGATTGTGCAAGTAGGAACTGGATCGGAGTTTGCACCCCTTTTGCGGACATTATTTTTATTAAAAGAGAACGAGATTATTTGGACATTTCATTATTTAATTTGATTTGCCGACTTAAACCAGTGACTTAAACCTAACCAATAATTATTTTTTTGAATTTTTGTTTACCGGTCTAAATCTGAATAATTATTTTTATTTCTTAGTTTTGTGAAGTTTCTTAATAAATCATTGTTACTAAAGATCAACAAATTTCATATAAAGTTATTGATATTTATTTTCTTCACAAATTAAATGATGTAACACATTTACCTGTGACATATCCCCCTATAGTTTTTTGTGAGTTACACTTTAAATCCAGCTGAATTTTACAAGTGTATTTACAAAACTTTATATCTATGTGTATAATTGAATCTACTTTTAACTGTAAAGTGCCAAGGAATTTGTTGTGGGATGATTCTTTTTTTTAATGACATGAAACTGTTCTGATACATTCAGCCAAAAACGCCATATGTACTCTGACCATTCCTTTTTTTACTCTGTACACTTGAGACACAGGTCATCCACAGAAATACTCAGATGACTAATGTTGTTGGTGTATCAGAGACAGCCAAAAAGCTTAGTACAGTGG
Source organism: Orestias chungarensis (assembly GCA_032876305.1). NCBI lineage: Eukaryota > Metazoa > Chordata > Actinopteri > Cyprinodontiformes > Cyprinodontidae > Orestias > Orestias chungarensis. Next base: position 291,854 of record JAVLVB010000594.1, read on the forward strand.
CTCAATATGGGAACAATAATATCATCTTGAATTTAAAAACAAAGAAGATGACTGTAGCTTTCAGGATAAGATCAACCCCATTTTCCATCATTGGAGAAGTGCAGGTAGTTGAAGAATATAAATACCTCGGTTTTCAACTGGACAATAGAGTACACAAGAGAAGCAACAGTGAAGCCGTCTACAAGAAGGAACCGAGCAGACTGTACTTATTGAGAAGGATAAGATCCTTCAAGGTTTGCAGCAAAATGTTGCTGATCTTCAACAAGTCTGTAGTTGAGTGTCATCTTATCTGCCGTCATTTGATTGATAGATTTGAAATGTGCTGCCTAGTGTTTGAATGCTTGGTCTGACTCACGTGTCATATGTGTTGCACCAGGATTATGACCCAAAATACCAAGGATTGGCTAAGAGGAAAACATTGACCAATCTAAATTGGTTTTCTAGGAGGCCTGACCTAACTCCCATCGAGCACCTTTGGATGGAGCTGAAACGGTCTGGAAAAGGCACACTTTAAACCTGAACCAGGTGAAGCAGTTTGCTCATGAGGTATGGCACAAAACACCTGCTGAGAGATGCAGAAGTGTCATTGGGAGTCACAGAAACTGTATGATTGTAGTGAAAGCCTCAGAACTTTGTGTAATAAACTATTAGGTTAAGGGTAAAAGCATTTTTTTTTTCCCAGGCCCATTTAATGAGGTTTTCTTTTTAAAGTTTACAGTTGAAGCATGGTTGAAAAGCAATGTCTGGCTTTCATTGGTTAACTGTTCATAGAAAACAGTCAGTGTAACATAAGGCTTAAATGTTCAATTATTGGTAATTGCATGGATAAGAAGTTGAGAATGTTTGAGAATGTTACTGTATTATTCTGATGCTGATAGGATTTTAATTCAGTGGCAGCCGAAGAACAAATGTTTGAGCAGAGTTAATCACATTAACATGTGTTTTGCAATAAATCATCAAGATTCTTTTTTTTTTTGTGCAACTTCAATATTTTTTATAAACTTTGCAATAAAGTTATAAGGTGCAGTCTTTAATAGAATAATAAGATATAGTGTGAATATAAAGAACTAACATTAAAATGCTTACCTGACCATCATCAGCCTTATTTTTAGGGAAGTTAAGTATCTGTTTTGTGCTCTGGTCCCATTTAGCATAGGTGTCCTCCCAAGCCTAAAAGTAGCAGCATAGAAAAACAAAGTAATAAAAATGAAATGCAATACTTATATTGCTAACAGGAAAACCAACAACTACCTAGGACGTAATGTTTAGACTGCTTGGTAGAGGGTCTGGAAATATAGTCAGCAGTTTAGTCAGCTGTTCAGTTCAGTAAAACATCCAAAAGAGATAGTTATATGTGGCTTAAGGTATCCTAATTTACAAAAAATAATCTAATTTTTTTAAATTCTGACATTGTATACAATATCCAAACTTCCTGATCTACTGAAGAGCTAACATTAAAAAGCATCTAAATTTGAAAACTAATACCTCAATGTTTCCTGGTGTCGGGTGCTCTACTCTTCTCAACAAAGCCATCACTCTTTTTTGTAAGGTGGAGCGGCCTATAGGGAAAAAACAACATGTTTAAGCCTGTAGCTGTTCAAGTCCTCAAGGAACAACTGTGGAAATCCAAAAACAGTTTAATAATTTAATGACACAGAGGTTTGATAGCTTTACAGTGTATCAAAAAAAAAAAAAAATTTCTTTTTTTTTTCCTTTTAAGGAGTTTGACGGAAAAAGCTTTTCTTTTCAAAGGTTTTCATACCTTTCTTGTAACATATCAACCTTTTATAACAATACAAAGTTGGCCCACCACATGCAGGAAGTAACTGGCACTGGAGGACCCCCATAGCAGCTCATACTATAGACATTGGATGTGGCAAAGTTGAGCAATCAGAGAAGATGCCTCATACACGAGCTGCATGGAAGTGGACCAACCGCCTTACAGTACAAACAAGATCTCATGGCATTACCTGAAAAAGTTACTTTTGATTGTATTTGGGCATTTTACATACTTTTACATAATTTACTGACTTTGTGGCCAATGCTGATTTCCCTCGCATAATACTGCAAATACCCGCTATTGTTTTTAGCTTAAACAGACTGCAATTGTGTAGATTTGTATATGCTGTATAGATTTGTGTGAATATATGTTTGTCAATTATGTGTGTATAAAAGATCATCTATACCCCAATGTAGATACGTATGTATGTTTTACAGCACAGATTAAATGTTTCATTTAAATTTGAATATCTACATAACAGTAACAATGTTATACTCATTAGTAGCTGTAAATACTCCTAAAAACATATTTCGGTTTGGGTGACCACTACAGTTGCATTCACCTGCCAGGCTCTTTCTGGTTCTACCCTGATCCCTTAGTATATCTAAAGCTTCTACAGAACATTCCCCATGCCTTTGGGCAGTGTTTTTTTAACCACTGTGCCACGGCACACTAGGTGATCGTCAGGTGTGCTGTGGAAATTATTTAGGTGAAATTGGATAATTGTTGTTGAGGAAGAGCTTTGTGTGTGTTTTTCTTCAATTCCTGCCATGATATCAGGTCTGTGTTCATCCAGACAGGTTTCACACTGGGTGAGTAAAATATACAGATATTGACATTTTGTACATGCAACTCTTCATATGGTAACAGTGAAATCTTTCCCAAATATTATTGCTTCTCTCAGAATAAGAATTAATTTCTTTATTCCGTCTAGAAGCATGCTCTTGGACAGAATTAGTTTGTAAAACAATTACGTTTTCTACAACCTCTTTAAATTTAAGACCACATTGTTGTCCTGTTCAGGTGTATTTTTGAAGTGGACATGTTGAGTGCAATTTGAAATAAGAGATATAAAATATGATAAAAAATACATTTTGTGTTTATTTGATTCATATTCAAGACACTTTGATAAGAATTACAATATATTTATTATAGGCGACTATAGAGTATAATTTCTTTAAATTTTTGGTTGGTGGTCTACCTCGTGATTCTTTCAATGAAAACAATGTACAATGTGCTCAAAAAAGGTTGAAAAACACTGCCTTAGGGGCATCTTGCTGGCATCTTCCTGATATATTCTTGGAGTTTTGATGTTTCATCTGCAGTGGTGTCTATGATTGTCTATGATGCTAAATTGGCCTCTGACTGCTTCTCTTGGCGCTTAGTGTGTATAGTGGACTTGGGGCGGAATCCACCACCCATAGTGAGTTATTTTTTTATTATAAAATCTGTGGTCTTAATTTCTTCCTTTTGTAAAATTATTACCCAAGCACAGTATCTATTTTTTTAATCAAGATGGCGCTGCAGACGGCAACTTTGGTCAGAAGCTCCGTCGTGCTTTGTTTGTTTTTGTTGCCACATGTGAACCTAACTCGGTCACATGCAGCACAGAGGATCTTCCTCCCGATTTCTCGTTCTATGACTGCTTTTTGGACGTTTTAGTGACTACGCACAGCGCTTCCTAGTATCGACTTGGCCAACCTCAGCTCACTAGGCAAAAAAATGGACGAACTTTCACTTCTGAACTGGACCAACAAGGACTATTCTCTGTCTGCAGCGCTGTGCTCCAATGAGACCTGGCTCACGGAGGCCGTCCCAGACAGCGCGCTCCAGCTCGCCGGCTTTCATCTCCACAGAGCGGACCGCATCGCAAAGACTTCGGGGAAGCTTAGAGGCGGCGGAATCTGCTTTTACATCAACCGCTGGTGGTGTACAGAGGTCCCTGTGTTTATGAAAACATGCAGTCCTGATCTGAAGTCTGTGTTCATAAACTGTAAACTATTCTAATATATAGTTTATATCCTATACCACCAAGCACTGCACGCCCTCACAGACCAGATCACCAGCGCAGAGCACAAACACACAGACTGTTTTCATCATTCTTGGGGACTTCAATAGAGCGAAACTCACCAGTGACCTGCCCAAATACAGACAGCATGTTACTTGCCACAAGAGGGAGAGTAATATCCTAGAACACTGCTATACTGTATTAAAGGGTGCATATAGCTCTGTTCCCTGAGATACTCTGGGCCTATTGGATCACTCTATGGTCCATCTTCTCCAAACCTAAAGACAGAAGCTCAAGCGGGCCAAGCCCGAGGGCAGTACTGTAAAGAAGTGGACCAGTGAGGCTAAAGAGAGGCTTCAGGACTGTATGGATTTAACAGACTGGTGTGTGTTTGAGGACTATACAAGTGGCTTGGATGAATATACTGACAGTGTCATCCTACATTAGCTTCTGTGAAGACATCCGTGTTCCGACCAGGACTCGCATTAGATATTATAATGACTGGCTGACGACCTAAACACCTTCAATTACACCTTCACTGTAGGTTTGAAAAGCCCAGCTCCACTCAAAAATACAACACCACTTCACAGCCTTCTGACTCTCAGCCACCCATACAGCCTGCCCTGAAAATCTGTGAAGCAAACCTGCACCGACTCTTCAAAAAACAAAGAGTGAAGAAGGCACCAGGCCCAGACTGAGTGTCACCCTCCTGCCTGAGGAGCTTGCTCCTGTCTTCACCAAGATATTCAATAAATCACAGTGTGTCGTACCGGCGTGCTTCAAGCGCTCCACAATAATTCCCATACCCAAAAAGCCAACCATCTCAGGACTGAATGATTACAGACCTGTTGCACTGACCTCTGTGGTCATGAAATCCTTTGAGAGGCTGGTTCTCACTCACTTAAAGGAGATCACCAATCCACAACTAGACCCCATGCAGTTTGCGTATCGGGCCAACAGGTCTGTGTACGATGCAGTGAACATGGGACTTCACCACATCCTCCAGCACCTCGACAGTCCAAGTACATATGCAAGAGTTCTGTTCTTGGACTTCAGCTCTGCCTTTAACATAACCATCCCTGGACATCTACACACCAGTCTGACCCACCTCAGTGTGCCAAACTCCACCCGCTGGTGGATCTTAAATACTCCTCACTGGCAGAGAGCAGCAGGTGAGGCTGGGAAAGATCACATTCAGGAGCCAGGACAATCAGTACAGGAGCTCCACAGGGCTGTGTTCTCTCCCCGCTGCTCTTCTCACTCTACACTAATGAGTGTACCTCCATGGACCCCTCAGTTAAAATACTGAAGTTTGCACAAGATCTGACAGTCATTGGTCTCATCCAAGACAGTGAGGAGTCAGCCTACAGACGGGTTGTGGAGCAGGTGGTCCTCTGGAGCGACCAAAACAACCTGGACCTGAACACAGCCAAGACAGTGGAGATGAGAGTGGACTTCAGGAGAAGCTCTCCAACACTTAAAGCACACACCATCCTCAACAACACTGTAACGGCTGTGGACTCTTACAAGTTCCTGGGCATAATAATCTCCAAGGACCTGAAATGTGACTGCAACATCAGCACCATCATAAAGAGACCTCAGCAGAGGCTGTACTTCCTGGGTCAGCTGAGGAAGTTCAACCTGCCCAAGGAGCTGATGGTGCAGTTCTACACCGCTACCATAGAATCTGTCCTCACCGCATACATCACAGTGGATGCGGTGAGGACAGATTCTATGGTGACGGCTCAGCCACCAAACAAGACACCCACAGACTGCAGCGCATCATCAGGTCTGCAGAGAGAACCATCGGCGTGCAGTTACCCTCCCTACCGGACCTGCACACGGCCAGAACTAGGAAGCGGGCAGAGAACATCGTCCGTTATCCATCACAACCTGGACATCACCTGTTCCAGTATCTTCCCTCAGGTCAGCGTTTCAGCCAGTTAAGGATCAAGACCTCCAGACGACAGAGAAGCTTCTTGCCACACGCCGTCACAGTCATAACAATCAACACAATCAACCAGTGACTCTTCTGTTTCCCATATTTGTATCTATCTAGTTCAGTCTGCACTGTACTTTACTGTTGCGCTGGCACTTTGTTTTAAATACACAACTCTGATAATGTTAAATTTACAGGTGTGTCTGTGCATGTATGTCTGTGTGTGTGTGTGTGCGTGTAGGAGGACAGCTAGGTTGGGTGTGTTTGTTATTTTGTGATGTCAGTTATTGTGCACTGTGAGCTACTGTAACCAAAGACAAATTCCTTGTATGTGTGAGTATACTTGGCCAATAAAGTCAGATTCTGATTCTAATTAGTGAAATACGCAGAGTTGTTGAATAGGGGAACCTTGTTGTTGCCAATAAGCTGACTTCACAGAATGTGCCTAGCGCACGTTATCCTCTATCACCTCTGCTGGTCCTGGGGGAGTGAATCCTGCAAGTCGAATTGTTGATGCAATCTGCTGGGTTTCTTTAGATGCAGAACTTTTTAATTTAAACTTAAGAAACTTTCTTGGTTAGTAATGATGAACTGGAATGTATGCTTGCTTTGATTGAAATGAATTACCTTGTAATGTGCCTTGAGATGATGTGTTAAATGACACTATACAAACAAACAGAATTGTAATTATCTAAACTACAATCCCACAATTTCAAGGATTCAAGGAAACTTTTTTGTCATTCGCAACACATGTGGTACATGAGGTGGAACGAAATTGTAATCTCACGGTCCAGTTTCACCCAAGAGCTAATATTAAAACAGATAATATAAAATAAAAAATAAAATAAAATAAGATGGAATGTAATAAACACAAAATATACAGGAAATATACAGAATATAAGGGAGTAGGGAGTTTGGAGTAGCAGCAGCATAATTGGATGAATGAATCATAGTGCAATTTTGCTATAGCAGCATGATGTTGAGTACGTTTAAAGTGTCTCAGTGCGGGTATGTGAAGGTGTTCAATATGTATTGTCCATGTAAAGTGTCAGTGCAGTGGTTGTTCAAGAGTCTCACAGCTTCAGGAAAGAAGCCGTTTCTCAGATGGGTCGTTTTACACTTGATGCTCCGCAGCCTCCTGCCTCAGAGGAGCGGGACAAAAAGTGAGTGTGCTGGGTGGGTGGGATCCTTCATGATGGCGGAGGGCCCTTTTCCTGCATCTGGAGGTATAAATATCTGTGGTGCTGGGGAGGCTGACTCCAACAATCCTCTGTGCGGTCTTCACCACCCTCTGCAGAGCTTTCCTGTCTGCGGGAGAGCAGCTTCCATGCCACACATTGATGCTGGAGCACAATACGCTCTCCACCACACATCTGTAGAAGGAGGTGAGGACTGAGCTCGACTGAGCCTCCTTAGGAAGTAGAGCAGCTGATGTGCCTTCCTGACCAGAACGGAAGTATTGTTGCTCCAGGTGAGGTTGTTACTTAGGTGCACACCCAAGTATCTGTAGCTGTTGACTACTTCCACAGTAGTCTGTAGCATGTTGACCCCTTCTGAAGTCCACAATCATTTCCTTTGTCTTCTTTATGTTGATGCAGAGGTTGCAATCTCTGCACCAGCCCTCCAGGTGTTCCACCGCCTGCCTGTCGCTGGACTCATTAATGTTTGTGGTGCATCCAACCACTGCTGTGTCGTCCGCAAACTTCACAATATGACAGCCTGGATGGATAGGCGAGCAGTCATATGTGAGAAATGTGAACAGGAGGGGGCTCAACACACAGCCCTGAGGGGAGCCAGTTCTGAGAGTAATGGTGGGGGAGGAGATGTTGTGAATCCTCACAGACTGCAGCCTGTTGGTCAGGAAGTCCAGGACCCAATTCCAAAGGGAAGGGCTCAGTCCTAGTGACGAGAGTTTATTTATCAGAGTCTGAGGAATCGTGGTGTTGAAGGCAGATGTGAAGTCCACAAAGAGCATACAAACATAGGAATCCTTCTGCTCCAGGTGGGTGAGGGCAGTGTGGACCACGGAGGAAATGGCATCCTCTGTGGATCGATTCATCCTGTATGCGTACTGGTGTGGATGCACAGTGACGTTGATGGTGGCTTTGATGTGGGTCTGAACCAGTCTCTCAAGGCACTTTCTGACTATCGGTGTGAGGGGTACTGGCCGATAGTCATTCAGACCAGTCACTGTGGGGCTCTTGGGGACCGGGATGATGGTGGCAGTCTTCAGGCATGTGATGACATATCTTATGACATATCATATTCTTAGCACACGTCCGGGGATGTTATCCGGGCCAGCAGCTTTCCGGAGGTTTATCCTCCTCAGCATCCTCCTTACTTCTGCTGGTGTCACGCTGAGGGGCTTTTCTTCTGATGAAGGTGTGAGTCTGGTGCTGGGAGGGGTGTCAGGGTTCTCAAAGCGGGCGTAGAATTGGTTGAGAGCCTCAGGCAGGAAGGGGTCTTTGGGGCCTTGTGCACCTTTGGTTTTATAGTCTGTAACGCACTTGATGCCCTTCCACATGCTCTGTGGATCCTGGGAGGAAAACTGTCCCTGGATTTTCTGAGCATATGCAGATTTTGCTCTTTTGACTCCTGCAGTCAGCTCTCTTCTAGCCCTCCTTAGTTCTCTGTACTAACCCCTTAAATTCTAAAATTAGGCAGAGCCTGCAACTATGTGAGGGATTCCAATGCTTACATGCTATCTAACAAACATTTACAGAGAAGAGGCAAATTGAATATAACACAAACTGAAAGCACTGACCTGTTCCTATCATGGTGCTCACAGAAGCCAGTTCACTGAAAGTGGCATAGTTTGGGAGAATTGTCTGGACAGGCACCTCATCAGCTGAACTGCGGATGTCTGCCTCTTCACACAGATGACGGAAACATGACATAGCCACTAGCACAGCTTCTGTGTCTGGGCTCCAAAGGAACAGGTAGAGACAGACCTCAAGTTTAGTCTGTGCTTGGCGACAGATGGGAATGCCACCCCCCATAGTGGCACACTCCTGAAATTATTAGGAACAGACTATCACACATATTTAATGTTGATGAACATGCCATTCCAGCTTCAGAGCAGCATTGTGCCACAGAAAATAAAACAACCACTACCTTGTTCTTGAGCAAAAAATTGTTCCTGCAGATAAGAATCTCTCTAAGCCATTTTAGAACTTCTGTTCTATTCACCATCTGATGGCCAATTAATTTTCGGCAGATTAGGAAAAGCACCTGTGAACTGAAAACAAAATAAAGGCAGACATTGGATATCTTGCAAACCTTAAAATAGTAAAGGAGGGAGAGTGTATGCAAAATCTACTGTTTTGAGTTTTACATCATGTGATAATGCCATTCCTTCATCAATAACAAATTATGAGTGTTACCCAGAGTTGAGTGTCACTGCTCCTACAAATTTTCTAAAATTTCATAAGATAAAATCCATCTAAAATTGAAAGAAGGCTTTATCTGAAAGCCTTTTTTTCCTAAAACATTTTATATTGTGTTGAATTACAGAATGTGTGATATAGAGGACAGGGTATTGTTCAGCACCTGATGTCCCAAAATGTCTCAATGGGGGCATCAGGGTTCCACAGCTCTATGGTCTCTGGCTGGTGCAGAACTAACAGAGCCTGTAATTTAAACAGAATATACAGGCAGGAGGGAAAGGTTAAAAAAAAGTAAATAAGTTTTACAACTAACAGTTATAAAAATATTAGTGCATTATTCCTAAACATAATATGAATATTTATCACAAAATCTTTACTTTATGTAAATAGTTAGTAACGCTTTCACTTTTGGAGTTTTTGAATAAAAATAACCACAGTTAGGTCAATTATTAACTGTTATTAATGTGTTTGAAGAGACTCATTTTTGTTTGATGCATTCTATGAACACAAAATTGTCATTGCTGTGATGAAGAAATATGCTTAAAGACACGTTCTAAAAGCATGTAATGCTTTATAAATAAAAATATTTTAAAAAGTTCTCGTTAAACATTCGTTTCGGTATGTCGCTACAGGACACTTCTGCACCTCCTGTCCCCCAGAAGCTCTATCACATTACGCCAGTCGTGACTGCCTGACAGAATTGATGTCCGCTGTGGGAGGGACATCCTCTGAATATAAATGCTGGCATCACGCTGGTGCCATCAAACAGCAGCAGCTGCAACAGGTCACCAAACTAGCTGCACCCTTTTAATTCAATTTTAAACAAAGTATACATAGTTGCGAATCTAGCATCTGCCCTCACTATGGACAAAGCCAGGCCTCCAACTAGAACATGCATGTGTGGCAACCTCATTTGTGGGGCTGATACGAATCTTGTTTGCACTTCCTGTCTAGGGATGCAATATCCAGGAGGGGTTAGCATCACCAGCGAGCTGCTAAGACTGTGCATTGCTTTCTCTTAACTCTTGTCGCCACAGGCTTGCATGCCAAACTAGACTGTAGCTCAAACCTCTGTGGGGGGTACCGAATTCCCCGCCATCGGTTTGTCACTGCTAGAGAGGAGAGAGAGCCCCTGGTGGCAGGAGAAAGTTAAGGAGATCAGCTTAAAAACTGTCGGACCACTGCTTGACACTGAGGAAGATGAAGTTGACTTCAGAGATTTCAGTAATTTAGCGGGTAAAGAATCTGTCTCGGGTTAGACAACTACAAGCAGGATAGCAACAATTCCTCCATCCCCTCGGCTACAAAGCTCACAGGGTTGGACACCTGCTGCAGCGGCTCTCCAAACCTGACTGCATGGGTCCTGCACAATGTCTGTAGGAGAAAAATATATAAAAATTCTCGGTATAAAGGGAAAAGGCCTTCCAAAGGCCAAAGTGCCTGGAAGAAGCAACCCAGTCTTGGACTTTTTTCCAGTCACCGCCAAAAATCCTACACACAGATGGTCTGCGCTGGACTGGACTTGCATGGAGGAAAGCGGTTTTTCACAGCTGCCTCCTATACAGCTTCTCGTGGCATTTCACCTGCATCAGTCTCAGAAGTCGACTATGACAGCAGCAGGACTAACCCTTCCGTTCAAGGCAGATTCTTTTTAGTCAGCTTTATCACACTAATTGCCTGGAACGTGAAAGATATGTGCTTACAGGATTGAAGACCACCTGCGTGATGTCTGCATTTATATTGGGAGGATATTCCTCCTCCCACAGTGGGACGTCACCTCTGTGGGGCAGTCTAGACTGGAGTAATGTAATAGAGCTTCTGGGGGATAGGCACTGCAGGCATGTCCCATAGGGAGATACCTCCCTCATGTTTAAGAGAATTGAGGTAAATTCCTTAAGCCAAAGTTGCTGTGCATCATTCTTAACATGCCATCTCCAGAGCAACATTCATCTGGTCAAATGAATCATGGAGGATCAGAAAGTAGAACTCCTCTGTTTTTACACCCACAGAGCAATGAACAGCTACTGCAGCCTTTGTCCCCCCTGGGTTGAACGATAGATCAATCGATTCAACCAGGTGTCTCATCATACTGAAAATAAATACTTGCAAAAGTATTAATAAATAATTACCTGCTCATGGGTTCTGAGATATCAGGTTACATATTTTCAGAAAAAAACAACCCTTCTTAACTCAAACATTTTCCCATAACATATAAACTAAATTTAAAGGGCTACTTTTGAAAATGACAAAAAGAGTAGCAGTAAGAAAAAAAGTGGGGTATAGCCTTACCTCCATGGCTTCTTGTGAGAGCTGAGTAGTGGTGTTCAAAGGAACTAGTTGCACCAAGCCAGTGATGAGTTCTGCTGTACTGCTTTGGATCTCTGAAGCTTGTTTCACTGGATTCTATCACAGAAAAAAAGATTAAACAAGCTTAAATAACTTATACTTGAGAACATTTTGCTGCTGTATCCAAACAATTAGCTAAATTCCATTTAAGTCGATGTAAGACCAAAAAAAACCTGGCCAAGCAGAAGAAATGTCAAATCAAAAGCTATTTCTTAATCTTAAACCATTTCAGCAACCAAGTTAGTTAAACTAACGTGCAACATCAGCTTTGGGTCTGCGTGGATGAGCTTGACCAGAGCTAGAAGAAGGCACTTGAAACTTCGTGTGTCTTGCTCTGTGGCTTTCTCTTTGAATTTAAGGCTTGTGGTCTTCTTCCCAATGAATGTCAGACTCTGCAGAAGACAAATATTATTAGAACTACAAATTTCTTGAGTCAGAATGATTCTTAGAAAAAGAGTAAGCAAAAAAGAAAAAATTCTAGTAATCAGTGCAATCTTTCATCTGTGCTCACCGGTGTCATGCGTAGAGGAGCATGAGTGCCAGTGCCTTGAATCACCCTGTTGAGAGTGTCTGAGAACATAAAACGAAGCTCTCCAGAGTAACAGTACACTGCATCAATCTTCGGCCACCAGTCAAGATGAGACTAAAAGGAGGCAGCAATACAACAAAAATAACAATTCAAGAAATAAATGTCTTGTAAGTAATCAGTAAATCTGTTCTATTAGTTTTTTTATTTCAACCATCTGTTATAAAATTGGGTTTATTTATTACCAATATTTATATTCTGTTTATTACCACTTACATTGGTAATGATTCTGTGCAACGAGTTGACTAAGACGAAGTGGAAAGTTGAGGGGGAGGAAGCGGCTAAACAAACCTAAAAGGTCAAAGAGGAAAAATAAAATGAAATTATCTAAATTTCACTCTGGGATCAATAAAGCGTCTAACTATCTCATCAAAATGCAGCAAGTGTATTACCAGCAGTATGTATAAACTTTGATATAACATTGATACAATGAGTTCCACTTTTTTATCTACCTTAAAGTGCTGGTTGTTGTGGGGATTGATGCGGAAACATGAAACAAAGCAATCCACCATGAGCTCCACGTCAGCATTCTGACTGCTGGTCCCTCTCCAGAATGGTTTGGCTGGATTAAACAGCAGTGCCTGAAGGAGAAAAAGACTTTACTCAGTCACACTCATGAAAAGTCGATCTCCTCTTTAAAATATCTTCTGATTTGGGACGAGCACTTAAGCTTTTGTAAGTAATGAAGAAAAAGGGCCTTAAAATAATATGTAAAAAGTAATTCCAAGTAATACCCTTAGGGATTCAATAGCCCAATAAGATTTTGAGAAAGCTAGGCTACTAAACACTAATAGGTTAGCAGGAAGTATGGTACAATTCAGGTATCTCAATTGGAAAAATGCACATAAGAGCAATTATGGATCATCCCAGCTTAAGTATAGGTTTAATACCTAAATATTGTATTAGATGCACAAAAGACAGAGAGAAGAAAAGGCAGGAATAATTCCAGTGGGACCCCTTTAAATTCAGACCTTGAGATCTACGACAATAGACTGGACCAGCAGGAATATGGTTGAATGATCCTCCCAGTTGATGTAAGTAGAAGCTTTGCAGAGCTTGACACAGGCAATTGCAGCACTCTCTGTCAGCTGTTTGCCCCCACCCTGGCCAGCTAAAGCTTTCCGCAAATTATCCATAAAGAGTTTCTGCAGACACAACATAAAAGTGAATTATGTGATTAATTAATTTTAATGGTAATAGTAAATGGCCTCTACTAGTAAAGCGCTTTATCAAGTCCAGAGGACCCCAACGCGCTTAGAACTACAGAGTTCTTCCACCTTGTTGGCTTTGCTTTCTTCCACTGTGTCTTTGGAGATTGTATGCGTAATCTCAGGACAAAGTATGAGGAGGATGATCAGGAGCGGCCATACAGCTGCCTTCCTCTTGGCACTCTCTGCGAAACTGTCTACTAAGTCAAACAGCTTCTCTGCAGCTTCTGTGTACATAAAGCATATATAGAAACAGTATTTAATAGCTGATCTAAATATTTAAACAACCTAAACACAATATAATTTATGATAATGCAACTGGACGAGAGTTGAATATGTAAAGAAGCCAAGCCAACTATGTCTAAACTCTGAACAAAAAAATACAGGTGCTGTGTAAAAAAATGTATCACTTTTCTTATCAGGAAGCAAGCAATATTCACCTAAAACTCTTTGTTTCTCTTTTTGTCAAAAAATAATAATTTCCAGCCACTAGCTGGGAAGGTGACCACTCATGCAGAGCTTGGTCCTCTTGACAGTTGATTTTAATGAAAGAAAGTTGTTCCTTTTTAAAAATTCTTATTGAGTTCCCCTTTACATACATCAAAAGTTGATAGGCTACTGTAGTTAAACAAAAAGCTAACTGATGTGGTGAAGTAAATGGCCAAAAGCAAAGGCGTTTCTATATTTTTGCAGATGTTTATTGTCCAATGTTTAGTTTCTTCTGTGATTTTGTGCCATTTAGGATAACTGCAATGAAGACAACTATATATATATATATATATATATATATATATATATATATATATATATATATATATATATATATATATATATATATATATATATATATATATATATATATATATATATATATAT
>JAVLVB010000594.1:306082-328410 GCA_032876305.1 Orestias chungarensis
AATCTACACATACCTGCCATATCTGTCTGAGGACGTTGGTATAGCATTGTAAATTCATCTGGATAATTTTCTACCCAGTTCCAAAATGCCTGTGGGGAGAGTACATGATAATTTCATTTTATTTTAGCTGCATAGAAATAAAGGAAATTATTATTATATCGTTTTAATTATACAGGGAAAACACCTTTTCTAAACTGTTGATGACAGCAAGCTGTGCTGGTTTCTTGAGAGCCCGGAACTTCAAAACTGTTTCTACGGAAAAACAGCATTGCATATAACTTAATACATTTCTTGCCTGGCAATGTACGATATTTGGAAAATAAACAGGGTAAAGTTCAACCCGTGAGATACATGTAGAAATATAAAAACATACAGTATCAGAGGAGCCAACTGGTTGGCAGAACAGTCACCTAAGACTGCAATTCCAGACAAAGAGAGTTCTACACTGCATTGATCAATAAAAGCCTTTGACTCAATGCGACATTAATTAGATGCCGATGATGGCTGGAACTGCAAAAGGTCAACAACAATCTGACAATCTTCATTAGTAATTGCATAAGGCTGTGGAAAACCACCCTGAAGGCTAATTTCCCTTTGGGATTAATAAATCACTTTTGATTGATTGATTTCAAACAAATTGCACAATTCCATATCTGATGTGGAATATACCAAGGAAATCCTTTGTCCACACTGCTATTCTAAATAGCCCTGAAAACCCCTTACACAAATAATCAACAAGTCTGGGTATTGAAGCAAACTCAGAATTGGGGTCAAATATGCACATATAACGGATTTGCCCTGCCAGCAATCATATACCCAGCTGTGGAAACAAACAATGCTACTCTGACTACTGATATTAAAACATGACAGTAACTCACTATACAATCTGAATCTTGTGAAGATTTGGAAGATGGCCTCAAGAGAGAACCTGCTGATAAAATGTCTCAGAAACTGCAAACTACAGGAGAGGAGCTAAAGGAACCATCTTGGGAGGAAAAAACCCTTGTATGAGATACTCCACGTACAGATGGCTGACATGGGTTACAAGCCCAAATCACACAAATGGGTAGAGAGGATATGACAACACAGAAGCACCGATCATGGCAGCACAAGAGCAGGTTATGCATAGAGACCACAGAAACAATCCAGCATCTCACAGCAGGGCATAAGAATCATTGATTTCATAACATGTGGTTGGTGTAGAAACATCGTCGAACATAGAACATGTGGATAATCTGACCTGGAGACCCCAAGAACATTAATTCTAACATGTGAAATGGAAAAAGGCTTCTAAAAAGTTTCAACTACTCTTTCAGTGTAAGAATTCAATAGTATGTACAATTGTCAAGTGTTTTCACAGACATGTGAATTAGAAAATAATAAGCGTGTTCAAACCTTGCAGAAGCCTCTTCAGTTTGCAACAGTCCACATTGATGTACTGCATAAGCTCAATGTCATGAACATCCACATTATCCTCTGAGCAAACTGTCAACTCCTGCAGCCTGCAAGAAAAAAAAAAGTATTTATGTCAATGAATGTACTTCAAGCAAAGAGATCCTGATACTGCACATTACACTTTAAGGACTTACTTTTCCTAAATATGGTTTTTGTGTGGGGAAAATAGCATAAGAAATTATTAACCCATTTAAAAAGTGAACCTAACTACTTCAATGTCCTTCAACATAGACACTTTTATAAATGGGGTGGGAAATTGTACAGAATATCTGCAACACCAGTATATCCTCAAAATGTTAACCCATTTTTAGAGACACAAGAGGAAAATTATGTGTTCTAATGCAAACTCTGAAGGACACCCCCAGCCAAAACACACTGTGAATGATACAAGTTTGTAAATTAAGAGACAAAAACTCTGTTACAAATCAGGTAGGGACAAAACCATTCCAAGTCTAAACCTTAAATAACAGCCCAATGAGAGGGAGGAGGAAATTTAAACCATCTTCTCCATCAATTATCAATATGCGATCCTAAACTGGATGCTGTGGACCCTGCGTTCTTATCTGCTGTAATACAGATCATCACAGGAAACTGACCCAGCACCATTAGCTCTTTGGGCTGTACAGCTCATATGTCATGGTTCCCTAGGCAAGGCACTTGAATAAGAACTTGAAAATAACTATATAAGTCCGTTTACAATTTAAGGAATTTAGTCCATTCAAATTTTCAAGAATTTTGTAAGATTTGTTTTCAGAATTTGAAGGGAAGTTAAAATTGGCCTAAAATGTGAAACATTAAAAACTTTTCTTTTCTTTTTTTAATCAGAGGTTGGACAAAAGCATGATTTGTAGCCACAGGGATCACACTTTTGGCAACGCTGCTATTAAGAACTGTAATAGAAACAGGCTCGAACTTTGCACTATACAAACTTGATATACGAAATGTTATGAGTCTAGGTGCCAAAGTTTATAACATTGAAGACAACATGTGGCATGTGATAAATGCCTCAAGGGGGTTGATGTATATTTTTTATGTTTTAGGAAATTAGAAGCTATTGCATTGCATGAATTGTTGTTGAATAACTTACCTTACCTTTCAGCAATTACCTGCATAACGAATGTAGCGCTTTTCTACACCTGGTGGTCACTTAAAGCACTTTCATCTGCAGTTACTATTCACAGTTCACATTCTCAACGGTAGGTACCATGGGACATGGGACCAGAGGCAGCTGGAGTCTAACCTCCAGATTTTTCCATGTGGAAAATAAATTTTACATCTTTTGAAATGCTAAAAGATTTGAGACTCTCATAAACCACTGTGAGAGCTATTATACACAAATGTTGAAACGGTGGCAAACCTTCCCAGGAGTGGCCAACTGGCCATAATGACACAAAGAGAGCAGCGATGACTCAACAAGCCACATAATAATTCACAATATTCAAAGAACTGCAGGCCTCACGTTCTTCAGTTCAGGTAAGAGTTCATGACTCCACAACAAGAAAGAGACAGGGCAAAAGTTGCCTAAATAGCATGTTCCTAGCAAAAAAGCACTGGTGAAAGAAAAAGAAAATAAACTACCGCCGACTAATATCTAAACTGGTTTGACGCTCAAAAACAGTTAAGTGTGTCAAATATGCAAAAGAATAAGTAATCAGAAAGAGTGGAAAACATTTTTTTACACCACGGTGTATACATACACCTGTCATCTTTTAAAACCACATATTCTGTGCCAGAATGCCATTTCATCAAGTTTGGGGCTTAGCCTAAATAACTGCCAGTAAAATTATGTAGTATGTTTACTGGATTCAAAACCTTTAAACTCTAAAAACATTAAGAGTCCATTTAACATTTATTTAACATTTTATGGCCAAGGTAAAGGATCAGACTAAACAGCTGTATTTATTTAACTGTGATTTTACTCTCAAATTTTAGCTCGGGAATATTACAAACTACAACCAATGAGTATGATTACATCCAATGTTACTATGGTGGACCCAATCACAGCCCAATAATTTAATTAAAAGTCTTCTCTTTAGTTAATGTCGCAATTCTAGGTAAGATTTATCAAACCGTTTTAAAGCAATATGTAATACTCGTTTAAAAGAAAGCTGAAATGCCACCTTTTTTAAATGAAAATGACCAAGTAAAATAGATCCACATTTAATCTTCCTTTAACAATTCTTGATAGACAAATTAGTAAAGATTTAAACAATAATTACCTGCTTCATTCTGGCTTTATAGCTCATCATATCACTGAAGCACCAATGGTGAAAGTCAATCATGTTCTACTGGCATTGAATAACAGACTTACGTCTTTTTGGTGTTATTTAATGGCTGTGCAACTTGTGCACAGTTGATCACAATATTATTTTAAAGTTTAATACTGCATATCAAGTTTATCACTTTTCTGAAAGGCCTGGTTGTGGCTGCATTACCTGATAAAACTCATTAACAAACAACTAGACGTCTTACCATTTAAGCGCTTCTAAAAATTTATAATTTTTTTTACAACAATGAAATTTGGCAGTGCAGACATAAAAACTGCATTGATTTACGTTTATTTCATATTTATTGCCGATTTTTCAGGACAGGTTTTCTATACATGTTTTCTTCAGACTGCATCTAGTAGTCTTCTGTAGATTAATATCACGTTACTTTCTAAATCTCCTTTAGGTTTCTATTTATCCCACCGGATATTTTTCTAACTGATGTAAAATAGGTCTGACTTACCTTTAATGTGAGGGTGGTGGAGGGGGGGGGGGTCTCTTTTTATCTAGTGTATTTAGTGCATGGTCTCCAGTTGATTTACGTAATACTTTCTCTCGATTGTTTTTAGTTATCATCCAGAAAAAAGAGTAAAGGTGTAATATTCATATTCATCAACATCTTTCACAACACACAGATAACCCTAACCCACATACTAGAAATGGGCTACAAATGTTGCATTCCCCATGTCAAGCTACTCTTGACCCAAAGAAAATGTAAGATCCAGAGTTTTGTTTACAAATAAAAGTACAACCTGCATTTAATTTACAAATCAAACTTCCAGGGTCTGAGGAAGAGTGCACAGGCAAAAAATCCATTTTGCTTAAAGTCTAGGGTAAAGTTTCCAGTAAGTGATCATTAGTGGTGTCATGTCACTTGCTGGTGTTGGTCCACAGTCAAAGCAGTCATCTACCAGAACATTCCAGATCACTTCATACTTCCCTCTGCTGTTTGGAGAGGCTTATTTTACACCCTAAAATGACTTGTCCACGGTGGTAAAGGTACCAACTGCTGGTTCAATGACAATTCTGTTCCTATTCTTGATTGGCCAGCAAACGCCACTTACCTGAACTGATAGAAAATCTATGGGCTGTTGTGAGGAGTAAGACAAGAGACACCAAAGCAATCTGGTCATCCACTAAACCTAGGCAGTGCACAGGCTGATTGCCTCTGTGAAATGGAGCATTGATGCAGCAATTGACGGAAGAGCATGGTCAACCAATTAGTGATTTCATAGAAATGTCTATTCTCTTTAGAAGTCTGACATTTGTGCTTTAAATGTCCGTTTTTGATGGGACTAATGTGTTATTGTAATTTTATGAGTATTAAGTTATGCTTTATTCAAACCCAGATAATTACATTTGTTGTACTTAGGTATGTTAAATAAAGATTATATTTCTATAAAACTACAAATCCCAATTGCCAGATTTTGTTGCAGTAGAAAAACATTTCAAGGATTTTTATCATCATACCATCATTCCCCATTTTTTTATTTACACTTCACATTTTATTAGCATTTGAACCAAGATTACTGTGGTTTTATTGATATAAGCACTCATTTTTAATGATTTCTTCTGTAACAAACTTATGAGGTAAGTAAATGATTTACCTGGTTGAGATGCGGCTAAAAACAGCATTGAAGTTGTTGCAACTCAAAGAGAACAGGACAGCTGAGGCTGAGGCACGCAGCTCAGCAGCGTGCTGGTGACCCTCACGATACATGTGGATGAAATGGCATATCTCTGGCAGTAACTGCTTCACCAACATTGTCTCATCCAGACGCAAGCAGTCTTTCGATTGCTGATGAGGCAGGTTAGAGAAGAAAAGAAGGTCAACGGTGTCAAGGTTCAAAATGGGGCAAAAACAGACATTCCAACATCAATATTTCAAAGTGACCTTACAGTTCTGAAAGCAAGCTGGTGCTAACAAATGACTAGAAAGATGAACTTTATGAATATTCCAGTCAGTGTAGATTGTGTAAGATTTACAGGTGGATGACAACAACAACTTGATATACTGCTGCAGCTCTATTGTTTTAAAAAGATAACACTGTCAAGAACTTTATGAACACTGATCAGGTTTTATCTGCTTTGCAAATCCATGTTACCAGAAACAATTACACCCTGTTGGCCAAGTGCACTTTATTGTTGCAAAGGAGTACTCCTGCAAAGCTCATCCAAATTTCAGATACTTTCAAAATAAAATGTACATCTCTATCTATACAAAAACAAATTGACAGTATACACAATTTGTGGACCTTTCCTGGCTTATCATTTAAAACTTCAATCATGGATATTTACACGATAACTGAAGGCAAACTACCTTGCTATCTGCTTAACAATATATTATTCTTATTGGTAAAATACTTAGACAGTATGATGTAAATTTCCACTCTTATGCTGATATTAATAAACAGCTTTTTTCCATAAATCCTGGGGAATCCAATCAGTCTTGTAGATCATAGGCATGTCTTGAAAACATATATATGCATTGCACTGACTTGGCCTCTGGTAATAAACTAAAAACAATCAGGGTTATTTTTGTTCATCATATGTAATCTAAATCCACCAAAAAGCAGATCTATAAGAATTCCTTCATTATATTCTCTGTAGGAGTGATTCTGAGAAACTAGTCAATGCATTTGTTGCTTCAAGGCTGGACTACTGTAACGCTTTCTTTGCAGGAAATTCATGAAATGACTTTTAAGTCATTAGTTGATCCAAAACGCTGCATTTTAAGATTCTCCTTCTTCTCTTAAAATCCATCAATAATCAAGCTAAATTATACATAAAAGATCTGACTATTTTATGTTTCTAACAGAGCACTTCGCACAGCTGGTTTCTGGAATCTCTAAATCAGATTTGGAGGCAGATCTTTTAGTTATCAGGCTCCTCTCATTTGAAACCAGCTCCCAGCTTTAGTCCGTAAGCATTTACCTTTGTTCTACCTCTAATATGTCTCACTTTAAAGGGTTAGGTTATCCTAGGCTATTTCTATAGTTATGCTGCTATCGGCTTAGATTTACGGAGGACAGTCTGACCACTTGTGCTCTCCTAATTTCTTGTTCTATTTTTCAATCTGCGTTAGTTACAGTTGTTTCAACTTTAATTTTCTATTTTGTCTATGTTTTTGTCTCCATAGAAGTAACACCTGCTCTGGCAATCTGTTAGTTGTGACACCTTTTGTAAGTAATTCAACATCATCTTTGTGTGTCTAGTAATGTTTTACTCTAGCTTAACTGACAGTTTCCCCAACTCAATATTCAACTCATGTTAAATGCGTAGCAAGCAGCAATGAAAATTACATAATTATTTTAAGCCACCCACTTTTTTTGGGAGGGTTTATTTTTGTCTGCAAAACTCATATTTAAAAATATGAACCTCTATCCTTTTGTTTGTTGCATTTAAAGTAACTTTTAAATATTATTATGACTTTTGTGAATATACGTCGACTAAGAGCTCTTTTTTTTTTTAACTGATCTACTTTTCAACCAACATTGCAGCTGTATAAATTGAAAGTTGTTTTTCTTCCCCCTTTTTTTATAGTTGTCCGCCATTTCATAAATTTATACACATTTGACTAGTGGCAGGTACGAATTTCCACTCCTGGTTATTAGAAGGTAGGGAGAATTGAAAGAATGATGAGATGATCTTCTTTTTTATCTAATCCAAATAAGAATAATCACTCTAGAAAAATCTTTACTAGAAGAGTTCTGTTGTAATAAAAAAATATATATACATTTTGTTTCGCTTTTTAGGTTATAATAAAGGACACAGATGAAATTTTTGCAAAAAAAAGAATGAATTCATTAATGGATGTAAATATTTGTTGAAAATTTTGTAGGAAGAAAAACAAACATGATATTTACAAAGGTTTTACCTAAGGGCAAGCTGGATTATATTGGAGCAATTATTAATGTTAAATTTAGTGACTTTTTTTGTAAAATGACAGAGCAACTATTCCATATCAAGCTAATTATTAAAAAAAACTGCAAATGGTATTTTATGTATATATGAAAAAGATTGCTTTGTTCCTAATCAATTTTAAGCTTTATTGGAAGGAGCTATTGTACAAGGTCCAAAGACCCACTGGTTCTTCAGAGCCAAGCTCCACAGCATATTGATAGTTAATTGATAGAGGAATCTGAATGTAAGGCTTTAAAGCACTTCTCCTTACAATTTGTTTTGTTTAATAGTTTTGACTGTAATAGATTAAAATTAAACCTTTGAGACTGAAAAGTTTAGTTTTTTTTCTTATATTCCATAATAGTTCTAGCAACTTTATCATCTACAGTGTCCTAGAGTATATTTTTAAAGAAACCAGAGAGAAAATTCTCACCCCAGCTAGGCACTTCTCCAGTGTGTCAAGGATGATGAGCTGAGAAAGGTAAAGATTCTTCTCAGAGGCCTCTCCAAATATTCGCTGTTAGGAAAATCAAAAATCCATCCATTAACACTATATACACACACGAACGTAAAGTAAGAGTGTGGTACGGCCTAGCTAGGATGCCTTAATAAAGGGGTTTGTTATGTCCCGTTCTGACAGTGTGTAACTCAGAATTGTTGTCCAAGTTCTACTGAAAATCCCAACACAATGGAAGAAAAAAAAAGGGTCGATAGGATGTAATCGAGATTTAGTACAGATAATTATCACAAAGAAAAATCAAGTTTACAATTTTTCCAGGAGATAATTGGAAAATCGTATCAACGAAAGAAGTGGAAACTATTTTTGTTACGAGCAATGGCGGATTTACAATAGGTGACTTTGAGGTTCACTTACCATGTTGTTGACATTTTTGAGAATAGAAGTGAGGCCACTGATAACATGGGAAAACTTGTACTTCGAGATGTTGATCAAGCATTCCTTGTTGTGGTCTGTGCTGACTTTGCTGTGTGTGTTCTGATGTCCAACCTTAATAGGAAGCTGCAAAGAAAAAGAAAAAAAATATTTAAATCCACTTTAACAATGTTTTTTTTTTTTTTTACACTTTTCACTAGTTTCCACCATCTTCAACCACACATTATTCAGGAATGTTTTGCTTCTTAATGCCAAAAACATTTGTTTTAAGAGTGAATCATAACAAAATACTTATAATTTTATAATAAATAATTCATAAAGCACACAATAGATCAAGCATGTTGCGCACATAAATACAAAATTTCCTTTTGTGAATTAAATAAGGACAATTATAGCTGAACCGATCTGACCAGAGAGAACCACAACAATAGTTTATCCCACTATTATTTGCATTACTGTTGATCGAGGCTAAGACCATCAAACTCCCTGACGTCTGGTGTCCAAAGTTTAGATGTGTCTCTTATTCAACACACCCGAATGAAATGATCAAATCATTACCAGGATGATAGAAAAAGTGTCTGCATAGTGAGGAGGTGATTTAGCCACAACACAACTAAAATCTGTGAAGGTCTGTACCTACTGAATTTGTAGAAAGTTGGTGCTGGCATCCACCAAAGCAGTTATGTGATTTTTATGTGTTCTACGAACTTGTTACTGAGTTACTGTTGTCCCTGATCCTATGTTCTTATATCATAACCCGAAAAATAGTAAATTCTAACAAATTATTACAAGAACATTTCACAACTACAAGTATTTGATAGGTAGCATTGCACAAATGTCTTTACAAATTAAATTAGGCTTACTGTTGTCTAATAATTAATAAATGTACTAAAATAAACCCTTTGATATACGGCGAATTCTTTCTCTTATGTGTTTTCATTTTTGTTAATGGCATGCATGTATAGGTAATGAAAAGTAAACAAAAGTATTTCTATTCAACAGAAAATAATTAAGGACAACTGCCATAGACAGGATGGAAGATGAGAGACCCAATAACAGTGCAAATGAACTGAAGGTCACAATCAAAATTATAAGTAGAACCACAAGTTGACTAGTGAGTGCAAAACATTAACAAGACTGGTATTTCTGTTTAAAATAATCTATTGAGTATTCTTACTTTATGAGACAGTATATTTTCATCATCTGTAAACCCCAAGATTCAAAATAAAAAGAAATAAAATTGTGAGATATTTCATCACATGCAGTTCAATATCTGAAATTATACAAAAATATTTAACATTTAAGATTTCATTATTTTTATTGTGTTAGATCAATGACCCAGATAGAGCAGCCCTCATGTATATTTCCCCTTTAGTCTGTCAATAACGCTTTTGAATGAGAATTTTGTTAATATACGTATACAATACATTTTGCTTTAACAATGGAGCACAAATTATTTTTTAAACAACCCTCAAATAAAGCTGAAGATATAATTAATTTTTACAGGAACACAGAGAAAAAAAGAGTGAGTAGGTAAACCATCTCAATAAACTGAACTAAAATTGTATCTTCTTAAATTGATGTAGGCCTACACAGAAAGAATAAAGGACTAAAAGGTGCATACTGTGAAAAGATCAGGAAGGTGGCACACGCTTGCTAAATGGTTTAAATTTGCATTAGTTAGGGGGGGGGTATCAACTCACAAACAATCTTTCCAAGATTAACCCAAATCAGATTAGGTTAAATTGGACCTCAGGGTAACAATAACGCTTAACTGCAGTAATCTGGGTTGATCTGGTAAATCCCTGTAAGAAACTATAATCTTTAGCAATTGATATTTTATGAAAAGCTTTTAAAGTAACACATCCGCTACTGAAGCAAAAGATGGTCAAATTAGCATTATGTGGATGACATTTTTTAATAAATACTTAATACAAACATTGCTGCTTGAAACGTATGTTTATGAAGCAACGTTTTGATAAGTAGAAAGCTGAATAAATGTATCGTTTCAGCTGCAAAAAGGAAAGGTTTGGATTTTAGCTGCTGTTCAAATATGAAGTGGAAGCGAAGCTGGCTCAGGCTCCTCAGCAGCAACTTTAGCATTTGTTTACGACCAGGTACGTTAGGCCTGCTAAAGTTAGCTTCAAACCCGGGATACAACTAACTAAGCTAAGAAGCTTCGCCCAGCTTATCCACGTTCAAAGCTTTTGTATTTATGTTCTGCTGTGATTGTGTCCAACACTGACCGCTCCTTCTTAAACGGCTGAGGCTCGAGCAACATGGAGCTGGAGACCAACGGCTAGCAGCAGCGAGCTCGTCGCTAGTGTTTTAAACACGGGTCTGTTCTGGGACTGGCAGGAAAGCAGCCTCCATACTCGATGTACATCTAAAATCTGCGTTCATCGAGTAGCCAAACATGTTTTCTTGAAACTGCTACGACAAAGCCCTGAAGTAGCCCACCTGAATGAACCCATTTTACCTGCTCATCAAATCGGGTAATCACGGCCTGGACCCATTCCACTGGCTTATGAGCCGCCATGGCCGTGGGGACAGGCGCAGCTCGGGTTGGAAGACCCAGGTGTAGAGTCGAGATAGGCAGCCTTATTTCCACATGAAAATCGGACCTGGGAGGGTCAGAAAGGACAAAACGGGCAAATATTTTCCCCTTTCTGTTGGATTCACCATGCCACCGCCATGGCCAGCCACCGGAAGTCTTCTTCGGTAAACTGAAGGGAGGCGTTGTATCAAGTTAGCTAAAACCAGATAACTTATGGCTTCCAGGCAAATGTGTTGACCACTCTGTGTGTGGAATTACTGCGTTTCAACACATCTTTAATTTTATTGAAATATTACAGCATTTAAATGTGAACAGACACCAATCCTATTCTTTCTTCTTGTATCGTTCCTTTATTTTTTTATCACGATTCTGCTGCATTTCAAGTCTATTAAAATGTATTGCTAAAAAATGTATTCTGAGAAAATTAAAAAGAATAAAAGACGAAAAAACGAACACTTGCGTTAGCTATAATAAAAATCTAACCGTGGTTGATGTTAATGGTTGTTTTACTTTGAAGGACAGCTGTACTTCCGCTGTCAGGCATCGTAGGACCTGGAGAAATTAGTCGCACGTCTCCCCATCCCTTGCATCTTGTTGAAAGAAATCGTTATAAAGCAGCTTAATAATCTTATTTTAAAAGACATGGATGTTAGTTTGCAGCCTCATTTTGTGTGTAAGGTTTTACTTTCACTATGTGCTCTTGAATCCCCTTGAATGAACGCTGGTTTCTCCCTCCTTTTTCCGCAGGGGGGGCTGGCAACGAGGTAGTACGTAGCAGGATGGAGTAAGGAGAGGTGGGTGACAGCAGGGGCGTGTCTATCTGTTTCTCCTTTTTGCGAGGGGGGCATCCTCTGTGAAGGGATACCCTAACCATATTGTTATTCTGTTCTGTGCAGTCTGCGATCCAATCAGTGTAAACTCATCTAGTATTCCCTTGGAACATTAAGTTGTATCAATCCACAAAGGGAAATCTCTGTTTCACATGAAAGTAATAACACTTTTTAAATTTGTATTTTATATTTAAATCACTCTCTGATATGACTTGTATGGGAGAAAGTGCACACCACCCAGCCCCCCATCCCCGATTGACAGGTAACCATAAAAAGTCTTCCCTTCAAAATGCTGTGGGAGGTGTTAACTAACTGAATTTCAGCTGAATTTCCAGTTAGCACAACAATTAGGTGACCTTAGACATCATATTGTGTTAAAATAAAGGTGGAATAGCATTTTGAGGTTCCAAATGACATATTTTGCCACATCCCTAAACAAAGTCACCCTTCTGTAGACTGTAGACCAAGAGTCACCAAACTTTTTGCAAAAGAGAGCTACTTCATTGGGCACCAAACAATATGAAGATTACCAAATTGATGCAGAGAGTTTACCTTTAATATATAACTAATGATTAATGATTTGTTTTTTCTAATTTTGGAGATCCTTGGTCCACTCATATGGCTATTGACGACACACTGGTGCAAGTGCACACCATGTTGGTGACCCCTGCTGTAGACTCTAGGATTAATGTTCCATTCTATCACTATGAGAATTCAAGGTTCTTCTTGTGTTGGTTGGGTTTAAAACATTAATTATCTCGGTGTTTTAGCTTTAAGTTATTGTATCTAGTGTTGCTCAAACCAGATAATAAGGACTGTGAATAATTTCACATTGGGATAAATAAAGTATTTTTGATTTGATTTGTGATACTAATAGAAACTCAGACTGGGCCAGTTTATGCCAATTTTTTACTGTTCTTCCGTTCGAGTCATTTGTGCATGGATAGCCTACCAGGCTGTGGTGTCAGCCCTATTTATTTATCTTTTTATCAAGTTAATCAAATTATTTAATTAATATTTTTTGTTAAAATCTTTATTTCAGTTTTAATTTAAATTCCTAATCTACAATTCTAGAATTATGCCACTCTAACTCCTGTAATTGACATACAGATTTTTCCTTTTTTAAACTTCCAATTCCTTTATTTCTCGTTCCAAATAATTTCTTTTTTAACGATTATTCCTTCTTGTGCAAATAGAAGGATT
The DNA here is from genome assembly GCA_032876305.1 of Orestias chungarensis. Lineage (NCBI taxonomy): Eukaryota > Metazoa > Chordata > Actinopteri > Cyprinodontiformes > Cyprinodontidae > Orestias > Orestias chungarensis. The sequence continues at coordinate 319,190 of JAVLVB010000594.1, forward strand.
ATTGCTAACATTTTTTTTTTTTACTTTTGAAAATTTGTTGTGATGCAAAACCATCGCAACAAGGTGGTTTACAACACAACAAGAGCAGGTGATAAACATAGCAAAATATGAAATAATGGCTATATTGACAGTGATTTTAAAGAGCAGCACAAAAAGAAAGGGGGGTGGGGTAACAGTGCTCGTCAACAACAGATGGTGTCACCCCGGACATGTTACTGTGAAGTGTCATTTCCGTCTATCTTATAAATAGTTTTTACTAGTAATTTTTTGGCAACTACTTACATTCCACCATCATATGTTGTTGAGTACACATGTGATGTCATCATTTCAGTTGTTGCTAAGCTGCAGACACAACACCCTGAGGCATTTGTGGCAATATCTGTTGATTTTAATCATACCTGACTGTCTTCAACTCTGTCTTCCAACTCTGTTTGCCAGCTGCTGTATCACAGAAAGCAATAAATTGGATAAATCTAAAGCTGCACAATGCCCCAAAGACCCCTCCCTGCCTGAGGCTCTCAACCAATTCTACGCCCGGTTTGAGAACCCTGACACCCTCCCCAGCACCAGAATCACGACTTTACCAGGAGAAGAGCCCCTCAGTGTGACTCCAGTAGAAGTAAGGAGGACGCTGAGGAGGATCAACCCCCGAAAAGCTGCTGGCCCAGACAACATCCCCGGACGGGTGCTGAGAGAGTGCGCGGACCAGCTCTCAGACGTGCTGGCGGACATCTTCAATGCCTCCCTCGTCCAGGCAGCTGTCCCCACCTGCATGAAGACCGCCACCATCATCCCGGTCCCCAAGAGCTCCGCAGTGACAGGTCTGAATGACTATCGGCCAGTAGCCCTCACACCGATAGTCACAAAGTGCCTTGAAAGACTGGTTCAGACCCACATCAAAGCCAACATCAGCGTTGATCTACACCAGTACGCATACAGGAAAAATCGATCCACAGAGGACCCCATTTCCTCCGTGGTCCACACTAGCCTCACCAGCCTGGAGCAGAAGGATTCATATGTTCGTATGCTGTTTACTTCACCTCCGCGTTACACCATGATTCCTCAAACTCTGATAAATAAACTGTCCTCACTTGGTCTTAGCTCTTTCCTCTGCAACTGGGTCCTGGACTTCCTGACCAACAGGCCGCAGTCTGTGAGGATTCACAACATCTCCTCCCCCACCATTACCCTCAGCACTGGCTCCTCTCAGGGCTGTGTGTTGAGCCCCCTCCTGTTCACATTGCTCACATATGACTGCTCGCCTACCCATCCAGGCTGTCATATTGTGAAGTTTGCGGACGACACAGCAGTGGTTGCATGCATCAAAAACCGTGATGAGTCCAGCTACAGGCAGGAGGTGGAACACCTGGAGGGCTGGTGAAGAGATAACAACCTCTGCATTAATGTAAAGAAGACCAAGGAGATGATTGTGGACTTCAGAAGGGGCAAGCATGCCCACCTCCCCGTGCACATGGGAGGAACTGGGGTGGAAGTGGTCAACAGCTACAGGTACTTGGGTGTACACCTGAGTAACAACCTCACCTGGAGCAACAATACTTCCATTCTGTTCAGGAAGCCACATCAGCGGGTATACTTCCAAAGGAGGTTGAGAAGAGCTGGACTCGGGAGCTCAGTCCTCACCTCTTTCTACAGATGTGTGGTGGAGAGCGTATTGTGCTCCAGTATCAACCTGTGGCATGGAAGCTGCTCTGCTGCAGACAGGAAAGCTCTGCAGAGGGTGCTGAAGATCGCACAGAGGATTATTGGAGTCAGCCTCCCCAGCACCACAGAAATTTACACCTCCAGATGTAGGAAAAGGGCCATCTGCATCATGACGGATCCCACCCACCCAGCACACTCACTTTTTGTCCCACTCCCCTCAGCCAGGAGGCTGCGGAGCATCAAGTGCAGAACAACCCGTCTGAGAAACAGCTTCATTCCTGAAGCTGAGACTCTGGAACTCCACCTGAACAAACCACTGCACTGACACTTTACATGGAAAATACACACTGACCATCTTCACATAACAGCACTGAGACACTTCACTCCCTTTATTCTGTATATTTTGTGTATTACATTCTTTTTTATTATAGTGATATAGAAAAAAAAATTGTTGGATGTACTTCTTAAAAAGTTTGTACTTTTCATGAAAGGTAATGTGTGCATCCTTTTCCATGTCACCCAAATTAAGGTTAAAAGAAAATTTAAAAAAGCAAAATGTATAATCACTGTTATGGTTACACAACATAATGGCAAATTACAATGACCAACAACTAACATTTGATCACATTTGAAAAGAAATCAGTAAACTACACAAGAAAAGCTTTAATAAACCCCCAACATTTCCACAATTGTGCTGCTTAAGGTTTCAGAATGTTGGAGTACTTCTCTTACTTCTCTTAAATATTTAAAAAAAAATGTACATCTTAAGTTTCCAGCAGATGTGTTACCATTTTAGTCAAATATTCTGGAATAATTTTTGCTGACTTTCTCTTACTTTTGGATATTTGTTATGATACATAGCCATGCCATGAGACGGAGGAAGTTTAAACCATCTTTTCCATAATTCACCACAGTGAGATCGCTACATAACAGCTTGGATCCTGTATGTCTACAGAGGAATCTTTATATCTGCAGTAATATACTGCTACAAGAGATCATATCTCAGCACTATCAGGACCTACAACAAGTCTTTGAAGAAATGTTGATAATAAGAGTTACAACATTCAATTTCCCTTTGGAAACAAAGTATGTTTTAATTGAACTGAAAGAAAATACACCACTGTGAACAAAGGGGAATTAATAAAAACTTTATTTTCAGTAATTTAAGTTCAAAATGTGAGTAGAATCTGATCTGTTGACACAGACAGCTGTGCTATAATTCTGAAGATAGGGAGTCCCCATTTCAGTTATTTCTGAAGAGCTAAACAAGCATATTTTTCTAATCGAACTCTCAAAGGTTGTTTAAACTAGGTCTTGATTCTTGTTGACCTACTACTGTTGACAAAAACCATTCAAACCAGCATTTAATTTCCAAATTCATAGGTGATTACAATCACCTAGATACATTGCAGAAGCCTAACAGATTAAGCAGGGACAAGAGGTTGTGCTAAGTGACACAACAAATGGGAATCAGGAGGTTGAAGATATTTCCTGCTGCTATGCTTTCGATCCATCATTTGCCAATCGGTTGACTTCTTCTCAGAAACTTGTGAGAACTAAATAGGGGGGAAAAAACAGCATATTTTACCAGGATGTTTAAAACAATGAAGAACACAGAGTTTTGCTATTTGTTACTAACAGGCAATCATGATATATTTAGTTTTTTTTAAAAAAAAAAAAAGGATATTCTCCGTCCAAAACAATAAGTATTGTTTTTAAAGCAGTCCGCATCAGTTATGTTAACCAGCAACAACGTTTGTTATGGAAAGATAAAAGTGGTCATGGACTAAAACAATACGCGGTTGGAAATTCTTGCTACGGGGAGAATATTTGAACATTTAGTGATAAGGGCCAAGTTGAAGTAAGTCGATGACTAAACACAATAAATTGATTTATTAGTTTTCTTCTTAAACTATCCACTTCAATCTGATGTTTAGTCTCTCTTGCTTTTATTTATCTATTCTTTCACCACACTGCAAATCAAAGCTAGTCTGCAGAAGCCTTCCTTGTCTGTAATGTTGGGTGATTACCAAAGATCAACAAAGAGTTTTGAATTTAAGAGATAACTTAGACTTCGATCGTAACTCCATCTTCTGTCAGACTTAAAAAAAAAAAATTTATCCAGCACACCACCAGGAAGAAGTTAGCGAGTTACAATTAAAATGCCAATGTAATATAGTTTTCTCTCCTTACTAAGCTTTAGTTGGAGGTGCATGAAAGTGCTGCAAGGGTGCAAAGGTCATCATTGGTTAACATGCGTGCCGATGTCCATCCAAAGCCAACTCTGACCAGCATACCTTGGCTTAGTCTCTGCATGTGTGGGGCATGAGTATCTTTAACTGACAAAGCTGATTTTAAAGTATTTCCTCAAAATCGAAGATAATAGTCAATGAAAAATAAAAAATACATACAGTTAATGTACAATCAGTACTTTTTTGTCATGACAGAATGGAGCCACAACAAGGCTGAGCATTGTAATAAAGTTCAAAAACCTCAAAGGCAACATGTCAGTACATGTTGCCTTTGGAACTTTATTACATAGGATTTATAACTACAAAGTAATTTTGTAAAGTTGGATATCCATTTACCATCATATCAGCTTATCAAGTTTTTTATTGTCTTCCTGAAGCATAGCTCTTCTTGGCTGACCATCTTCCTCTGAATAAACATAAAAGAAACATAAACTGTTTCGAGTTGTTTCAATTGTTACAAATAAACATTATGCAAGTTTGTTATTTTAAACAAATTTTACATATCAAAAGACCTAGCTCTCCCACAAACAAAAATGAAAACTACTACACACATGCAGATAAATGCACCCAGTCGAAATAATTGCCTTATACAGTTGAAATGCTCTTACTCTAGTGAAATTCCTTTACACACATGAAATGCTTATAGAAATGATGGTTGGTAATAAAAATAATAATAATAAAGTTAATTAAATTTCTTAAAAGGAACTTTGTTTAAAGTGGCATCCTTATGATTACGACCACAAACTACATTGTAAGAGTTGTCCAATTGGATAGTTTATCTAAATGTATTTTACCATGCCTTACCACTTTAATTATGAAGTAATAAAATAATAGAGCACATTAGGGTCATTGCTGCTATAGGCAAACTAGGTTAATGGCCCCTCTAGCCACCAGGGAGGTTAGGAGACTATCACCCAAAAGGTTACATGTGGATTAACAGTCTGTGATGCCATGGCAATGACTGAGTACAGACCTGTCCCTTTAGATCCTGGAAAAGTTTTTATGTCTGTTAGAGTCTATCTCATTTATTGACGTGTGGAGAACTTGTAGTTTTTCTAGTAAGAAAGTAATTAATTTGAGTCACCTTTAGAGGAACATTAACTTTTGACTGTTATATTCATATTCCTTTTTCTTGTTTATTGTTTTAAACATTTGCTAAATGAAACTGTCTTTGCTATTTTGAATTTTGTGTTTTAAGAAAATACAGAAAACTAATGGCTTGCTCTATAGTAACACAAATAAAAGATTTCTTAAAATTATCATATTATCATTCTCATATCACTTCATCTCTTCCCCTTTTTCTTTTAACTATTTATTCAGTTGATATTCAGTAGTAATTTATCCCTTCACAAGTTAACTGTCAGCTTGAAGTTAACTCAAAAGTTTTAAGTCTGATCCATGTAATGTAATTGGAGTTATACAGACTTAAAACCATTGTGTCATCAAAAAAGCGCAAAGGTAAAACAGACAAGGCTGACATTGCTTACCACTGGGGTTTCCCTCAACATCTTCTAGGAGATTTGCTGTAGAGTTGGCTGTGCCCAATCTGAACACAAGCTTAGTTAAAAAAAACAACAACATTTGGGTCGTGCACAAGTTTGCATAATTACAATTATAAAAAATTTAGTTAGGTTAGAAGTGGACAGACCAAAAATCTTATGTGGCGGAGTAAGAAAAATGCCATATACTGACATATACTGATTAGAATGAAAAAAATATTAAATGTGACACCTCTCACCTGTTGATCATTTTCACAAAGAAATTACAATTTAAGTAAAAAGTAAAACTGCCAACTTTTTTTGTGTACCTAGATTTATAAAAGCTCTACAATTTAACTCTATAAATCTAATCTATACAAATGTTTATTACAATAGTGTTAAAACTATTGGCAAGTTGTTATAGTACAATATGAGACATATAATCTGTCAACTAAAAAATAAAGGTAATTATTTTTTTGTAGTCTGAATGAACATCTCTTTTTATTGCAGTTTGCAGAACTACACTGATCAGAGCCAGGAGAAAGGCCTTACCACTGTTAATCCCGCTCGTGTACCAGTTTGCTGCAGTTTTGTTAGTGGCAGAGAAAAAATTTAACTTGAGAGGTAAACTGTTTGTCCACTGTTATTGGTGCAGATCCTTACTAGTCTGCACATACACAGGGTCAGGATGGATGGCAAATAGGGGGAGATGAGTAGCGTATAAATCTTATGAGGTGATTCACAGTGCTAAGACCTTCATCATTGTTCTGACTGGTAGTTTTAGACTGGGCACAGTGTAGTTTTGCAAACTGCAGTAGGACTACAGAGAGAAGTTAAATGATATTGTAGGTGTTGTTGAGATTTGTTGTGGTGTAGAGCGAGTTGAGCCAAAGCACTCAATTAACTTGGAGATCCACTACCTTTAGGTACAGACCGAAAGAACAAGATAGCGATTAAAAGCATCTGAATAAGCTTTCCTCAACAAGATGTTTGGTCTCTCACTCTTTATCACAACATACTTTTTAAAGTGAAAGTTTATTCAGCCATGAGAATAAAATGTGAAAGCACTGAATTAGCCCGAAAGAACAGTTATGATGCAACTGTCTATAGGCTGTCTCTGCCTTTTCGACCTTGTTTACCCAGCAAGATGGTGACCCCCATGTTAGATGGAGCAAGCAAATTATGACGATGTGTGGTCAAATAAAGGATATAATTGTATGAGAGTCTTTCTTTTAGACTTTCTCCTCTTCGCCCTTTCAGAAAATGTTCTGGCAATTTCAAAGAGCTTCTTTCTTGTTGCTAAAGTTACAAAACATAGATGGGCATTATAGTTACAAATTAAACTTTTTGTGGATGACACAATTGTTTAACCATCTTAAGTCAAACTTACATTTGCCCATGTGTTTGAGTTTGTCTCTAAACAGTGCGTCATCTGAGGGGGGCTCCAGCGAATCTGCTGGGTACTTATCTCCTGCACACAGAATTATATAATTGCAAACATCCACATTGAATAGTGTAAATGTATTTTTGGTATGAAAACTTGTACAAAACATGCTGACACAAAACTGTTAGTAGTAGCACATAAAGAACAGTCCTAAACATAACTCCATGTACCGGTACATGAGATCTCTACACTGAACATTCTAGGCAAAAGAGTTTAACAATTGATATATACCTATGGAATTCTTCATGCTAGATACGTAGCTGGACATTGATTCATACTTCAACCGATCTAAAAGAAAAAGAGAGAGATATGAGACAATTTGTGTAGTGAATAAATTGTTAATATGTGCTAACACATCAACTTTAAATCAAGTTCTACTGGGAAAAAAAGCTTTGGAATACAGTTTTCACAAGTTTGCTTTTTAAGTTTTGTGAATAATAATTTTCATGTGACTTGTTTTTATTTTTTTTTGTATTTTAACAAGTATTTTATCTTTACACCAAAATTCTTTTTTTTTTTTAAATATGAAAGTTTGAATGTTCAAAAGTTGTCATGATTCTATGACTGGACTACAAACTCACAACGTTTTCTGCTTCAGTTTCAGACTGCAGCAGCAGTACAAGGCTAAAAGACTTTATGATTTTGTTGGACTGGGAACCAGCCACTAAAGTCTTCTAACAGTGGGATGTTTTTTCCACGTACACAGTAAAGTTCTTGAGCTGCAGGTAAACTGAAGTCTATTCTACTTTACTGTGTGCCACAGGTTTATCGGTTTAAAGAGATACAAGAGCAACTCCAGACTTATTTCTACTATCAATACATGGTCAATTGAGTAAATACATAAAAGTTAAGCTGAATATGATTTATACCCATGGCAGATTAAGGTTAAAGCAATCTTTTAATTTTACCAACATGTTTCTTCTCAAAAGATAACAAATGTATTTCTTCCCCTAATTAGTAAAAACATATATTTAATTAATGACAATCATAAGTAATGACTTTTGAGCAATCCCACAACTATCAATGAAGAACTTGTTGCCTATGTCTACAAAGAATGTTCTGTTCATTAACCCAAGGGAGTGGATTTACACCTTACAGCATTTATCTAAATAAAGACCTATCAAGCAGGCACCGATGGGAATTTCCGTTCAGTTGCTTCATTTAAAAGCTCAGTTGATTGAATCATGGCGTTTCTGCTCTGTGTGGATCAAGCACTTCTACTGATTTAGCAGGTGTAGTTTGATTCTTGTCATGTCATTGGATTTGTGTGGTTGTTGAAATGACGACTAGAGCCAGATGAAATTTCCCCAGCTGGGTTAGACCAAACATTGGATTTGCAGAATTGTGAGACATTCAGTCATTTAGTTTTACCTAAGCCTTACCTTTACTTTAAATGTGGAATTTAAAATACACAGGTGTTACATCTGCAGAAATATTATCTGCCAATCTTAATCATTGTTTAAAGTATTGATATTGGTCGTTTTTTGTGGTGGGTCAAAAGGTAGAAATATTAAATATCTGCTCAGATTTTCATATAGGTGCATACCTTATTTAAAAGTGCACTCAAGTTTTCTTTTAAACCTATAAAAATTTAGAGAAGAATTTTGATAGTTGACCGATGAAGTAATACCTCTCTCTAAGGCGACGAGGAACTCATGGTTACGCTTCAGCTCTTTCAAAAACTCGCTGTTCTGGAGAAAAAGGGCAATACGCTCATCTTCTAAATACTGCTTTAGTGTACTCTCTTGAAATCCTGATGTCAAATCAGGATCCCCGGTAGTCAATGTAGCTCCAAACAGTGAACCAGATTGAGCTGTCCATTGACTTGTTGAGGAAACAGACACAGATGAGGTTGAGGAGGGCAGAGATGGACTGCTTTGCGAGTACTGCTGAATAGAAACAAACAAGATTATTATGCATAATGTGTCAGTAATACCAGTTTGGCTATTCACAAGTAAGTGAGTTTTCTACCACATGTGCATTGAAATGTAATTAATCCATGTAGAAATGAAGGAAGTAGACTAATAAGAACATTTCCAACTCTGTGTCAATTTAATTACTGGCTACGAAGCAAAAATGGGTTAACAACAGCACATCTTATCTTAATGAAAAATAAAATACCTTCAAACTGTCTATTTTCCGTGGCAAAATCCTCAAAAAGTCCTCTGGAAGGTTTCCAAGCATAGGTGGGTTCCAGTTCTTATAAATCCGAACTCGTTGTTCATCTTTTTGCACATGGGTTCCCAATCTAGGATAGTCCACCAAAAAATCATTAGTATATACCATTGATTTGGTTACAATTAAAAATGGTCAGAGTTCAGTCTGTAGACAGAACAGTTCTTACAAAGTGCCAGACTTGTTGGCAATAAATTTCTATTACCCCCC
>JAVLVB010000594.1:341940-358431 GCA_032876305.1 Orestias chungarensis
CCAACTGTAGACTTTTAATTGCATTTTGTGAACTTCCTGCTAATAAAGAGTTACAATAGTCCAGCCTTGAAGTAACAAATGCATGGACTAGCTTTTCAGCATCTATCCTAGAGAGAATATTTCTAATTTTTGCTATATTCCTAAGATGAAAGAAGGAAATCTTACAGACCTGTTTTATATGAGACTTGAATTGGGTTTAGATTCATCAACTGTGGAAAACAAAAGAGCCAACCCTCTTTGCGACGACGACGTCAAACAACCTTGAGTTGCTAACACGCGATAAAACCTGTGATTTATCGAGGCTCCTTGTTTAAGTGAAGACACCCAGTGCTGGCAACACCTTGTTTACTTCGATGTATTATCAGTCAGGGGAAACCGGCCTTACATAAAAACACCTTGATCTTTTGGAAAAACACACACAAAAAAAAAAAAAAAAGGATCTATAAAAAAGATTAAGAATTTATTTTGGGATCATATCAAATCATTTAATAGACAGTACAAGAAATAACACCATCAATATTTACTAATCATAAAGCAATGTTTTTAAATTTGTATACAGTAAACTAATCAATAAAACATTCGTCAAATTACTAAAAGCTAAAGAATATTCTTTGATGCGTCAATCCTCACACATTTTCATACACAGCAATGTAAAGTATTTTGCATTTTTGATTCCTTTACTGGTCGATTGACGGTCCCACCTTCACCTATGGTCATGAGCTGTGGGTCATGACTGAAAGAACAAGATCGCAGATATAAGCGGCGGAAATGAGTTTTTACCGCAGGGTGGCCGCAGAGAGAGTTTATGGCCTATAGGATGGTAGTATTAACCATTGGATAGCTACCTTCAGGCGAGTCTTGTCCTTGTTGGAGGAGTGCATCTTCAAATTTGCTTTCATCCTGTCCTGGTGCAGTTGAATGAAGTCTAGCTTGTTCTCTCTCCCCATCTATATATATATATATATATATATATATATATATATATATATATATATATATATATATATATATATATATATATATATATATATATATATATATATATATATATATATATATATATATATATATATATATATATATACTACTCACAAAAAGTTAGGGTTGAATTTCAGGATGAGCCCAAAATGCATTCAAACCTTGACAGGTTAACTTAATTTGACCTTCTCTAAGCTTTTGAATGCATCTGTCCAACTGTTAAATGTTTGAGTACTTTTTGCACATGTTGCTGTTCTCTAACGAGGAGCTTAACGGCAAAAGTCACAACAGGTGTTTGATCCTCGAATCGACCAATAAATGTCCTGGTTCAATTACAGCTGGTGTTTAAACAGTCGTCCTCATCAGGCTGTTCCCATTGTGACATCATGAGACCAAGATGACACCTAACAATGGATCAACAGTACCTGGCCATTGCAATGCTTCTAATAGGACGTTCTCAGATGGACGTGGCCGCTGAGCTTAGAGTGTCACAGAGTGTCATCAGCAGGTTGCAACAGAGATACCGAGAGACTGGAAGAGTTACAGAAAGGCATAGAAGTGGACATCCTTTGGCCAAATCCCAAGCTGATGACCGGTACATTGTGAACAATTCCCTGAGAAACCGGACGATGAATGCCACTCAACTCCAGGCAAGTTTAAGGGAGGTGAGAGACCATTCCAAACCGTTTACATCTGCATGGTCTGCGTGCTAGACGACCTGCAAGGGTACCTGACACCAGCAGGCACAGGCGTTATCGTCTTGCATGAGCCAGGGAGCATTTACGATGGACGAGGGACCAGTGGGCCGCAGTGCTGTTCTCTGATGAAAGTCGATTCACATTGAGCAGAAATGATGGCCACCAACGATGTTGGAGACGTCACGGAGAGCGCTATGCATCAGCCACTGTTGTCACCAGACAAGCTTTTGGTGGTGGCGGTGTCACAGTGTGGACAGGTGTGTATAGATATATATATATATATATCCAGTCTGTATAGAACATCCCTACACTTTGTGAATGGTACAGTGAGAACCCATACTACCTGAATAATATCATTAATCCAGTGATTGTGCCCCTACATGAACAACACAGGCCTAATTTCATCTTCATGGACGACAATGCTCCAGCTCATCGGGGTCGCATCATCAGGGAACGGCTGTTGGAGACTGGTGTACCTCAAATCCAGACTTGAATCCCATTGAAAACCTGAGGGATCAACTGAGTCGCCGTGTAGAGGCTCGAAACTCTGCAACCCAAAACCTCAATTACCTGAGGGCTGCCCTTCAAGAAGAGTGGGATACCCTGCCTCAGTAGACAATAAGTCGACTTGTGAACAGCATGAGACGTCATTGTCAAGCTGTAATTGATGCTCAAGGGCAAATGACGAGTTATTGAGACGTTGACATTTTTTGTTGTGGTGTACACACCATTGTTGTTAACTTTTGTTTCAACAAATTGTTTGAGATGAGGAAATCACCAGTGCATCTTTCTACTTAAATGTCTTACTTTTGTGATATGATCTCACTGTAGCGGGAACTTTTTACATTTTCCACAAATTTCACCGGAAAGCCAAATATCCCTAACTTTTTGTGAGTAGTGTATATATACATATATATATATATATATATATATATATATATATATATATATATATATATATATATATATATATATATATATATATATATATCTGTGCTTAGACGCTTTATCTCCGACTGTAGCGCGGTTATGGAATCTGCTGACTGTGTGGCCACTCGTTCTATTTCAACAATAGATGTGCCATGTTGGTCGCTGGTCGTTTTCAGCACGTGGATGGCATTTTGAGTTTCGGTCTTGAGGGTGAGGAGTTCCCGTCTGATAGTGGCGGATACTTCGTCAATGCGAGTGTCTATTGTCTGAAAAATTTTGGACTTTGTGACTTGTAGCTCTGCGCAGAGAGAGTTTATGGGCTCTAGGATGGTAGTATAAGATAAGATAAGATAAGATAAGATAGACTTTAATGAAGAAATTGAGGAAATTGTTTTGCCAGGGTTACAGAGTATCAATTAACAATTAACAAGCACACTCATCGCACATTCAACACAGTACAGTACACAATCACCATATAACAATAAGTACACTACTATTTATCCCTATTTATCCCTCCTGCAGATGGAAGAGGAATTGTACAGTTTGATTGCCACAGGTAAGAAAGACCTCCTGTGGCGTTCTGTGGTGACTCTCGGTGGTCTCAGTCTCCGGCTGAAGGTGCTCTGACAGGCCGTCAGCATGGCATGTAGGGGGTGGGAAGTGTTGTCCTTGATGCTAAGCAGCTTCCTCAGCATCATCCACTCTGACACCTCCACCACAGACTCCAGTTCCAGTCCCAGGACAGAGCCAGCTCTCCTGATGAGCTTGTTGAGTCTGTTGGTGTCAGCCGTCCTCAGCCGACTGCCCCAGCACACGACAGCATAGAAGATGGCGCTGGCGACCACAGAGTGGTAGAACATCTGCAGCATGGTCCTGCAGACGTTGAAAGATCTGAGCCTCCTGAGGAAGTACAGTCTGCTCTGACCCTTTTTGTAGACAGTGTGTGTGTTCTTAGACCAGTCCAGTTTATTGTCTATGTGGACACCGAGGTATTTGTAGTCATCCACTATGTCCACAGCTGAGCCGTTGAGGATGACGGGGTCAGTGCGGTTCCACTGTTTCCTGAAGTCCACCACCAGCTCCTTTGTCTTCCTGACGTTAAGCTGCAGATGGTTCAGCCCACACCATTCCACGAACCTGTCCACCACACTCCTGTACTCGGCCTCCTGGTCCCTGCTGATGCAGCCCACGATGGCACAGTCATCTGAGAACTTCTGCAGGGGGCAGGTCTGTGAGCAAAACCTGAAATCAGAGGTGTAGAGCGTGAACAGGAACGGAGACAGTACTGTCCCCTGTGGGACCCCCGTACTGCTCCGTATGATGTCTGATGTGGTGTGTTGCAGTCTTACATACTGTGGGCGGCTTGTTAGGTAGTTGTTGATCCAGGCCACCAGTGGAGCATCCACCCGCATGTCCAGGAGTTTGAGCTGAGGAGAGCTGGTCGGATGGTGTCGAACGCACTAGAGAAGTCAAAGAACATGACTCTCACCTTGCTGCTTGCCTCCTCCAGGTGCGAGTAGACTCTGTGCAGCAGGTACATGATGGCGTCTTCCACTCCCATCCGGGGCTGGTACGCAAACTGCAGGGGGTCCAGTGAAGGTCCGACGATGTTACTTAGGTGCTTCAGGACGAGCCGCTCTAGTGACTTCATGACATGCGATGTCAGGGCAACCGGCCAGTAGTCACTGTGTGTGGTGGGTGTCTTCTTCTTGGGCACAGGAACCAGCCATCGGATAGCTACCTTTAGGCGAGTCTTGTCCTTGTTGGAGGAGTGCATCCTCAAATTTGCTTTCATCCTGTCCTGGTGCAGTTGAATGAAGTCTAACTTGTTCTCTCTCCCCATCTATTGTAGAAGGGTCCAAATATCAAATTAGTGCGAAAAATATTTCTTAATTTGCAGGAGCTCTAGGGAAACACTGCCTACTCCTCCATTGCTCACCAGCGCTCCCCAAACCTGACCCTTTTAGTTATGACTAGAATAAACATTAATTCTACATGCCACAAATCTGACTCAGCTACAACATTTACATCAGGAAGAATAATTCAAACATCCTGTAAATTATGACCAGTAGCTTGTGGAAAGATAAACATGTTTTTTTCAAAAACCAATTCTACATTACACTAAGGACTAGGTTGGAGGCTTTTATGAGCTAAGAAAGTAAATTATCAAAAAAACATATAAAAAAAGTATAAAAATGTTTTTAAGTTGCCTAAACCGAACAGAGAAAGATAAGGTAATCTGTGTTTCTGTATAATGTATGTATGATTTTAAGTTTATATTTAACCAAATGTCTGCAATAAGTATTTCTTAGAATTTGAAGTGAGTCAGAAAATAATTAATAAAATATACACTATTACATTTAAAATGCATTAAAAATACTTGTATCTTTGCCAAGGCACTTTGGGAAGCACAAACTTAAAGGTATAGGAGAGAATCTTTTCAACAGAAAAATTTCAATGGAAAATCCCATTGAAAATGACAGCCAACCAAAAACAGCCAGTGGTGAAAAATAACATCACTAATGTCCCCACACACCCGACCCATACAATGCGCGCTCATGTTTGAGTTTGTGCATGCGCAGATTGTTGTTTAGGAAGTAAAACGGGACGGACAACATTCACATTGAAGAGAGGTTCTCCCCATACGGCAGGGAAAATGGAAGCTCACAAGACAAAAACCGTGATGTGGCGCCAGAGGCTGTGGTCCCGCAGGTGTAAACCGACTGCATTTGCTGACGACGTGCGCACTCCCGATATCAGGGTTTGTTACCGGAGATGAGGTGGCGCATGCGCAGTGTTGCGAGAATGAGAATGAGCTGAAGATCCTCTCCTATACTTTTAAGAGATGCTCCATGAATAAATTCTGTTGCAAGCAAAAAGCAGGATGCTTTGCAGACTACTGCCATGAGTCTGCTGATGTTGGAATGACACAGTCTTCTTTCACAACAGTTAAAGGAAAACATTAACACAATAACAATCACAATATGTTATGGCTTTACGAAAGCCTTTCAGGACATTTGACAAAAATAAAAATATTTTTACAATGAAACGTTTATCTCATGATAAATGGTGCTGTCCTCCATTTGTTGTTGGCCACGAACTATCCTTTTAACAGCTGCTTAACTACTATGAAAACAATTTCTACACATACTGGTAAATATTCCTTCTCAAAGTAGATTGTCCTCATTGTATGTAATTAAAGCCTTGTCAACATATGAGATATGTACAAGATACACTTTTGGACAAAAAAAAACAGATAACAACCATCCATTTTCTTTGCTCATCCTGGATTGGGTCACAGGGGCAGCAGCCAAGTAAGGAGACTCAGACTTCCCTCTCCCCAGCCACTTGGGCCAGCTCGTGTGGAGGAATCCGGAGGCCTTCCTAGGCCTCCAGGAGGCATCCTGATCAGATGCTTGAGCGATCTCAACTGGGTCCTCTCGAAATGGAGAATGATGATAACAGCACACCATCCCCACTATAAATAGTGTTAACGGCGCACCACTTGCACCCCCCCAGGCATTGGATGGTGGACCAGAACCACCTTGAAGAATCACAGCCAAGGGTGTCCGGATGAAAAGCCGTATCCCTGAACATGGTGTTAGTTATCCATGCCAAGCACAGAAGTCCGACAACAAAACACCGCTCGGGTTCAGACTAGCAGGGCCATTCCTCCCAACCATAACCCTCAAGGTCTCACTGACATTGTCCACGTGAGCACTGAAGTCGCCCGGTACAACAAGGGAGTTCACCAAGGACTCCAAAAAAGTGTGGGTAATCTGAACTGCTGTTTGGTGCATAAACATCAACAATAGACAGGATGAACCCCATTGTACAGGCAACAAGTGGAGGTCAACAAGTATGCCCACCCCAGTTTGGCACCTCTCACAGGGGGAAACCCCAGAGAGGAAGATCCCTCTCAAGGAGACAGGATCCAGAGCAAAAGATGTGTGTTGAGGAACCTCTCTATCTCACATACCAACTAAGGCTCCTTACCCACCAGGGTGACGTTCCACGTTCCAGACAGTTGTGGTCTGAGTAGCCGTAGTGGGGGCGGGGCTCTGCTCTGTACGTCTGTATGTTTGTGTTAACAAGATCCTGCACGTTAGCCCCACGGGTTAGAAAGTCCACATGCTGGTGAAAGTTAGACAGCAGAACCTCCAGGTAACTGTGATTAAAATCCCCAGCAACAATAAACAGTCTGTCAGGGTGTGAGTTCTGGAATTTACTGATGGCACTGTACAGCTCGTTCAGAGCAGCGTTAGCATTAGCATTGGCACTAGGTGCTACATACACTGCTACGATGTACATAGTGTTCAGTTCGCTCTGCAGATAAACCAGTAAGACCTGGTGACACAGCAGGTCTTACCGGAGAGCTCTGCGTGGCGGTATGCACGGAAAGAGCTTACCCGTGCTCTCCTGGTTTCCTTCTGGACCCTCTATTGAATGAAGAACTAAACTAGCAAACTTCAGCTTACTAGGCGTGCAGATGGGGCAGCGCAATTTGTTTACATAACTTGAAGGGGAAGTTGAAGATAGTTGGCCAACCAACCTGTGATTCTGTTTAAGGATTACATCTAGTTGCGATTCTGCTCACTTAAGTGTTGATTGGTCTGCAGGTTTCCTCACACAAGCCAGACAGCCTCATAATAATAAACGTTTTCCCAATTGCTCGATATGCCAGGGGACCACCAACAGTTCCTTCAAATATTTCTTCAGTTTCTTATAATCCCTTTATACACTGGCAAAATAAGGTAATATTATATTGGTCATGATCCTGCTCTGCAACATGTCTGCTTTCAGCTAACACCTTCTCCACTAGCAATGAGATAGAGGATGTTTTTCCTGATCTATTTAAAGTCCCAGTGCAATGAAATTATGTTCCTCCGGAACCATGGTGCAACAATACAATAGACTAAGCGGATAGGCAACAGAACTAAAAACACCACAATAAGTACAATAAATACAGTAGACAATTTAAGACAAGACTGTGCAATACCGATACGGTGTAATCTAAAGTGAGTGGTGAGTATAAGGTGCAGAGATATAACATACTATAACATATGGAACATACATGATCACAGTAGTTACTGAGGTATAAATATATATATATTGTTCTTATAGAATGGACAGGGCAGCAAATATTACTGATAGGTATGGAAATAATTCAGTCTGTATGTTGAGTGACTGTGTTTATATATAATGATAGGTGAGTTCAGTACAGTTCCGTTAAGTCAGTACGTGGTGGGGGGCTCAGGTCCGTCTCTGTGTGTTGAGGAGTCTGACTGCCTGGTGGATGAAGCTGTTGCTGAGTCTGGTGGTGGAAGCTCGGCTCCTTCGGTATCTTCTGCTGGACCGCATCAGAGCGAACAGACTGTGTGAGGGCTGGGTGGGGTCGTCCACTATGCTGGTGGCATAGCGTGTGGTGTAGGTGTCAGTGATGGAGGGGAGAGGGACTCCGATGATCTTCTCAGCTGTCCTCACTATCCGCTGTAGTGACTTGCGATCAGAGATTTTGCAGTTACCAAACCAGATGGTAATGCAGGAACTCAAGATGCTCTCTACAGTGCCTCTGTAGAACATGGTGAGAATGGGAAGAAGTGGAAGGTGAAGGAAGTGCTTTCCTCAGCTTCCGCAGGAAGTAGAGGCGCTGCTGGACTTTTTCTTAATGGAGCTGGTGTTGAGGGACCAGGTGAGGTTCTCTGCAGTGTGAACATAAAGGAACTTGGTGTTCTTAACAATTTCCACTGCAGAGCCCTTGATGTTCAGTGGGGAGTGGACATCTGGAGCTCTCCTGAAGTCAACAACCATCTCTTTGGTTTTATCCACGTTTAGAGATAGGTTGTTGGTTCTGCACCAGTCAGTTAGCCACTGCACCTCCTCTCTGTATGCTGACTCGTCGTTCTTGCTGATGAGGCCAATTACAGATGTGTCATCAGCGAACTTGATGATATGATTTGTGCTGTACTTCGCAGTACAGTCATGGGTCAATAGTGTGAACAGTAGTGGACTGAGCACACAGCCCTGAGGGGCACTTGAAGTGTTATGTCCAATCCTGACTGATTGTAGTCTCTCAGTCAGGAAATCCAGGACCCAGTTGCAGAGAGAGGAGTTCAGGCCCAGCAAGCTCAGTTTCGCGATCAGTTGCTGAGAGATGATGGTGTTGAATGCTGAACTAAAGTTGATGAACAGCATTCGAAGATAACTGTCTTTGTTGTCCAGCTGGATGAGAGCCAGGTGGAGTATAGTTGCGATGGCATCATCTGTTGAACAGTTTGGACTGTATGCAAACTGCATTGAGTCCAACGAGGAGAAGAGCTGGTTTTTGATGTTCCTCATGACCAGCCTCTCAAAGCACTTCATGATGATGGGAGTAAGTGCAATAGGACGATACTCATTGAGGCAGGAAACTGGGGACTTCTTAGGCACAGGAATGATGGTGGTGGACTTGAAGCATGTTGGCATGACAGTAGTGCTCAGAGAAACGTTGAAGATGTCTGTGAAGACATCTGCGAGTTGTTCTGCACATCCTCTGAGCACTCTGCCAGGTATGCTGTGTGGTCAAGGGGGCTTTCCGTGGGTTCAATCTGCGGACAGAAGTGGAGAAGGTGTGATCTTCCTGGCTGTAGTGCAGTTCTGTGCTTCGAACCTTGCATATAAGTTGTTCAGTGCATCTTGAAGGGAAGCATCATTGTTACAAGCAGGTGGAGGTGTCTTGTAGATGGGGATGGTGTGGATGCCCTGCCACATGCGCATATGTCAGTAGTGTCTTGGAAGTGGGCGTGGATTTTCTTGGCGTAGGTGCTCTTCGCTTCTCTGATGCCCCGGGAAAGCTTGGCTCTCGATGTTCTGAGGCCTGCCTTGTCCCCTGACTTGAAGGCTTTGTCTGGGGTTCTCAGCAGCACACGCACCTCTGCTGTCATCCACGGCTTCTGGTTGGTGAGTTATGATGGTTTTGGAGACAGTAACATCATCAATGCACTTGTTGATATAGCCAGTCACTGATTCTGTTTACTTCTCCAGGTTGATGGAGTCACTGATGGTACTGTACAGCTCTTTCAGAGCAGTGTTAGCATTAGCATTGGCGCTAAGTGCTACATACACTGCTACGATGTACAAAGTGTTCAGTTCCCTCTTACTGGAGAGCTCCGTGTGGCGGTATGCACGGAAGGAGCTTACTCGCGCTCTCCTGGTTTCCTTCAGGACCCTCTATTGAATTAGGAACTAAACTAGCAAACTTCAGCTTACTGGGCGTGCAGATGGGGAAGCGCATTTTGTTTACATAACTTGAAGGGGAAGTTGAAGATAGTTGGCCAACCAACCTGTGATTTTGTTTAAGGATCACATGTAGTTGCGATTCTGCTCACTTAAGTGTTGATTGGTCTTCAGGTTCCTTCACACAAGCCAGACAGCCTCATAATAGCCAGAACAGCTGCAAACGTTTTCCCAAGTGCTCGATATGCCAGGGGACCACAGACTCCAAAAAGCAGAAATCGTGTTATCAAAAATCCAATAGCGTACAAATCTTCAACATCCTTGACCGACAGTCTCGATAGACACACAAACCTCCACTTCCGCCAGGAGTCCATTGTGTATCTGGAGAAGAATGTCCCACCTCGACAAGAGGGTTCCCTTTTAACCTGCCTTCTTTTGGAGAATTATTTTTACTTGATTGACTCCAGAGGTACAGCAGAGAAGAATGCTCTCTCATTACTGTTTTTTTTGTGGCAGTGCTAATAATTATGTTGCTCTTTGTCCTAACCGTTCTAGAAATAAGCCCCCGGTGGGAGCAGACGGAGAATGCAGGTACAGGGAAACTGAGGTAAGCGAGAAGATGCGTAAGGAGCATGACAGGGAACACAGAGAATCTCAGTAGGAATAATACAGCTGGATGTAAAAGAAGGAACCAGGTTTAAATACTGGAATAGTGGAACAAAGGATAACCTGATTAGTAAAATGGTTGAAGCTGTGTATGATGATAGCGAGGTAGACTGAGGTAGAGAGAAAAAGTGGGAGAGTGACCACAGCAAACAAGAGTATGAACAATCATAAATGAAAGTAGAAGAACTAAGCAAACAGAGGAAGAACTCTAAGTATAAAACTAACAGGTAAGACTAGGTATAACAGGAAAACACAATAACTGATACCAACTAAAAAAACTGATAATAAAACCAAAACGCAACACAGAGCTTAATCTCAGTTTTTCTTGAGGTAGATCATTCTGATAAGGGGGTCAGAGCTGTACTCTCACAACATTCTGATCCTTGTCTTACATCCCTGGAGGGGACTCCAGTTTTTCCTGCCAAAATTATCCATTGGTTTCATACAGCTCAGTTCTCTTTTTACCCAGGTTCCAGTCAGAACATTGTTCTCATCCGTTTATAAAGATGTATGTGAGTATGTTCAAGCTTGTCAAGTTTGTGCACACAATAAGACTTCAAACCATTCACAAATCTTCTGAAGATTTACCACCATTCTCATGATAATAAACTGCTACTCCAAAAGTTGTCAACTGGTTTTCCTGCGCAATCTTCCATCTGCTCTACAGACTGCAAAACTCTTATCTCCACAAATCCGTCTGACTGGAACCAACATTCCATGGGCTGGGTATGCTCATGACTCACACACATCTTCTGCTACTGGTTTGACCTCTTGAAATCTCCCTAGGGTACCAGCCAAGCGTTTTTGTGCTGATGAGTGGAAGACTTTAATCAGCTTTTTTACCATCATATATGCAAATGCAGACAGATGTGGACACATGCTATCAACACACTCACCTGCATCTCAGCTCAGAATAAAAGATTTGCATACTTGAAATGAACTCCATCTGGTCAGTAGGTTTGGTTATGTTCCAGAGATGTTCCCCTCAGATCAGTTTTTTAAGAAGCTGTACCTCAGATTAATCGGGCCATCTGTTATCAGTCCATCTGCTGTTCGTTTAAGTGTCCCTTCTTATTTCAGAATCCATCCAACCTGGCATTTATCTCACATTAAGCCTCCTTCCGAACAACCTTTATACCACAAATCCTTGACAGACCATCTAACGGATTGTATCTTTAATCTCCAACCGACTTACTGGAATGCTCAAACTGGCTCCATAGACAAACCTACTACCTACCTCTCCCTGGTGGTTTCTTTGCTCCACCTCACTAAACTTAATCTTCTCAAATTCTTCTTCTCTCTCCAACGAACCATTAATAATTCTCTCTCCCCCTTCAGAGCTACTGTTTCCCTCGTTTATGCCACTCAGTGCGGATCATGTTCTTTCAATTTTATTATTATTATTATAAATATTATTATTAAATAGGGTTTTTTTCACCAGTTTTTTTGCATCCTGATTGGCTAAATAGAGAGGAATAAGGATTCAGCAGCAGTGTCAGAGGAACAGTGAAATGCGCATACTGTATTTTTCTGACTATGCAGAGCCCCTAGGATACTTAAATTATCTCAAAACTCGGCCCTCATGTTCCAAAATCTGTGAGAATTTTTTGCTATTTTGTTAAGCAGTTTGTTTGATTGACTTTCAGACAATTTCCTGCTGACACCAGGATGTAATTTGCACCCTGTTAGTGGCCATTTCACAACTACTTAAAAAAAAAACAAAGTAAAGGAAATTAATTTGAGTCAGCCAGGCGTCCCGCCAACAGATGAGCGTGAGCAGAGACAGAGTTGCGCACAAACAGAGACAGAGTCGCTTTGAGCGCAAGCAGAGAGACAGAGTGAGACGATTAAATGAGAAGTTTGTCAGTTGAGCACGTGTCCGAGCAGCTCTACACGAGTGTGTGTGAAATTTGTGCACCCACGCTTAAAATAAATGTTCCTTCAGCAGATCTGAACTCTCAAATGAGTACTACTGCACTACTGCACAAAAACCACGCAATATAAATAGGGCGTTCAAAATAAAGTTGCGAGCAGCGTCTTTTAGCGTTCATTACATAATATGGTGCTCCATATAATGCAGACAATACGGTAAGTCACAGTTTGTCTGACTTTACTTCATATTCATGTTTAAAATTAATATTTTGCAAGAAAACTTTTTTTTTTTTCGCAAGAAAATGTTTTTACTTTTATTTGTTAAACAAATGTTTGGGCCTGAAAACAGGTTTTGTTCTTTGGTTTCACTCTACTGTAGACTATTTTATTGCTTTATAAATGTGAAAAAAATTAAAGGTTGCTACTTTGTGGATTTCACCAATCCCATATCCTTTTTGTAACTTGACCCCCGCAAAAAAGAATACTGGGGGCAACACTCAATGTACGCCTGAAGGCGTGTGGTGGGGGCAAAGGTCAGAGGATGGATATCAGACGCCCAGACAACTCCAAAAACAAAAGCGCCCTAAGCACGGGTGGGTGGTGGGGGACCTCTGAAGGAGGGCCGTACAAACAAAGGACGCCCCTGCGTGGATTGGCAGAGGGAGCCTTGGAAGGGGGGCGAAACAAAAAAATGTACACTAAACAAAACCCAATAAAAAACCAAAAACAGTTTCTACAGAAAATCTCAGTGAAATTAATGCTTGCATCACAAATACAAAACCCCCCCCCCAACGAAACCTACAATGATGATCATGTCCGTGGTGGATTGCAAGAGGCGCAGGAACCATGGCGGTCTCCAACGGCAGCATGGAGCCAGGGGGCCTACAGCGGAGGAGAGACTTTGAGTCAGGCGGCCTGTGACTGAACGAGTCTTGGAGTCAGGCTGCCTGTGACTGGCCAGAGGCTGTAGCTAGGTATCAGGCATCTGTTGATTGAACAGAGGCTGCAAATTGTCGTCAGGCATTCTGCT
This sequence comes from Orestias chungarensis, assembly GCA_032876305.1. Classification (NCBI taxonomy): domain Eukaryota; kingdom Metazoa; phylum Chordata; class Actinopteri; order Cyprinodontiformes; family Cyprinodontidae; genus Orestias; species Orestias chungarensis. Next base: position 355,330 of record JAVLVB010000594.1, read on the forward strand.
GACATTCTGCAGCTTGGCCTTAGGCGTCCTGCTTTGGAATAGAAACTTGAGTTCAGGACGCCACTGGGGATTGCAAATGTAAGTCAGGTAGTCTGTATGGATGCAGTTTGTGATCAGGATGTCTGTGTGCAAGCCATTAGTAGACTTACGGGGCCAAAACTTTGTGAAGCCGGGGGTTAGGATCAAGGTCTAACCTATCGTTAATTAGGATCAGGGTCTAACCTATAACGTCTCTGATTGTTATCCCGATGACGAGGCTGAGAAACTGGAGAGTCACAACCAAGCCCAGAACTAGGCTGAGGAACGTCGTCCTTGATCATCTCAGTTCATTGGCTCCCTGTCAAATTCAAAATAGATTTTTAGATTTTTCTTTTTTTAATGTAACCCACACTGTTTTCTGGACACCACCTAGATAACCAGCGGTTGACAACATGCGACTAAACATGTCGTAACTGGTCCGATCAGGCAGGGGACCAGAGAAAACTACATAATCCGGCATTGTTTTTGCAAACTCACACCAAAGTAACACTAATTTTAGTGACCTCCGAGTGGCGTAACCGGGTGTCATTACCGCCAGCGTGAATAACAATTATACTATATTTACGATTGTCCTTAGCCAGCAGTTTTAGGTATTATTTTATGTCACCTTTTCTGGCCCCTGGCAAACATTTGACTATGGTTGCTGGTTTCTCTAAAGCCAGGTTTCTGACTATGGAGCAGCCAATTACCAGAGTCTACTTCTCAGCGTGTGTATTGCTGAGTGGTGAAAATCGATTTGAAACATGAACATGGTGGGCACGAGGCTGGGTTCTGGCACTATGCTTTCTGCATACAGTCACTCACCCAGAATGATTTTCCTGCTGTGTGGAATCTGCTCAAGGACTACTAGGGAAGCCTGTTCTTGATGGCTCCACTCTAGCTAATGGGCCTTGGCTATCTGCGGGTGTTTTAACAGCGCGAAGCAGAGCTTCCAATTCAGACACCCTCGCTTCCAAAGCTACAAATATGTTACATTTAATGCATGTACCATTATCTCTAAAGGAGGCAGGGAAATAACTAAACATCTGACACACAGAGCAGGAAAGAGGAGAGGCAGAGATAGAAACCATGGCACCGCTAAAAGCTGAGCTACCTAAGCTAGCGAGTGCTCACAACACAAAAAAAAGGCCCGTTTAGAACAATTAGGGTTTCTAAAAACGTAAACTGGAGCAAGAGAAATGTGTGATTAATGTGCAGGTGTGTTTAGAATTGGCTAGAAACGTCTCAGTACATACAAATCGGAGTAATACGAGAGAGCGTGGAGCCAGCACACGCTAACAAACACAGAAATTGACGTCAATACATCGATACATACCACCGTAGCCAAGCACCAAGCCAGAAATTACAATCTTGGCAATTCTCTGACATTATCTGCAGCAACAATTTATTCTGAATTTGACAGGGAGCCAATGAAGGGAAGTTAAAATAGAGAAGATGTGATGTCTCTTTTTAAGTTTTATCAGAACTCTTGCTGCAGCATTTTGGACCAACTGAAGACGTTTAACTGCATTTTGTGAACTTCCTGCTAATAAAGAGTTACAATAGTCCAGCCTTGAAGTAACAAATGCATGGACTAGTTTTTTAGCATCAGTCCTAGAGAGAAGTTTTCTAAATTTGGCTATAGGTGAAAGAAGGAAATCTTAGAGACCTGTTTTACATGGGACTTGAAAAACATATCCTGATCAGAATAACACCAAGGTTCTTTACATTGTAACCAGATGCTTTCTGGGAGACGGTGAGGACTGGCAGGAGATGGAGCACAGAGACAAAGAGGAGAGGTAAAGTAACGGACGATCCAGCGGTGAGTGAATGAATTGAATGATGCTTAAATACTGAGGAGCAGGAGGTGGAGCAGTGGATAAGATGACCAGATAATTGGAAACAGGTGGAAAATATAATGAGGGAACTGAAGCTGAGGGAACACACACAGGGAGAAAGAGAGAGACACAGAGAACAGAGGAAACCGGAGAACACATAAAAGAACAAAATAAAGACTCAACCAAAATGTAAAATAACCAAAAGAAAACAATAACTAATAATAATAAAGTAAAACAAGACAGCTACAGAAAACTAAACAGAACAAAAACACAGACCATGACAAATCCTGTTACCTTGATCCCTACAATGCGGTCAAGCATTGTGAAGATATTGTGATCAACTGAGTCAAAAGCAGCACTGAGATCTAACAGAACTAGAATAGACACAAGTCCATTGTCTGAGGCTATGAGAATATCATTATTAATGACTTCAAGGAGAGCTGTCCCCATTCTGTGATGAGCTCTGAAACCTGACTGAGGTCATTATTCCTAAAATACTCTCAGTTGATTAGCAACAATCTTTTCAAGGATTTTAGATAAAAAAGGAAGATTAGATATGGGTCCTAAGTTTTCTTGATCAAGAGAAGTCTTCTTAAAGTTTTTTTTTTACGGCTATCTTAAAAGCCTCCGGTACATATCCTAAAGACATATTAATCAGATCCAAAATGGGGGTAATAATAGGAAATACATCTTTAAACAATTTGGTTGGATTGGATCCAACATGTAAGCTGAAGGTGTCATGTTTTTCAGCTTTCTCACCCACATGCAAAGGAAGAGTCTCAGGAGTAGAATAATCAGAATACAGTTTATGGAACAGGGTTTGAATGTGATCTGGAACTGGAGCAGCAGGAAAGACCTGGGAGACCGGGAGCTTCTGAAAGACAGGAACAGAGAAGGTGAGTTGCTTTCTGAGTGCGTGGAAGATTTTGAGGTGAGTATATATATACCTTTGGTGAAGATGAGAAACGCCAGGGAGAGGTGAGTGGGTTGAGGGTTTATGTCTGGGGTGAAGGTTGTCCAAGATGTCCACAGATGGTTTACTGGCTGAGGCTGGAGTGGGGAGTGTGTGGGTCAGAATGCTTAATGTATTACCATCTTATATGTACTGTCCATTTACTTATTTTATGCCATTATTCAGCTTGTTTCCTGCTCCTTCCCTGTAACTGAACCTACATACTGCTAACAAATAAACAAAAAAACTAAATAAATGAATAATATTTACAAAAAATAAATACCCCCCCCCCCC
>JAVLVB010000594.1:358531-385028 GCA_032876305.1 Orestias chungarensis
GCTTTCCTGTCTGCAGCAGAGCAGCTTCCATGCCACACGTTGATGCTGGAGCACAAGACGCTCTCCACCACACATCTGTAGAAGGAGGTGAGAACTGAGCTCCCGAGTCCAGCTCTTCTCAACCTCCTGAGGAAGTAGAGCCGCTGGTGCGCCTTCCTGACCAGAATGGAAGTGTTGTTGCTCCAGGTGAGGTTGTTACACACCCAAGTACCTGTAGCTGTTGATATTATGCCTTTTATTGTCATTATAAGCATTGTACAATGAGCTTGGAGGACCACTCTTTACAGTTCCGTGCAAAAACAAAATGTCTCTAAAAATGCATACAGAAAAAAACAGAAATAGCAGAAAAATAAACTATGTATAAGAATATAGAGTATATACAGAAAATAACACTATCTAGATAATTAGACTTGGTGGTATTGCACTTATAGATAAATATAAAATATTTACACAGATAATGAAATAATGACGTGATATTGTAATATTGCACTGCAATTGGTGTGGTTTCAATTGCTCCAGTACATATTCTAAGTGCTTGACATTGAATATTATTAATTTTTTAGAGGAATTTATGCTGATGATGCATATATTATACTACCATAATCTAAATTTGATCTCATCATACCTTTGTATATTCTCTTTAATGATATTCTGTCTGCTCCCCATTCGTTTCCTGCCAAACATCTCATTATATCTAAGATTTTTTTTACATTTATCAACAATTTTCTGAATGTGGATATTCCATTTTATTTTTTTAATCAAACCATATTCCTAAAAATTGTATATGGTTACCCACTCTATTTCTTGCTTATACAATTTCAATTTTTTTAGTTCTATAATTCTTTTTTGAATAAATATCATTGCTTTTGTTATTCCAACTGAGAATGTAACCCCCATTCATATGCTCATTTCTCTATATTATTTGTAGCATTTTGTATTTTCTTTATAGTAAATTCCACATTTTTTCCTCTTTTCAATATCGCACCATCATCTGGAAAAAATTAGCAACTTAACGCTTCTCAATCTCATCATAAACATAATTTATCATCACAAAAAACAATAAAGGACTAATTATGCTTCCTTGAGTTTCATTTTCAACGTAATACCAACATAATACTCCAGAGCCACTGCCTCCTCGCTTACCGAGCTAGTAGTTATTTTTGGGAGGATGCCATAAATTTTTGTTTTAATAGATTCAATTTTATCAAAATATCGATATGTCATTACAGCTAAGAGGAGGAATGGCACATCAGAGTTTTCATTTCTCATAAGTTTTGCAACTGTATTAAAAAGAAACCTAGGATTGTTCTTATTGTCCTCTATTAATAATGTAAAATATCCAGATCTAGCTTGGCGAAGGGTCCTTTTTCACAGAATCACGCTTTTTTCCAGGATAAATATGACTCCTCTAAAAGGGAAGACCACCATTTCTTCTCCAATTTCCAGGTGTTCTCCTTCAAGGTACCAAGTTCTGAATTAAACCAGGGAGCCAACTTCCAATGAGTAATCACTTCCATTTTATGGGGGCTATATTGTCTAATGAGATATGCAATGAGGGGGGTATAACAAAGAATCATAAAATCACAGATGGTCCAGTAAGCTATCCGTTTAGCTAACCAAAGGTTAACAGCACATAGACTACTGTACCTGGTTGGAAAAATGTGTGTGTGTAAGTGAAGGAGCTGGACAAAAAGAGGGTGTGATAACAGTGATGTAAAGCAGTCATGGGTCATATCAGCTTACTTAAAGAAAGCCTTACCCACATACAAGAAGCAGGTGCTTCTTTAAACATAATACTCAATTTCTTCCAGAAAATTATTGCAATCACAAATGCTTTGGTATTAATATCTTCATTTATTTTGCGTGCAATGAAAAAACACAAAAGATAATTAAAAAAAGTCAAATCAATTATCATTTCACACAAAACTCCAAAAATGGGCCGGACAAAAGTATTGGCACCCTCAGCCTAATACTTGGTAGCACAACCTTTGGACAAAATAAGCGAACAACCGCTTCCGGTAACCATCAATGAGTTTCTTACAATGCCCTGCTGGAATTTTAGACCATTCTTCTTTGGCAAACTGCTCCAGGTCCCTGAGATTTGAAGGGTGCCTTCTCCAAACTGCCATTTTGAGATCTCGCCACAGGTGTTCTATGGGATTCAGGTCTGGACTCATTGCTGGCCACTTTAGAAGTCTCCAGTGCTTTCTCTCAAACCCTTTCTAGTGCTTTTTGAAGTGTTTTTTGGGTCATTGTCCTGGTGGAAGACCCATGACCTCTGAGGGAGACCCAGCTTTCTCACACTGGGCCCTACATTATGCTATGAAATTTGTTGGTAGTCTTCAGACTTCATAATGCCATGCACACGGCAGCCAGCAGTCCAGCCAACAAGCAGTCCAGTGCCAGAGGCAGCAAAGAAACCCCAAAACATCAGGGAACATCCGCCATGTTAGACTGTAGGGACCGTGTTCTTTTCCTTGAAGGCCTCGTTTTTTTCCCTGTAAACTCTATGTTGATGCCTTTTCCCAAAAAGTTCTACTTTTGTCTCATCTGACCAGAGAACATTCTTCCAAAACGTTTTTGGCTTTCTCAGGTAAGTTTTGGCAAACTCCAGCCTGACTTTTTTATGTCTCTGGGTCAGAAGTGGAGTCTTCCTGGGTATCCCTTTTCATTCAGACGCCGACGGATAGTACGGGTTGACACTGCAGGGCAGCTTCAACTTGTTTAGATGTTAGTCGTGGTTCTTTATCCACCATCCGCGCAATCTTGCGTTGAAATATCTCGTCAATTTTTCTTTTCCGTCCACATCTAGGGAGGTTAGCACTGTGCCAGGGGCTTTAAACTTCTTGATGACACTGCGCACGGTAGACACAGGAACATTCAGGTCTTTGGAGATGGACTTGTAGCCTTGAGATTGCACGCTCTTCCTCACAATTTTGCTTTTCAAGTCCTCAGACAGTTCTTTGGTCTTCTTTCTTTTCTCCATGCTCAATGCGGTACACACAAGGACACAGGACAGAGGTTGACTCAACTTTAATCCATTTAACTGGCTGCAAGTGTGATTTAGTTATGATTTTTCAAAGGGTGCCAATACTGTTTGATGTGGAATTATATCCAATTTGGCTTTTTGAAAAAAAATTTTTGGGGTTTTCCATTGAATGTAAATTAAATGAACATTTTAATATCAAAGCATTTGTAATTGCAATCATTTTCTGGGAGAAATTGAGCATTATCTGACAGAATTGCAGGGGTGCCAATACTTTTGGCCAGCACTGTATGAGTGGAATCAAATTATTTTCTTGTTAAGGGCACTGAGACAACGTGTTGTAACAGCTACTAAAGCATTGCCATATTATGTAAAACCGAATGAAAAGGTATGCCATCAGATGATGACGTGGTAAGATTAACTAACCTTTTTGAACGATGCTTTTATACGTCATCTTCAACTGCTGCCATATGTGCTTTCACCCGTGGAATTGTATCTAAATAGAATTAATGAATTTCAGGCAGAAAACAATTTACCCCCCTAATATTATTGTGGTTGCAAAGGATTACATGTAAAATTCCCATTAACTGGAGCAGCTATCTTCTTCAAAAGTCCAATTGTGTACAAATCTTCAACATCCTTTTCACCTGTAATGCTGTTGCTCTCTTACAAAACATACTTCTACTCAGTAATATCAAAATCTATAGTTCTGCTGTCGTCTTGGCTGTTGTCATGGTGACTTGTTAAATCTGAGCTCCATCGATTATGGCTTTTTAGAGTTGTGATGCACAAGCTTAACTATAATGTTAACCCACTTGGTTGATGAAACTAATTAAAATCAGCCCTTGGGAAGCCAAAATTCAAGTTTCCAATCACAGAGATCAATGCAGTCAAAGATTTAACTTAAAATTGCTAACACTGCTTTGTGAAAAGTACGTCAGTTGTGAATTTTGCTATTAAGCTCCTTATTATAAGGATTCAGTGGTATGTTTAGGTTTGGATAAAAAGTGCAGACATGTTTTTTTTAATTGGATGGCTTAGTATTCATCATCCTTCCTTCTTACATAATAAACAATGTTTGGGTTTAAAATCAAAAATTCAGAATCCCACAGCATTTTGTGTAGGGAAATAAAAGGTATAATGGTTTAAGCTGTTACAACTTTATTTTGGATAAAAACGTAAAATTAAAAAACTCCCGTCTTTATTAGCTGTAACCGGAAGGCAATATATTAAAGGTCTAAAAACTATTCATAAATTATAGGACACATATTTTAGATAGACAGCAATATATATTATGGGTTCATAGATCAATGTAAAAATGTTACAGAAGTTTGTGTCCCAAACCAGCATATAACTAAAACTTTTTTTTTTTCACATAGCACACTGAATAGAAATGAAAAAATCTAAAATGTGCAATTTTAGGTTTAAAAAAAAAAAATTATTGTACTAGTAATCTACTTATGCAAAATCAATTTGAAAACAGAATATGTTCACACATAGATTGAAAAAAAGAAAGTACCACAAACGCTTCATAGCTTTATTTTTTCCCTTTTAAATCTGTACAATCAAAACAAATTTAAAGTGTGCATGGCAAATTCAGATATGTACATATTTAATTGCTTATAGGGTTTAGTTGTTTAACACCCATTTAAGTAATACATTTATAGCTTGCCTGTCTTCAATTAAAACCACTTGAAAGACAGGGTGATAAAAAACAACAAACAAAACATCTCAAATTTTAATGTCACAGAAAACTAGTTACAAACCTTATTTACAAAAATAATTGAAAACGCTTAAATCAAATTCTTAAGGGGCACTAAATAAATTACATAACTAATATTTTCAAACATTGTGGAAAAGGAGCACAAGAAACTGACAGAATTTTTTTATTATACTCAACAGTTTAAGTTTTCAACATGTCTTGTCTAATCCATTAATTAAATTGTATTTTTTCTTATACGTCACTTGGCCAAGTTTGTGGTTATAAATAGCTAAATAAAATCCATTAACAAAGTATTAGACTCGTATGACAACAATTACCTTTAGCGTGTAAATGTCCAACAGTAGAAAACAGGTCAATCATTTCTTACAACATAACTTCCTTAAATGTAGTAACATCAGTTTTATTTCTTTTAAAGTTGCTGCACTGAAAACATGGCTTATTGATCCTTTATGTACTAAATCGTTTACAAGTTTGTAAGTGCTTAGCTTTGAAAGATATGAAATTGTTTTAGTGTTAATATTTTGATTGCTTCATTCCTTTATTTCTGTGAAGTTTTTACGGTTCTAAACAGAAATAAAAATTTCTCTCATTTTATTAAGTTGAATCCATGCCACCATGTAAAGTTCCGAATTTATGCCAAATTTATGCTGATTTTTTTAGCCACCTTAACGGTGGTGATAATTCTGGGATACCAGATTAAATACAAGACCACAAACTTGGAGTAACCACTACCTAAATATTGCGTCTTCACAAGAGCAGATGTAAATCTAGGAACTTACTTTATTTTAACCAAACACTTCAAATTCCTAAATTGCTATTTTTGAGGCTTGAGATAATTTTAAAATAATCTATGCCTACATTATCCTTTTTGTAGTCAAATCATAGAACCTGAAAATGGTCCACCTCAAAATTCTGATTTCTTCAGCATTACTTTATTGACAAAGGATATGAATTTGACTTCAAATCTTAAGCCACAAAAAAAAAACATAAACAGTATGTAGTCACCATTTTAAAATTTTGAGACTTTTAGAACCATTACTGACTTTAGATAAAGATCACACTTGTAGAACAAAAAACAAGTTTGATTGTACACACATGTACTTGCAGAGTATTAAGAGGCCAAGATCTTGACTTTGGAAGTTGCTCTAAAATTATAGTGTTTGTTTGTCAGTCACTAAAACAGAACAGTCAGTAGTTTATACAACAATGATCTCCTTTCAAAAGTGATATCAGAAATAAGCATCTTGTACAATGGGTTAGATGTTAACACCGATTTAGTGTCTGAAGGGTGTGGGGTGTTTGTGCATTTATTATAAAAATTGTGTAACTTTGGGCTCATTTCACAACATGAACTCCAGACATTGAAAAAAAAAAAAAAAGAGGGGATGCAAATCACAGACTTCCTCCGAAGCTGTCGTGTCTGTCCTGACAACACACAACTCAGTCCCATTGAAAACAGAAAGACCTACCAAAAACATTAAAAGTTAGTCAGAACATAAGCCAGCTTATAAACAAGGACCCAAAGAGTAAGGTACAATGGGAGCTGAAAATATGGTTTGAGCCTTTATTGTTACAATACATTTGTTGTTTTAAAAATAATTACAGTTTTATTCATTTATATTTTTATATATACATATATATACACACACATATATATATATATATATATACATATATATATATACATATAAATATATATACATATACATATATACACACACACACATATATATATATATATCCATTTTGGAAATTTGCCATTTCACTCTTGACTATGCCTGTGAATAGTCCGTTGTGAATTCAACTGATTAAAGTGGGGGAATAAACAAATAGAAAAACAAAACTAAACATGGTAATCTTCTCAGTCACGTGCCTGGTAGAGTTGGGATTCCGGCTGGCCACAAGGGAAGTCAGTTTTCTTAATTTCTTTGTTGGTGAATTTTTCATCATAAGGAATCTAGAATCCATCCACCCAAACAACCAGGCCCCTGTCTGCCAGAGTGCGGTTTACTGAAATGACCTGGGAAAAAAAGACATTTAAAAAAAACAACAAAAAAACGGTTTACCACAACCAGAGATCAATTTCTGCCTGATGTCACCCTTACATTACTCATACTCCTTTTCCACCAAGCTGGTTCCAGTGCTGCTTCGGTGCTAGAGCCAGAGTTAGCACCGGTTCTTTGTGTTTCCACTGACCCCAACTCTTCCTGGGGTCAGAGGAAAGAACCCGTTCGACGTTATGACGTCAGGGACTGGGGGCGGGGCTATGGAACAACTAATAGCCGGTAAACAGGTAAAGAGCGTCAGTTTTTAAACACTGGAAATGCTTGTGCGACAAAAGAAGCAAAATGGACGTGAAAACAAAGCAGCAGTGGTCAGTGGAGGAGACAAACTTCCTGCTTGCAGTGTGGTCCTCCGCCGAAGTTGAAAAAAAACTTGAGGGGGCTTCAAGGACCAAACCGGTGTTCCAATACATCCAGTGAGAGATGGCTGCGGCAGAGTCTGAGCGCAGTGGTGAGCAAATTAATAAGCTTAGAAAGTGGTGTTGTGGTCTTGTGAAGGTAAAATCTCCTGGGTAAGGTGAAGTACGCATACGCATGGAGCAGCGTAATGACGTAGATTTTTTCCGGCCAGCACCAGTATGTGGAAAAACAAATGGTTCTTTTTCGGTTCGCACTTGGAACCAGCCGCGAACTGGCTCTAGCACCAGCACGGAACCAGACCTTGGAGGAAAAGGGCCATCACTGCAGCACATAGACTACTGTACCTGTGCTGCCATTATAAAACGTTTGATTAGGAAAGGTATGTTCAGATTTATGAATTATGATTTTTAAATCTCCATATAGAAAATCTTTTTGAAAATGCATTTGCAAATTTCAGTATTTAACAACAAACACAAATAGGAAATCCCTCTTTTATAATTTCATTTAAAAAAAAAGTAAATCATGACTACAAATAACATCCAAATGACCCTGATCAAAGGATTACATACCCTACTTCTTGATACCCTGTGTTATCCCTCTAACATCAATGACAGCCTGAAGTCTTGTGATAGTTTTGGATGAGGCTCTTTATTTTCTCTTGGCAAAAAGCCTCCAGAGGGGCTTAATCATACTGAGGTTAGGAACCTTTCTTTTTTTTTTTGCTGTCGTCAGTCACAGGTTGACTTGGCTATATCTTTTCATGTTTGAACACCAGGTTACGTCCCATTTATAGCTTCTGGGCGAATAGTGCAAATTTGCCTTTGGTATTTGCTGATACTGTGCTACATGCATCTTTCCTTCAACTTTGACCAAGTTTTCTCTGTGTAGCTCACACATCTCCCAAACCTTAGCAATTCGCCTCTGCGCTTCACAGTAAAAATGGTGTTCCTTTCACTGCAGGACTTGTTGACACCTCTATAAATACAAAATTAGTGGTTTATTTAAGGTTTTGATGTTTGGCATATTTTTTGTTAAGCGCCTACTGATTGTGCATCTTAAAACAATCAAACTGCTAGTTTCTTTAGAGTTTGGCTTTAACAGAGTCCTAATTTCCCATTTGTTAATCACAGTTTGAACACTGCTTACTGGCATGATCAATTCCTTGGATATCTTTTTGTATCGCTTTCCTGTTGAACGAAGTTTAACTACCTATTCTCGTAGATATTGTAACTATTCTTTTCCCGTGACTCCATCCAGCAGCGTCAGTGGCTGGATGAAAAATGCAAGAGTCTGTCTGGATCCCAAAAACCCACTCAGCTTTTAAACAAATGGATTACATGTGAAGATTGTTAACCCATCTGTGTCAACTGTTGTGCATATAATCAGGCCAAAATCCTAAGGGTATGTGAACTTTTGATTAAGGCCAATGGGAAGTTTCTGGTGTCATTAAGATTTAAAAAGAGAAAACTTATAGTTTGACAATAGTTTTACACAACTACTAAGCATGACTGGAAAAAATGTGTCATTCACATTCTTTTAAAATCGGTCGAAGAATAACAGATTCCGCCAAAACATGTGATCTTTTCAGCATGGCTGCATGTACAAAAATAGACCACCAATAGCCACAATATATTTAGCACAATAAAACTCTTATGGTTATCCCAAACACTGCACAGTATTTTACAATTTTTGCCAAGCAAAACAAACATTTAAAGAGATTTTTTTTTTTTTATCTAGATAAACGTAATATGTAAAAATATACCTCATCCCCAACTAAATTCCATAGATGGACAAGTGGAAGGCCTGTGTTGTTGTCATAGTTTGAGACCTTTAGTAAAAAAACAAACAAACAAACAAATGGTTAACTTTCATGGATTCATAAAGAGGATTTAATGATAAAGGTATTCACACCTGTGCTAGTAAGGCAACAGCTCTGGTCATTTCTTGCAATGACGTTGTAGCATCCGCTGAGAAACAATCCTCCCCTGTTAAATGAATTACAAAACAGTAAGAAACATCACAAGTAGCTGACATCTGCTTGTGGGCCATGTTACAAATGATTTTGATCCTTAAAAATATATATATATATATATATAATTTAGGGGATCCAAAAATGTCCAATCACTTTTTAAAGAAAAAAAGTGAATTCAGAATTTAAAAGTAAACAGCATTAAAATGCATTAAATATACATACAGTACTTCATACTTCATTGTATTGACCTCCAGGAGGGTATTTTGGGGTCTCTTGCAAAGTAAAATTAAGAATTTGTCAGTTAGGTTTTTCTGTCCAGGTAAATGCTACAATAGGTGAAAAGTAAATTGTCTACATTGTTCGGCACAAACTCCCTATAGAGTAAAGCGCATAGAAGGATTGTTATAGAACATTGTTAAAATAGCATTGCACAAGCAAACAGAATCCCCCCCCCCCCCAGCGCTGAACTGCATTGTTACATACTGTGCTGACTAAATGTATCTTAATAGCTGTAAAATCTACTATAACTTTTACGGCTGGTTTTTTTGGGATGAATCAATAATCTCAAATTTCTTATCTAATATTATTCTGCTTGTCAGAGGTCAACTCAACGGGGCAGCAGATCAAGGTTCGCCGACCAATCAGTATCAAAAGTCTAACAAGTCTGAAGCTCAGTATGCAGTCAAGCTCTCCAGAGTCCTGCTAATCACCTGATTAATTGACTAAGCTATTGCATCAATGTTGTGATATTTAATTTAGTTTACCTAATATGAGATCAATAAAGTAATTCTAATATTGTTTCATTGCAAGTTTTCATCAATGCAGAGACAGCCATTTATGAATATTTTAACAGGTTGTTGATGGGTGTTTTTTGGAAAACATTCATGATAAGACTTTAAATGAAAAGGAAGTGTTTGGCTTTTTGCAAAGTAATGTAAAGTAACTGCCATTGTTAATAGCACAGAGCTTGATAATCTGGTTTGAGGGAAAGTTTCAGTAAAGTTGTTTCAGAATATGTGGATAACTGAAAAAGCCCCCAAAGAGACTTGTACCTATTTTTGTTGTGGCCAGTCCCTTATAGTAAGAAGGATAAGCCAAACAGACTTAGGTTTAGTAGGTTTCTATAGCTAGGCTTCATTGGCTCCAATTAAAATTTCCACCAAGTCACTACCTTTACTTTCTTTTATGTTTTAGGGGCTTACTAAAGACCATACCTAACCAAACTTGTTACCCAGCGCCTCGGGCAGTCTATGGTTATGTTCCACCTCATGACTGGTCTCCCAGTCTGTACACCTTTAGAAATGATCCAAAAATGAGGCGGCGCGTCTGGTCTTCAATCAGCCCAAAAAGCCTCACAATACCCTCTGTTCATTGAGCTTAACTGGTTACCCCTGGCTGCCTGCATTAAATTCAAGTCCCTGATGCTAGCCTACAAAGTACTCAAGGGTCCGGCTCCCATCTACTTGAATAATCTTGCAAAGGCTTATGTGACAGCTCGGTCACTTCAGTCATCAATAGATTGTCATCTACCAGTACCTACACCACGCTTAAGACAATCCATACTATTTTCATGTGTTGTTATACGATAGTGGAAAGACCTACCAAGCGCCAAAAGAACAGCAGCAAAACTCTTAGATATCCACCTCTTAAAAGAGAATCTCCTATCCTGACTCTTATCCATACCTCTGTGCCCCCCTCTACTACTTTTTCTGTACTTCCCTCCATCTCTTCGCTGTCACCACTGACTCTGATGAAGGTTTTTCCTCTAGATGGCTTATTGTCAGATTGATAACTGTAATATTGTGTCTACTTTGTAAGTTGCAACCAGAGCAACCTAGTCTCTCATAACATTAGAGCAGTGCCACAGACTGAAATTGCATTGCTGCATTAATCCAGGAGAAAAGAGCCCAACCAAGTATTTAGTGCTCTTCATGCTCATAATTTTTATGTACATACTTTTAGTCAACATTTCTAAAAATCCTTCCTCAAGTTATATGAGAATTTTTGAAGGTACTGAAAACTTGTCATTTATAATTATCAACAGTAAAAGAAACACTTCAAATCTATCAGTCCGTGTGTTAACACAACAAATTTTCAACCATAAACCTTTTCAATCAGCATCTAATGCTAAGGAAATCTAAACTTATCTAAAACACTTCACATATATTATGCACTTTTCAAACAATAAGAGAATAATAAAGAACACAAACCTGGTAGAGGGGCAATGTTGTCAAGCAATACTTCTGCACCTTGAAAGGGTAGTGTTACAAAATCTGATCTGGAAAGAAGGGCACAAATATTAATATAAATACATACTATTATTAAACATAGCTTAACTCCCTAAACAATAACAGTACCATAAATTGTGAAAGGGAAAGAAAAGATTGAGTGTTCCAACAATCTCAAAATTAAAAAGATAAAATTTTTCTGGCTTTGCAGCTAAGGGAGTGTAACATAACTTATGGTGTCAAAATTCTTGCATATATTCACACCAAAATACATATGGAAAAACAGAACGGTGTTCCTGATGTTTGCAACAGATGTAGCACCTCCACTTGTGTTTAAACTCATGTGCTCAGCTTTTTATTACTACGATAATTCGTTACTTCGTTTTGATTGTTGCACTGAATCCATGAACCCTAGTGGCAATGTTTCCCATTTGTGAGGAATCCACTATAAACAAGTTAAAAGTAGATGGATGTTGATCCCTTCTTTGTTACTAGCACAACGCAGAATGTTGCTGTCCTGAAAGGCTCCTCACCCACCACTCTGGCCCAAAGATGCCTAGTCTTTTTTTAAACTAGGAAAAGGAAACCCCCCCATTATAAAAACATGTTTGTTTTCGTTTTGTAAGACCTGTGAATCTTGCCTGATTTGCCGCAGTGAATCAATCTTCACTTTGTCATAGCCTCCATAATCGACATATCTAATCTCCACCTCATCCGTTTCTTTATAGAAGCTGATGACCTGAGCTCTCCACCATGCTCCATCCACTGCTGGAGCTGCACAGATAACACCAACTAGGAGAACACAAACAACAACCGTTATATTTGTAAAATGGAACTACAAAAAGGTGGCAACAAGATTTATTTCTTAATACGTTATTTACCAAAATCAGTAATTTCACTTTCAGTTTAAAGATATATATTCAAGTTTTTGTTGCAGCAGTAAACGCTGAAAATATGAATTTTAGGTTTAAAAAGGGTAGTATATCGCAAAATTGGTGCTCTAAATATTTTTTTGAAACATGTTATGTAATAATAACACATTTTATTTGTAATGCACTTTACACTTGAGAAAAATTCAAAGTGCTATAGAGGAGCAGCTAAAAGCAAACATTAAGATACGTTAAAAACTATAAAAAAAAAAGTAGTGATTAAACATAACCATACAGGCGAAATCATAAGTTATAGAGTGCATCTTCCTTTTCAGTTCTGTTGACTAAATATAATTAAGGGTAAATAACCTTTTTTTGGGCAATGCCTACCTTCAGCGGGTGAGGGCAGCGCTGGGGTACCTGGCTGGGAATAGCATAGAAACATCTGCTGATCGAGACTACGCAGTGCATGGTAGGTGGGATGGGTGTGTTGCTGGACAAAGATGTGACCAGCTGACACAACGTTGACCACAATCACTTCAACTGTCACTCCGCTGGGCAAAAGGAGCTGAGAAAAAGAGTTAAGGGAGAAAGAGCCAAATTTGAGTAAATGGTACTAATGATTCCAACCTTTAACCCAAGCATTCAAAAAAATTTGACACCAAGAAGGCTTATTATTACCCATGAGGTAATGGGAAGTGATGGCAAAGCAAGTGGAGGTGCATATAGATTTGTCAAGTCCAGATCTTTAAATTTCTTGCCAATAAATGATAGGGCCTTGTCAACCTGCTGCTGGAAACCTGTAGACAAATTAAGCACACCAAATTGTGATAGGACAACGAACTTTTCTTTATTTGGAAAACTATGACAAAATTAAACATTTAGTGATCAAGTTGCAGACATTTTTCTTCTGCACTCACCCTCTATGTGGCAGATTTGGAACTCCTGTGTATAAGGCAAAGTGGAAATGTAGATTTTTGCACCAGAGTTTTGCTTCAGAAAACTTACATATCTCCCTTGCTTCCCAATCAGTCGTCCTACAAGATGCTGATAATAAAAAGTAAATTAATTAAAGAAAGATCTCACACAAGTCATATTCTGTCTCCATTTCTTATTTGGAAAGATTTTTGCTGCATTAAACATTTTTTTTATGTGTAACTGCATTTCTACCCACATTATTTTGAATTTAAACAGCTCATTTTACTCTCAAGAATTATGTGTTAAACATAATTCCTTTAACATATAGTACACAAATTAAAGAATTAGCATGATAATGGCTACAGTCTGGTTCTTTAAAAAAGCTTGCAGATCCATGCATCCTCTAATAGATTACACAAAAAACAAAAAAAAACAACATGAATTTCCTTCCTTCCATAACACACAGTAGGGGAGCACACAGTATATTCTAATGTAAAATAAATATCTTCAGTGATTTCCACGTGGCTCAGGTTTTTCAACAATATTTTTAGACCGATGTGCATTCCCACAACAGGACCAGCAGCATAACTACCTAATAAAATTAGGTACATCAAGGCACCATCAATAAAAAGAGGAAGCATGTCATTTGAGGATCATAGTTTGTTTAACAAACCTTTGGGACCTCAATCTCCCAGATGATGATTTCGGAGGCAGATGAAGCAACAGTGTTGCCCTGGTTCTCATTGACACCCATAGTGCAGCCACTGTCCACAGAGTCCATGCTGTTGACATCAGAACCTATAGACAAAAACCCAATTGTAATAGCTTTTCAGGCAAAGACATTTCATGAGACATCAATTACAGGGAGCTTTTGCTTTTATTATGAATGTTAATTAGGAAGATATTGTGTATAAATAAACTTAAACTAATGTGAAAGACTCAGGCACAGCATGATCATTGCTGTAATATTAGCCATTAGCAAAGCATGAGTAACCTGAACTACAAAAAAATCATTACATGATAAATCATCAACAATTGGGTTAGGGTTAGCAGGGTCAGCAACCCTTACCCTGCTAATAGACAAGTTCACAAAGGTCGTTACATTAAGTTGTCAGTTATTAAATGTGTCAAAACAGAAATTTTTCCACCTGTGTTGCTGCATACATTGCAGCAATGAAAAAAAAGTAACCTCATCAGATTAGCTAAATAAAAACGTAGTTCATTCTTTATTATGTTTCATAGCAAACATATTTGTATCATTACACATTTTTCAGGTCTAGAAAAAGAACTCCATATTCTTAACATAACCAACTTTATAAAAGTCAAAAAATGAAATCTCCTCAAGTTTCAGAATTTTCAGAAAATATAAATTCCAAAACAATCCATGTCCAAAACAATCAGCCTTGGAATATATTAAGTTATGATTGTACAATATGCTGTAATTTTTTGTAAAAATAGATAATCACATTCTGATCGATATTTAATCAGTTCATTTTTTCAATGGTCATATTATCAATGTCAAGTGAGAGATCACTTCACAAGAAGTACATAAATCTTAATCAGAACTAAACGTGTCCGAAATAATAACAAAAGAAATCCTGTCTCACCTCCAGACTGATCTGTGTCCACCTCGCATGTCCCATGAGCTCCATTTCTCATGCCATCCCGATTAACTGTCTTCATATCACACACAGCATCTGAGTTTTCTTTAATGTCCTTTGTCATGCTGCCATCTCCAGACTGATGCTGTGTGGTTTCCTTTAATGAAAATTCTTTGAACTTGAAAACATCTAACGAATTCTCCAGCATGCTGCTCTGTAGGTCGTCGCTGCTGACACCTTCTTCAGAGTGGTATGTACTGCAGGCTGAGTCTTCTGCCAGTGCTGCCGCTTCTTTAACATTATGTTTTGCAAGTAACACTGGATTTTCTAGATATTGTAGTGTTGACCAGGCTGCATTCTGTGCAGTGGAGGACTTCAGAATGTTGGGTTCAGCCTCTTCCCATTCTGGAGTCAGTGAGCCAAGTTTTTGAACTGGTTGAACATCGTTCTTGACGGCCTTTGTACAATCAGTGCTTTCCTGTGAGAGATCAGCAAGGGAGTCTCCTCTAGTAAAATCCTGTTGTGAGCATCGAGTACCAATGGCCAAAGTAACAATCCTATTATTGGGTTTATCACTTGGTGTGATCTCACAGCTGGAGGTGCCCAGCACTTCCTGTTTGGCTGCAGAGATGACCTCAGTAATGAGTCCAGCAGCAAGTAACTCCAGATCATTCATTTCATGAGTGTTTCTCTTAAAATGCATGTCCACTGAGGTACCCAATGAAGTGGTATTATCGTGAACTTTGGAGGAACAGATTGTAGGGGTGCTGATGAAGACATGTTTATTTGAACTCTGAACCGATTCAGAACAGTCTTCATCTGATGTCATCATGCTGTGTGTTTTGGCAGATTTGAATATACAGAGAATCTCCTCTTGAGCATTAACCATGCTGTGATGTGTTGCAACTTCACCCTCTGGTTCTGGCCTCTCTGCGTCAGAAAGGTGTATTGGAATGGGGGAAGATCTGGTATCTTTGGAGTTATTGGACGTCAGAGCTTCTTTCTCCATGGAGTCTTCTGGAACAAGGTGTGCCTCTTCGGAAGGGCATTTCCTTACCTTCCTGGTAGAAGCAGGGTCAGATTCAGACTCAGGATCACTGTGTGGTTTGATTGATCTATGAGTGGTTTCACTGATTTCTACCAAGTCATTGTTACCAAATATGGGTGGAATTAAATCTGATGATTGATTAACTTCCTCAAATACTATTCTGCTACAAAAATGATCATCACATTTTTGTTCCATTAAAGATACTGCTTCACTGTCTTGGAGTTGGATGGGGGAAATTATTGTATTCTCTGCATTCTGCTTGCTGAGATTGGGGAAAACTAGCCTTTCCTCTTTATGTAGCAAACCATTACTGCCATCTAATTGAGGGTCTTTAAAGTTCATAGGAGTTGGAGGGACGTCTGAACTTTTTGGGCTGATGAGTCGTTCTTTCTTCCTTGAGGTGTACCACCACCAGCCAATAAGTACAAGTACTCCAGGCATTGTGTAGGGAACTATAGACCGAAACCGCATTGGCATTTTCTTTTGACAGCAAAACAGTCACCTGAAATAAAACAACATTTGATTAGTATTAGCAACATTTAAAAACTATTTGCCTTACAATATAAAACTGGTACATTTATATTTACCATTGATCCACAAGCCAGTTAGCGTAGTTAGTGTTAAAAAAAAAAGAAAAAAAAAGAGTAAGTTTGATGATTTATGACCAATATGTAAATACCAAAAAACTGTTTTGTCCAATGTATTCACTTAATTCAACAAAACCAAAAACTTACAGTTCTTGTGGCATGGCAAATGATTTAAGATGATTAAAATTGTTTTTTTTAAGCTGTGTGTGCGCGCACACACACACTTTTTCTTTCCTGAAGAGGATTGGTTTGTTTTGTTTTAAGTGCGTTACAGGCTTTAGCTCTCAATTTGCAAGCCCTGGATTTTATTCCTTATCCATGTCTGTTTCCTACATTAATATGCATTTAATGCAGAATAACGCCACAGGGGTCTAAAAAAAAAAACAACTTTAAAATGTCACTCTGATTGTTGCAAACGGACTTTTATTTAGTTTAATTTTAGTTGCTGTTGCGCAAGTCAAAAGGGTATGTTGCTAAAACATGTCTATTAAAAACATTAAAAGAGCTTCAAAAAGCAGTAACATCTCAACTGTTATCAGAAAATGTGTCAGTCCTGTGGACTCAAAAGACAGAACGTTTTTAGTAATGATAGACAGAAGCACAAGTCTTTTTTTTATTTGTGGGGAAATTTTACTATTTTTCCTATCGTTTTCTTGCTGAATAAAGACTGGTGCATGATTTCACTAATTCAATTTATGCCCCTGTAAGCAACACATCTTTGTTTTTTAATCAATACATTTTAAACTGATTAAAGAATTATCTTGATGTAAACAAAAGTGTATTTGCAGAACTAAAACTAGCAACTTTAACTTAGAATTATTTAACAGTCAAAACTTATAATTTATTGTCACAATATGTTTGTTTACGATCTAAAAAGATTATAAAAATGCCCCAGCAGAATTTAAAAAAAATCCTTATTTCTCATTTATTAATTTGACCTAAATTGTTATGAATGCTTTTAAGTTTGAAATGTTAAACTGCATGTCTGTATGTGTCTGCGTGCATATGTCTCTGGATGTATAAAAGCAGGATTCTTAAAGGTTGTTAGTGTAAGAAAAATCCATGCTTTTTCAAACTCAAACTTCCCAAGTTCCAGGTCACTTGCCATCACCCCAAAAACAAAAAAATTAAAGGACACTAGACCACGAATGGTGTGGACAGAATTAGGAAGAACACATGGAGGTAAGGTCATGGATTAAAAAAAAGAATTGGCACAAAGAACGGAGCAATACCAAGAGAAGCATTACAGAAAAAGAATAAAGAAGGCAGTCCCAAGCTGGTAGTAAACCATCTACTCCTTTATAATTTGACTGCAGTAAAACCACGCAATTTAAAAATATTTAAATAATTTAGAGAGGACATTGTCTCCATGACTAGAGACTAAACCACTACGTGGTCTTTCTTTGAACACCTAATGCATAAATAAAGCTCAGAAAGCCTAAATGCGTTTGGATATTAAAACATTATACCAGTATTACCGAACAGCGAAAACTGCCTCTAGAGATAAGAGGGAACAAAGTACCCGATCACAGATTTCGAGGGCAAAGCTCTTCTTCGGAAAACTGACGGTGCAAAACTCCGATAATACACGCGATCGGTAAAGGTGACACGCAATTCACCAAGTCTGGACAATTTGACCTTCCCGTCTTACAGTCGGACGACCCATCACACAAGTGGAGCTACGCAGAGGGCACGTGTGTGCTGCACGCGGGTTAGCGACTGTCCCGCACAGGCCTCAGTCCTTCAGTTAGCTTACAGCCGCCAAAGCTAGCACGATAGCAGACGGCTTCTAGTAGCAACATGCCATTTTGTATTACGTCGACACATGGAAAACACTGTTGAAATATTTACACAAGACCTCTTCTGGTCATTTCAGTTCTCGCAACAAAGACATAGAGCACTGCTACAACGAAAGCTGGTTGCTCAATGACGTTGCTTCATTTATACTAAGAGAGCTCTATTAGTAGCTTGCAGAGCTTACTGGGAGTATCAGTAAACGGTTCTTTTGTCAGTATATTCCAGCAGTGCTCCCTGCTTTAAATGCAACAACAATGTCAAATTAACCAAGACTACAAGGATATCGAGTTTATTTGTTTCATACAGTCAGTAAAGACTAGCACTTGTATAAAGTACTTACAGTATTTTAAGGTCCTTAACGCTGCCACGTTGGGAACAATGTAGTTAGAATGTTTTCAATTAAGTTCGTGATCTCCACACGTGTTAACTGATCTACCTCAGTCTGTAATAACAGTCCAACAGCTGTTCAAATCTCGCGATACTCAATTATGTACTCTCGCGTGAAGCGACAGTGTTTCGTCTACCGGAAGTAGACAGATGACCCTAACCCTAACCCTTCATTTCTGAAGTTAATTGTTCAAAAGAATTATTATTTTTAGTGGCGAAAAAAAGTAACGAAACCTATATGCAAATATTGCTAGTGGAAAAGAACAGCATACTGAGACACGAAGAGTCAATAAAATATATTTGCCTAGCAGCTTCTTTTCGAAACAAATAAGTTGGGTGTTATTTTGTCAGTACATTTTTTATAGATGGATTTAGATTTTCTTTCCTGTATATTTCTACATTTAAATATATACCTTTAAAACAGATTTGTTTGTGATCAATTTATGATTTGAATGAAATGATTTTCTTGTAAAAGTGCTTTGAGGTAACTGTTTTAACTATAAACTGTGTCCTGAGTCTATTATATATTATTATTTATAATCTTTTTCCACATGACATTTTGTGTTTCTTTAATTTTTAAATATTTATGTTTTTCTCCCTGCAAATATTTCTATTTCCATGGGTTGTTTTTATTTATATTTCTTTTGACTCCTCCTTTTACTTTGTTATAGGCCTATGCATGTTTGCCTTATTATGCAAATAAAGGTGGACTGTCCTTCTTGATTTAGTTCCTCTATTATTTATCAGTTAAACAAGAAGGTAGGATACATGCACAAATTGTGCATGTCTGCTTCAACTGCTATTAGACGATGGCAAAGGATTTAAGGCGTCTTAGCTTAAAGTATTACAGTGGTGACTAGAGTTTAAGGTAGATGTAATTAAAGTGAATCTGACCGCCGCCCACAGGAGCGCGCACAGCAGCCCAACGGGCGGCAGCGCGAAACCGCCCGCCCCTCCCTGGCTCGCCGAATACATCCGGTTCCAAAGTCCACATAATTCCAGAAAGAGCTTCTATGGTCCTCTGGCGGCGACATCCGGATTCCGACATCCGTTTACCATTCTAAATGCCTAAAAACGGATTTTGAATCTCCAAAATGGACCCCCCAACATAAGAAATCAAGGATGTTCACTTTTCCGACATTGTATTTAGAATATTCACACAAGTATTTATTTATTTCCCTTCCATGCCCTTCTTTTCCTTTTTCCTAACAGATTTTGGTGCTGCTATCTACCCGGTAGAGCCCCCTCGCGCCACAACTGACATTGTAACTTTAAGAGTAGGAATAAACAATGTCTCCTGCCTTTCTAGACTTTTAGCCTCCACTGAAGTATCAATATAGTATCATCCTTGTTAACAGACCGTAGCTGTGGAAAAGCAGGGGGGTCCCTCAACTTTCACACCACACATTGACACAGTGAGGGAGCCTTGATAGGAAGGTGTCTACCATCCAAGCACCCAATTAGGTTGGGAAATCCAAAAATGAAATAAAATTATTTATCAAGTCTGTGGTTGCAGAACAATCTCTTTAAAATAATTATTTTTAAATTAATTTAGCAGATAACCGACCTATCAGAGTGAGTTCTTTTCAGCCACTTCTCCAGTTGTCCACAGGGGTCACCAGTGATCCTCCTCTACTGGAGCGCCTTTCACTCCAGGACAACTTCTCCACTCAATCCCTGCTGAAGAGAACTCACCTCTAACTCCTCCCTGGCATCAACAATCAATCCACCACAAGTAAGACCAGTCCAATATTTTCCTCTCATAATTCTTCGACTCACCTGTCCTGTCCTCACCCTCAGTGGTCTCCGGTCTCCCACGTCGTCTTGCGCTCTGGGTCTCCAGCGGTTTCCCGCTGCTCCCGCTGTCCTGACGTACATTGCTGTCGCCCACTGTCTCCGGTTGCCGGATCCCTCTCCTCTCCTCTTCAATAAATTCATTATAACTGATCTCCTGAGAGTTCTGTGTTTTATATGGGTCAGAAACTTAAACATTATGACATGACCTGCAATCCTGTGGAACTCCTCCTTGATGGCTCGGGTGAGTTTATTCCCTGGTAAATGAACAAGAAGAAGAGAGAATAGGACCATATATATATATTTATATACACACACGGACCTGCTGCTCTGGACTGTGAAATGTCTGTAAAATATAAAGAATCATGATAAGCACTTGCTTCAGTTTTTAGAAGGTTTTATCAAAATCGACCTATTGGATCTAGGGTGGCCACAGGGGTGGCCAATAAGATTTCAGGGGTGGCGCCGGGAACCTCAGGCCCCCTCCCTAAAATTGCCAGTGGCTATAAATACTGTGCAGTTTTGATGTGCAAATAACCAGAAGGGATGTTCACACATATTTGGTTTGCGTGGAGGAATGACGGTTATAAAGTCTAACAACAACTGTCACGGCTAATATATCATTGTCCACTCCCTGGAAGGTCACTGCTGTCAGTGGTGGTTCTGCACCTGCAGAAATTCATAACCTTGGTTTTAGCGGCGTTAAAGACAAGATGGTTCTGGTTGCACCATTCTACAAAGTTCTGAGTTCACAGTCTCAACCTGTGGCCTTTTGCAACTTAATCTCATGCAGCTGTTTCCTCGCGTGAAGTGGTGAAAAGGATAAGATGGAGGTGGCAGAGAGGCTATGTGATAAAGTCCTCTAAAGTAAATTGTAAAAAGTTTCAAAACAAAACTAAACATTGAATTTAAGCTAAAACAAGTGATCAGACACAAAATAAACTTAAAAACTGAAGTCAGGATTCAGATATAACAAAGTTGAACAAAAAGGGCTTCTCTAGCTGAGATAAAGCTGTTTTATCCTCTCAACCATAAAGTTGTTTAAACAAAATATTTAAAAGTTTTAAAGCTCAAACATGGGATCAGACACAAAATAAACTGAGGCGAGGAATCAGTTTTAATAAAGGTGACCAATAAATGAGGAAGCTCAACCCTCGCAAGGCAGCAGGACCAGACAACATTCCGGGACGGGCCCTCAGAGCATGTGCTAACGTGCTGGCTGATGTTTTCAGCTCCATTTTCAACCTTTCCCTCAGCCGGATTATTGTTCCCACATTCTACAAGACCACAACCATCGTTCCCCTCCCAAACAAGAGCCCCCCAACCTGCCTGAATGATTACAGACCAGTAGCACTCACTCCGTTCATTATGAAGTGCTTCGAGAGAGTGGTCCTGGCTCACATCCAGTGTAGCATACGAGACACCCTGGATCCCCTGCAGTACGCCTACCGTCCCAACAGATCCAACTTGGACCCAATCGCGGCTGCCCTCCACTACTCCCTCTCCCACCTGGAAAACAAAGACTCCTACACAAGGATGCTACATAGTTCTGGCTTTAATATGATAATTCCCCACAAACTCACAAACAAACTATCCATACTCGGCCTGCACCCCACCCTTTGCAATTGAGTTATTTTGTCATGTAATCTGATTACAACAAGAAACAGTTTCAGTTAAATGAATATTTTAATCAGTGAATTATAAATAAAAGTTCTCAGACTACAAGCACAATCAACTAAGTTAACATGAAAGCAAAAATTATAATTATGTCTTCTACAAAAGTTAAGCATTCATCCCAGGTCTTTAATCAAAACATATACAGCAACATACTTTCCTTTTTATAATAGGTATTTCTACTTCTGTTAAGGTTTTTGTACGTTATTTAACAACCTCACCCTCAACACAGACAAGACAAAGGAACTGACAGTGGATATGAGAAAGGAGAGAAGACCTCATCAGCCACTGTTCATCCGGGAGTTTGAAATGGAGAGGGGTAAATAGCTTTAACCCTTTAAAGCCTGCTCCAATAAAAAAAGAGATACAGTTGTCAATTTTTAAATCTTTTCTGGCCCTTTAACAAAATATGGAAAGAAATTCAACAGGAAAAATGTTTGTATATCTATCAATTATTTCGTTGTGATAACTCAAAATTATCGTTATGCTTTTTTCAGGTGTATCTGACTGTGTGCAAGTTTTATCATTAAATGATGCAAAAGCTCTCAGATGCATTGAGATCATTTCAGAAACCCTGCGTTTCAAATATGATACATATGGCATTAATGGGTTAAAAACCTGGGCGTCCACATCAGTGCTGACTTCACATGGACACTGAACACCACGCAACTGGTCAAAAAGGCTCAAAAGCGGCTGTACTTCCTGAAGAGGCTGAGGAAATTTGGGATGTCTCCCAAGATCCTTAAAAACTTCTACAGCTGTGTCATCGAGAGCCCCTTGACCAGCTGCATCACCGTGTGGTACGGCAGGACATCTTTAGCGGACCGTACACGCCTGCAGAGAGTGGTGAAGACTGCTGAGAAGAACATCAGGACTCAACTGCCCTCTCTGCAAACCATCTACCACCACAGAGTTCACAGGAGGGCTGCCTCCATCCTTAAGGACTCCATCCACCCCCAGCATGGACTGTTCACACTTCTGCCTTTAGGCCGAAGGTATAGAAGTGTAAAATGCAAGACCACCAGGTTAAAGAACTCCTTTTTCTCCACTGCCATCAAACTCCTCAATCAACCTTTAAATGTTTACATGTCAGCAATATTATCTGAGGCACATTCTCACTTTACTGCAACAATGTGTATAAAGTTTATAATTACACTACAGATTTTTCACTTCAGTCACTTTTATCTCCCTGCTGTAAACAAACATGTCCTTGCTTGTAAATAATATGCATATCATACTACTGTAACCATGTATATATTGTACCTTTTTGTAATTTTTTTTAATTACATAATAATATATACTTTAATGATCCTGTAGGAAATTGTTTTTGGTGTAAACCACACTGGGGCAGCCATTTTGCAGGCACCAGGTAGGCAGTAGAGCAAAGGGTCTTGCCTAAGGACTCACACTGGAACCTGTGGTGTATTTTTGCCCTGGGCTGGATTTGAACCCATGACCTTTGGATTGAAGGCTAGTGACATTCCAATTGAGCTATTGATATTTTAGCTAACCATGTGGTTTCTGCGAGGTATGTACTAGCAGGTAATAGAGGCGTTATATGTTTTATTTGCCTTGACATTCTTTTTAATGATAATGTAGTTTCTTAAAAAACGTGTTTTTTAAATGCTTGCAAATGTTTCCATCAATTTTAATCACGCAGCAGAGAAGCTTTTGCTTTGTCTTATTAAGTATTAAAGTTTTAGCTAAACATGTGCTTTCTCATTTGGGGTCTGGTTGTATTAAAAGATGGAGGATAGTCGACATCTGTGGTTCTGTTAATACTTTTAACTTTATTAATTGTAACCAGATATTCTCTTCATATAAAGATGTAGTGATGCTATCAGGGCGTAGCTACAACAAAAAGTTGTAGCACTAGCAGAAACATTTTACTAAAATCTCTAAACCCCAAAAGTATTACATATGATTGCTTCAACACACTGACAAATAGGAGTAATGCATAAAATTAAAACACAATTTAAAGGTGTATATAGAACCATGTTAACCAATGAAAATCTAAATAGAATAGCCTTTTAATTTATTCGTATTACTGTAGATGTGTTTAATACATAAGTGTGAGTATGTCTCAAGGAATGTGTGCAATTTGTGCCATACTGCAGTGTGTATCTTGTATGAGTTTTAGAAAAATGAATGTGCAATATTTTAGTTTGTGTGTGATGTTACACTTCCAACAAGTGTGTTAGTCATTGTTTATAAAGGTTATCTCCAGGTCCTCTTAAAAGCAGACAATTATTTTGCTGCTTCCTGACGGAGGACAAATTCTTCCAATGAGCAGCTTTCTGTGCTACTAACCATTAGCATTCCCAAAATTCGTCTGTTTATAACACTCCAAAAATATTTAGAAGAATAAATATTACTCATCAACAGCATGACAGTGTTTCAGCTGTCAAACTTTCCATCTTGAATGATGCAAACAATAAACATATCACACCCCTTGTTTGAGAAGTCATATATCTTCATCTTGTCTTTTCATATATACATATATATATAATATATATATATACATATATATATATATATATATATATATATATATATATATATCAGATTTTAGGGGGGCCGGGGTAGCACCGGACTACTCCGCCTCTGCTAAGAGAGAGGAGACACGCTAGGTGACACAGTAGTTTGCTATGGGCGGCCAACACAAAGCTAACATAGAGTGTGCATGCGTGTGTATCGGTTTGTTTCCGTACTTTAATGCTGGCAATCTACGTGCACTCCTCTCAACAAATTGGGCACCGCTGGACTACAACCGCTATGTAGAATAGTGGTTGACATGGCTTTGCTGCTGCAAGTAGAAAAAAATAGCTTGCAATTCTGTCGCACAAGTACAACTTGAAAAAAATATATTTAATATATAAATATATATATATATATATATATATATATATTTATTTTCATAGCATGTGCGACACTGTACAGTGCTGTCTATCCAAGCAAGAATGAAAAAAGAGCAAGAAAAACATGATACAAAAACTGACAGTTTTCTTTTTACTTCCAAGAGAGTCAACTGATGATAGGAATGCTGACATGGATTGGTTCAAGACAGACAAGAAACCAAAGGAAGAAGTGAGATCTGGGAGGGTACAAGTTGAACTGGTGGCTATTATTCATGGACAGCAGGATTTCTGAGAATGAGGTATGATTGATACTAGTTACACTAGAGTGCAGCCTGTAGATGAGCCCTTTAAGAAGATTCGTCAAATTTGCTAAGTCCGCCACTGCCATGTGAGTTAACTTTTTTTTTCCTTAAATTGTTTTACCAATACACTATTGCTATGCTATTTAAAATAGATAGAGGACATCCTAAAGCTTGGGAGAAGAAAACCATAAATAAACAATCATTCTCTTGTCTGAGGTACAATTGATTGTTTATAATGGTTTTCAATGTAAGTATTATGGTATAACAACTTTCATGTTAGGAGGGCAAAAACTTGTTTCGCTTTTTCTCAGCGACAGAAGCAGTTTTTAAGAAACTTTATTAAACCTGATTCCTGGCTTAAGTTTTGACGTTTATTTTGTGTCTAATCACTTGTCTGAGTCAGAATTCATTGTTTATAATGGTTTATAATGGTTTTTATCCATCCATTATCTAGCCCGTTTATCCTTGTGGGGTTGCGGGGGTCTGCTGGTGCCTATCTCTACCTTACAATGGGTGAGAGGCAGGGGTACACGCTGGACAAGCCATCGCAGATAATGGTTTTCAATATAAATATTATGTTTTATAAATGTTTATGTTAAGAGGCAAAAAAATGCTTTATCTCAGCGAGAGGAGCACTTATTGGTCAGCTTTGTTAAAACTAATTCCCGGCCTCAGTTTTGAAGTTTATTTACTGTCTAATCACTTCCTTCAGCGTAAATATATTGTTTATTATGGTTTTGAATGTGAAAACATATAAATATTGTGTTTTAACAACTTTTTTCTTATTTGGGCCAAAACAGCATTATCTCAGTAACGGAAGCATTTTTGGTCAACTTTGTTAATACACATTTCTGGCGTCAGTTTTTATGTTTATTTTGTGTCTAATAACTCGATTGAGCTTAATGTAGTTGTTTATTATACTTTTGAATGTGAAAAAATGTAAATATTGTTTTTAACAACTTTTTTGTGAACAGGGCCAAAACAACTTCACAGTGAGAGAAGCACATTTTAGTCAACAATGTTAAAACTCATTCCTGGCTTTAGTTTTGAAGTTGATTTTGTGTCTAAGCTCTTATTTTAGCTTAAATTACTTGTTTATTATGGTTTTCAATGTAAATTATGAGTTTTACGACTTTGATGTTTAGTGGGAAAAAACAGCTTTATCTCAGCGAGAGAAGCACTTTTTGGTCAACTATGTTCAAACTAATTCCTGGCTTCAGTTTTGAAGTTGATTCTGTGTCTAAGCACTTATTTCAGCTTAAATTACTTGTTCATTATGGTTTTCAATGTAAATTATGAGTTTAAACAACTTTGATGTTTAGTGGGAAAA
>JAVLVB010000595.1:10724-22608 GCA_032876305.1 Orestias chungarensis
ACACACACACACACACACACACACACACACACACACACACACACACACACACACACACACTGCCCACTCCAGAGTGCTACATTGGTGGGATCCTTCTGAGCTACACAGGTAATAAACTGAAAATACCTGGTAGAGGCTAGACCAATAATCTGTCTTTGACATGATTTCACAACAACAAAAAAGGTTTGGATTGGAATTGTTGGAGATTTGCTGTGATTCACACAGAATAAAATTTATATTTGACACTCCAACTGATGTTGGGTCAAACCAGTGCATCTCAACCACAGTTTCCGAGATATCTTTGTATAGAAATGTAATAACTTATCTTGGCGGCATTGATGGATTTTATTTAAACACTGGCCTGTGTGAGACCTAACAGGCTGGCCAGCCTTTATTTATGTAAAATTTCCTTAGGTCTCTGGTTGACCTGGGACCTGCTTTGGTGCATCCTTGGTGTCCCTGGCCTGGTAGGTGGACCAGAGGCTGAGGGTGTGGTGGTATTTTTGGGACAGAATGTGGTCGGGGGAGTTGTGGGATATCGGTTGTTCTCTAGTGGATCATAGGGGTTGGTTGGAGGCAGGGTGCGGTTGCTGGGATCTATCTGACAGGACTCCCGGCATCACTCCCGGCAGGTGTCTGAATCCTGGGTTGCTAGCAGGGATAGGTCTGTTGCTTTGCTTGACTGATCCAGGTTCTGCATGACTGGTCCCATCTGTCGGATGGCTGCTCTGCAAAACTTCACATTACAACAGAGACACAAAGCCTGTGAGGTGGAGAGGCTGCGGGTTTCCAGGGTTTGGCATGTTCCTTTATTTTGCTCATGTCTAACCCAATGCAAACACACAGAAAAACTGACCCATGCACACTCTATACTCGTAGGACCAGGTACTTATATCATACTATAATACGTTCAATAATTTATCAAGCAAAGTTAATGATAACAAATTGTGGAACATCGCTGCATACCTCTTTATGCCAACTATTATACTTGCATTGTTTTCTGTTAAAGCCTTAACATGACTTTCCATCGCCAGGCTTATCAATGGAAGACGATGTCTCCTGTTTAACTTTAAATAACAAAACATAGAATTTGAGCTGTTGCAGCTGTGTAAAGAACGGCGTGCACATGAACTAAAGCTAACCCTAACATAACAGCTATAATTGCCTTGCTCTGGTTTAATGATGAGTTACTCTGTGATTATTGTTTAGCCTGCCTAAAATAACTTTTAAAACAGGTGCAGTGTTATCAGCGTCTTATATTTGTGGACGCATTCCAGAGCAGACAGAGCTGCAGGTGTAAGGCTTTGAAAAGGAAAAGCATACACAGCACAATCAGTCCTGAGGATGGATAAAGGCAGTCAGGAGGGGGAAAAAAATGTTTGCACTAAATTCAATTAGCTTTGTTCTTTAATTTCGTCTTTGGTGTTTGTTAAAAGCAGATTGACGGAGAGCAACACTCAGGGGCAATGCTCAGTTTGATTCTGTGCATTGGTTTTCTTTGGGTTGACAGTTAGCAAGCAGGACCTTTCAAGATACAATTATGGTTTTAGTGATTATATTTAATTATATCATGGCGAATCATTTCAAGCAGCAAATGATATAATGCGCAGGAAGCTAGTGCTTTATAAGTGAGCTGGAACCCCCAGATTGACTCTTTTATTAATTAATTTTCCATTCATCTTCTCTTTAAATAAAATGTGGTAAACCTTTACTGGCGGCCTAATGCAGGTAATAATTAAAGTAGCCAAACAGTTACAAATGAAAGACCTCCAATAGATTGATTTGGAGTTTGGTAATTAAAAGGTTTGATAGATAGAAATAAACATGGACAAGGAAGGTTATGATTAGGCCTGTAAAGATGTTGATAATTTTCTTTTAGGATTAAAGGGAGCTATATTTAAAAATCCGAATGCTATGATAAAATAGTGGACTCGTACATTTTGAAAATTAAGCAATTCCAAATTTAGACCTCCATGTTGTAGTACATGGAGGTCTAACATGGCCAGTTAGTCGCAGCGATTCATGATCGTTGGACCAGCTTTTGGTAACAAGTCCGTCTGAAAAATGGAATCAGCATCACCATAACGCTTGTTAGACTAAAAAGTTCTAGAAAGTCAGAGGAGTAGGTGGCTCCTCTGACTTTGGACCTCATAAAACTCAGTGGACCTGAACCAGCCGATGACAAGGCCCCCCAAGTTATAACAAAATGTGAAAACCTCAAACTGGACTTCAAGCAAGATAGACTTTGGGGCTTCCAATTTTCTTCCAGACTCAACCTTCATAAAACATTTTCATAACTTTTGTGATTATAAATTGACTTACAGCTCGTTGAATGACACCTCTGTCATGGCCCGAGGAGGTCTGTATCACTTTCACTTGCACTAAGAAACTTTGAGGTGGGTGGCGGGAACCTTGCCACATAAAAACAAATACAAATGTGCTGACTGCTTTACGGCATACGTCACTTGCCCCGTTTCTTATTTTTAACATCATAATATGACATTGTTTCACCACAATTAGAGTCATCACCTCGCTATTCATCCTTCACACAGACAGTGGGAACTGAAATGTACATCAATCGAACTGCAGGCGAACGGGAGATCAGGATTTTACGATGCCATGCGCTGGTCCTCATGGGAAATGCAGTCCTCCTTCAGGAAATACAATACCGATTTTGTCCACACTGGCGTCAAAACCAACCAAAACTAAAACCTCTCTTTAAAAGAGAAATTTTAAAGCAACACTGAGGATCATTGAGTAATAGTCAAGTGTGTTATGTCCCCAGCCTAGTTCGGACATTTAAGACAATGTATCTCGTTATGAGGTAAATCTTAACAAATCCAAGTTTTACATATCATTGACTCCAACTGCAGTCAACTTTATAAAACCATATGTCTTTCTAAAGCAGGTTCTGCAACCTTTGCCAGTATTGAACCAAAAATCTATGGCCATGAAGCTTATAAGCAGACAGAAGTGAAAGGTGCTTTAAACAGTCCACAAAGGATAGGCTGAGTCTATGCACGTTACTCCCTGGGCAGATGATAAATCAATCACAGAAAGAGACACTCATACTAAAGGGTGATTTGACTAACTATCAGTCATGTTTTTACAATGTGGGAGAAAGAAGGAGTATATAGGAAGAATCCATACATGCACAGACTGAAAACCTTAAGCAGAAGGAGCCTATTGTGGGATTTGAAATTAAATCTTCCTTTTATTCGTAATACATTCAAGGCGAAAAAAAATTTTTAACAAAAAAAAAAAAAAACACACAACCTTCCAAAAATAGTTTTATTTCCATATCATGAACATCTAACGTCTTGTATTAAAACATTGTTCTTTTGTGTTATTTGAAATTTCAAAGAAATTCTTATTATTCTTAAATCTTATTATTTTTAAAGGGCTCAACTCAAAATCATCATGCTGAACAGAAATAAAGATTTTAGATGTATTTTGTTAACTTTTTAAGCACAATTTTATTCAAACTTACAATGGCATCCTTGTTTAACTAGTTAGACCTTCTGTCATTTTCCATTGTAATGTTTTTTGTCTTTAACACCATCAACAAGCTCAGTTTTAGCTAATTTGGGTGCTGGGTGATTTTGCTTGTGGAGCAATTAGGGTGTGCGGTGGGAAGAGGAGGAAATCTAACACATACCAAGCAGCCCATGCAAAATTAACTGAAGAGTGTTTTCAAGAGAGGGAGGTAGGGAAAATAAATCTTGAAAGACCTGACTATTGCTCTCCTTGTCCAGCTCTTATCCAACTTTAGCCCCGCACACAACTAGAGGTTAATTCTTTTGACCTGGGACAAACTCTTTCCGCATTATTAGGCATTTCTCCCGATGACAGAAGCTTTTAAAGCCTGTTGGTTACAGAGAAAACATGTCAGAGAAAGTACCAAGAATGCCAACAATCCCAAGGAGGCAGCAGCTTCCTGTTAGGTGGTCGACGTGAGTCAATCGTTTACGGGACTCTGGAAGTCTCAAATTAAATTATATTTCCAGACAAAAACAAGAATCCATTCAAAAAACTAGAACAAACTGTAGCAGCTAATATTTGTACAAAATGTCTCAATCTTAGCTTTTAATTGTAAATATGCAAGCAACTTCTAACATAACACATCTAGGACTGTGAAGATGACTTACAACAATTGAGGTGATAAGCAGTTTTTGAAAAGTGAAGTTGACTTCTTGTCTGCTCCGTTATCATCCTGTGATCTGCAGCTGACCACTAAAAGCTTCCTAAACTGCTCAGTTCTGAGCTGAGCAGGAAGCAGCTGTATTTGTACTTATTTATGTTGTGGAAATAATCCCTTGAAGTTATGAAGCTCTTAATAATTCAGTTTACTCTGGATGAAGTTTAGTTTGTTACATGCCTCAACAAAACCAGTTTAAAAGCGTTTCTCGAATCCAGAGAAAACATTTTCTGTACAATCATCAGACTCTAAAATATAAATTATTAAAGAGACTGTCCAGTAACAGTTATTTTTCAAAACACAGCTGGCTAATAAAGATCAGACACGCATACAGAAATATGATTTTTAAAAGACACGGTAGAAAAAGCGTGTTTAGAACCACTCCTACACGTGGTAATTCTCTGTTGTGTATATTACTTATCAACTAATCCATTCATGTCTATTTTCATATCTTTATTATACTAAGTAAGTATGTATAAAAAATAGTTGTTTTTTTTCCTTTTTTTACCATTTAGTTTGGTTTATATTATTTAAAAATGTTTATCATTGGACTGTGTCCTTTCCAATTAAACAAAATGAAAGACAAACTCAACTAAGCACCCACAAGCCAGAGAACTAATGATGCACCTAAAGCCGAATACATGGTAGTTGCAGCTTGTTATTGAGCAGTTTATCTTCAGCAGGGCGCTTGAGAAAAGCTGAATAGCAGATCTGTGATGATTTTAAACAACTTAAGCATAAAATAAAATCATCAATGTGGAAAAAGCTTCTCAGTCAAATTTATTGATTAAAAATTATGGGATTAATAAAAAAAAAGAATAGAAATAAAATAGACCATTTCTGATTGAGAAATACAGTAGGAGGCTGTTTGAATGTTTATTAAATCCTATCCTTATTTAACTCATCATGCCAATACAGCCTTATATGCAATTATCATCTGAATGAGCTGGAAATATTTATTCATATTATTTTACATCCTTATAATTCTTATCCACTCCGTTGTTGATTTTTGATACACATATTTTACTGTTACAACACCTACAGTTAGTGGAGCTAAAATTAGTGGACAACCCTAAAATAAAATCTGTTCGAGGCTGCAGAATATCCAATAAGGAGGGAGATTTATTATTTAACAGGACAACAGACAACAACTCAGCCAGACATACAACTGAACACTACATACATTAAAACACTAAAGTGTTTTAATACCAACTGATGTTCTTTTTTTAAGTTTAAGGTATACATTTGGTGTGTTTTCGGAAACACAAACAGCTAAATTTATATATATTAGAGATTGTTGCTTTAACTTGGTGTATGAATATAGAAATGCTGTAGGAAAAGAGAAATTAAGCGTTTGGATTTTTTTGTTATTAAGTTCAACAGTCTGCTAAAAAAAATGCAATAGTAAAAAAAAATTCCATTTTATTATCAGTATATATTTTACATTTGGATATCAAAGTGCAGAAGTTGGTGCGTAAAACTGATTAGATGGGTTTTGCTGAACTGTACTGAAAGAATGGATGAATGAATGAATGAATGAAAAACATCCGGTACCACAAGGCTTTCTGCCAAACAACACACACCTGTGGCTGGGCTTATATTCACCATAACAGCGTGACATGAAACAGAGAACTTGGCTCGTTGCAATTTGAAAGTTATTTTACAAACCATTATCGTAAATTTCCCTTTGACGGCCCGTTCTTTAGTATCAGTTTATGATCCGCCAGTTGGCCCCGAGGGTGAGGGGAGCAGGAGGTGAACGGAACGTGCTCTCTGGGTCTAAGTGGCAGTCTCGATGTGCCATGGGAAAGAAAACATGTCCCCTGTGGCCAGCCTGTTTAAGGTATCCCATTTTGAAAGGCTGACTGCTCTCTTTAATGCCGACATCACAGGCTGTTGTGGCCCCCGAGCCAGTCACAAACAGGAAGTCTCTGCTAATCCTGGTCTTCCCTAATGACACAGAGGAATTCTCAATATTTCCCATCGTCTTCCTCATGATATTACATTTTACCTTCAGCTCTGAAACTTTACAAGAACATGGGATAGATTTTTTGATTTTTCTTGAGCAAAGATGAGTAGGTAGGTAGGTAGGTAGGTATATGCATGCCTACCAATAGTAAGGCAACAGTACCTGGTTAGAGCCCTTTGTGTATCTCTGTAAAACTCTGTAGCAACTGTGGGTTGCATCTTAACAAAGGACAAAAATCTTGGAAGGGTTTTTCCTTAGACCATTATAAGGAACTGTAAAGCTTTATAGCGGACGTTC
The DNA here is from genome assembly GCA_032876305.1 of Orestias chungarensis. Taxonomy (NCBI): domain Eukaryota; kingdom Metazoa; phylum Chordata; class Actinopteri; order Cyprinodontiformes; family Cyprinodontidae; genus Orestias; species Orestias chungarensis. Next base: position 17,189 of record JAVLVB010000595.1, read on the forward strand.
AAAAGAAACCTCTACTGGGTTTTCTGTGAATGCTTAGTTTTGTTTACCTTAAAACCAGATGTTCAGAGGAGAAACTGCAAGCCCTTAAAAGGGAAGTGACACTGCTTGATAACCTACGGCTGTGCTGACAAAGTGTTGGGCCGTGCTATGGTGCGCTGTGAATGCTGATTCACAGATTCCAGCTTGGTTTGTCGTGGGTACAGTCCAGTCCGGCCCAGCTCCTATCAGCATTATCCTAAAGCGCTCAGGCATGACATCTGCCAAGAGGCCTGTTGCAGGGTTTGGCCTCATCAGCGGGAACACATCCAAGTCAAATATTGTTGCCCCTGCACATTGTGGGGCAGCGCCCTGTCACAGCTCGTCTTTAACCAGGAGGTGATGTTTATGACAGCGCTTGGAAAATTAATGGCTGTGTTTCCATACAGACGAGGCGAGGACGGGGGTGGGGCCACAACATACCACACACACCCGTTCACTTCGATTACAAGCTCCGAGTGTGTATTTGGGCTGTTCATTTACTCCGCCACAGCTTTAGCAGCGTGTTATCAGCTGTAGAAATGTCCAACGCTGCTCTCCGAAGGAGCAGGATCAAAGGGGATGACATAAGCCAGCGCAGGCTTCAGAGGAAGAAGATAAATGCATACAGCAGGGTCTTTATCAAAGGCCTCCCTGTTTTAAGATCCTGATTAAAGCTAGGAGCCCCCTCTCCATCCCCCATCCCAGTGGAAATAGGTGTTCAAACATGAATCTGTTTTCCTTGGCCTGCAGCTCCACAAAGAAGCTCCCCCTTCAGGCCTTGCATTGAGACTCCTGCAATCGCCGGCTGTCACACCGCAGCACGAGGAATTCGCTGTGTTTTTACTGCGTTTCTCAAAGCCTGAAATGCTCAGCCCTTCGAGGGGAATGGAATAATAAAAATGGCAAATTCGTTTGATCTCCTCTCATTGAGGCCGGGACATAACTGAAAATGTGGCCGTGTGGCGTGAGAAAACATCAGCATTGTATGGAGAGACATGACATGTCAGGCTTATCTTGTTCCCCTCATTTCCTGTGTTCTGTTTAGTGATATCTGAATTATTTTGTGTAAGACGAGTTAAGACATTTTTTACTCTTTGGTAGAAGGGATAAGATAAATGATGTGGGGCAGGCATATTTCAACGGCCACCACTGTGATATCTGCTCAGCCAGATGGAAGCTAGGAACAAACTGCTGATAAAAATTTAAAAGGTGGTAGGAGAGGGCAGGATAGAGTGTAATACCTAAATGTTGGCACAGCCTCTTTTTCGTTTTAATAATAAATAATGTATACTTTATTTATCCTGTAGGAAATTGTTTTTGGTGTAAACCACACCAAGGCAGCCATTTTGCAGGTGCCAGATGGGCAGTAGTGCAAAGGGTCTTGCCTAAGGACCCTCACTGGATGCTGTGGTGTATTTTTTCCCTGGGCTGGATTTGAACCCAAGAGCTTTGGATTGGAAGTCTGGTGACATTCCAATTGAGCTATCCAGCCGCTTTTGATTTGTTATCCGTGTCTGTATCAAGCGGTATGGGATTTAGCCATTGCAGACAAGGCGGCAAGATCCATTAGGTATTTAGTAACTGAGTATTTCGATGGGTTTGACTGAATAAAGTTAAATTTGTACACATTTTAAGCCCACATTGTTGTATTGTTTTTTTGGTCTGATGTGATATTTGAATGTGTCATGTGTTCAGCACTTGTAACTGGAGAATTATGTCACCTAACAGAGTTAAAGGCTGTCAGATAATCGTCTGTGTGTAATTACCTGATATGAATATCTCAAACCATTTCCTGAAATACAATGACTTTTCAATAATATTTGAATTTACTGAATATGATGGTATCTGGGCTGCCCAGTGGCATAGTGGGTAGCACTGTTGCCACACAGCAAGAAGGCTCTGGGTTCAATTCCGTCTTGGGTCCTTTTGCAAGGAGTTTGCATGTTCTCCCTATGCAAGGGTGGCTTCTCAAATTGAGTTGTTATGATGTATCTTTGATTTTAATTGATTTTCTGTGAAGTGCCTTGAGACGACACCTGTTGTAAATTGGCGCTATATAAATAAACTGATTCTTGATTCTTAATACTCTCCGGGTACCCCAGCTTCCTATCACAGTCCAAAAACATGACTGTTAGGCTGATTGGGCACTCTAAATTGTCCTTAGGTGTGAGTATGAGTGGTTGTTTGTCCTGTATGTCTCTTTGTTGCCCTGCGATTGACTGGCGACCTGTCCAGGGTGTACCCCTGCCTCTCGCCCGTTGTAAGCTGGAGATAGGGGCCAGCAGACCCACCAGGCCCCAAAAGGGACAAGGGTGTACAGAAAATAGATGAATGGATGGATGATGGTATCCATCTTGTTGATCGCCGAATGGCACAAAAAGATGAGGTCATGCAAAAATGGGATCAGAACAAAGCTTGGGTACAAACAAAAGTCTCACTTGAACATCAACTATGTCAGTCTGGATCTGAAGCATTTTTGATTTAAGTATGTCTAATTAAGTAAAATGACTCACAGTGTGCAGGTTATAATATGTTTTACTCACGTTCATAATGATTGTTAAGGTAAAAGTAAAACTTTCGGTGTGGCAAACACACTGTTAATTTGTTATTTCTTTTTTTCACAATTCCTCTTTCCAGCGCCACAGAGTCAGTCAGTATGCTCACATAGCTTTATTTTTCTAACTTCTATTTTTTACTGATACATAATGTTCCTAAGGTTACAGTTGAGCATTTTCATTACCTTCTGCCTTTGTTTTGACTTTCAACATGGCACACGAGGTTGCTGGCCAGAGTAAGACATTTGTCAGTAAATTACGTTCTTAAATAGCTTTGTCAGGCCTTTTTTGCTGAACAACAAACTTTATCCAGCTCTCACTCAGCGATACTTCCTTGTGCTCCGCTGGAATTAAAACAGACTTTAAACAAAAGCAAAAAATAAAACGAGCAATTTGGTACCACTAATTACTGAAGACACCAGGACTTTAATTGAAAGTAAGAACATTTAAACTACTTGTCAGTATCTGGTATAACATATAAAAGGTTACATTTTTACACAAAGAACAGTGAAACCCCAACAAATCCAGTAATATGTATTAATTAACACCTATCTGAGGAAATTACTGGATTATATGGATGTTTGACTTTTTCCCAAACATTATTTAGGCTCGTTTGGCCATATTTCACTATGAATATTAGCTTTCCTTAGTTTCACAGTACAACTGGATTGTTTGGTGCTGAAAAACTACAATTTTGTTCACCGTTCACCATTTAAAGTCACAGAAGCATTTGTTGTTTACATTTGTAATGTTACAACATAAAGAACTCCCATTCCCTCTGAAAAGTTGGTTGGAACAGAGATAGTGTGTAATGACTTCTATGAAGACATGGTTATACCAAAAAGTCCCTCCGCTACAGTTTTCTATCAGTCAAACTTGGAGATGTTTGTACTTTCATTATGATTCTCTCCAACAATGCTCTCTGTGTTATTTCATTAGTATTTACTATAATCTTTCTCACTTGGTAGAATGTCTGAGCTACGGTGGTACGTATCGACGTCACTTCCTGTTGTTGCACTGTGCAACGTCTGTTAGCGTCTGCTAGCTCCGCAATCTCTCTTATTACTCCGAATTCTCTGTACTGAGATCTTTCTAGCTAATTCTAAACACACCGTCACATTAATCACAAATTTCTGTTGTTCCACTTGACGTTTTTAGAAGCAGTAATTGTTCTAAACGGACCTTTATTTGTGTAGTGAGTACTTGCTAGCTTAGTTAGCTTAGGTTCTATTGGTGCTATGGCTTCTCCTTCTGCTTCTCTTTCCTGTGTCAGATGTTTAGTTATTCCTCTGCCTCCTTTAGAGATAATGGTACGTCCATTAAATGTAGCATTTTTATAGCTTTGGAGGCGAGGGTGTGTGAATTGGAAGCTCGGCTCCGTGCAGTTGAAACACCTGCAGTTAGCCGAAGCCCATTAGCTAGCGTGGATCCAACAAGAACAGGCTGCCCTAGTCATCCTCTAGCAGTTCCCATGCAGCCGGGAAAGTTGCCTGGCTGGGTGACTGTACGCAGAAAGCATAGTCCCAGAATCCAGCCTAGGGCTCACCACCAACCTGTTGACGTTTAAAATCGATTTTCAACCCCACTCACCGATACACCAGCTGTGAAACAGACTCTGGTAATTGGCAGCTCGATAGTCAGTGACGTTGCTTTAGAGAAACCAGCAACCATAGTCAAATGTTTGCCAGGGGCCAGAACAGGGGACATAAAATCATACCTCAAACTGCTGGCTAAGGATAATCGTAAATACAGTAAGGTTGTTATTAATGCTGCCGGTAATGACACCCGGTTATGCCAATCGGAGGTCATTAAAATTAGCGTTGCTTCGGTGTTTGAGTTTGCAAAAACAATGTAGGACTCTGTAGTTTTCTCTGGTCCCCTGCCTGATCGGACAAGTGACAACATGTTTGGTCGCATGTTGTCATTCAACCATTGGTTATCTAGGTGGTGTCAATAAAACGGTGTGGGTTACATTGATAATTGGAAAACCTTTTGGGGAAAACCTGGTCTGATCCGAAGAGACGGCATCCATCCCATTTTGGACGGAGAAGCTCTTCTTTCTAGAAATATGGCCGAATTTATTAACTCCCCAAATTACTGACAAACCAGGGTCCAGACCAGGAAGCAGAGTTGTAGTTTAGAACTCCTCTCTGCGGCTTCTCTACAGTTACCTACCCATCATCCCATTGAGATGGTGACCTGCCCACAGCCAAAACCAAATAGATTAAAGATAAATCTAAAAAGAGCTTATCCTGAAAATCTCATGAAGATAGAAACAATTGAGTACGTAAAATCTGAAAGAAAATGTCTTTATAGTAGGTGTTTATCAGACAATGATGTTACAGCCTTTAAATAATCCATTACACCTTTAACTTCTTCAGTATTTCAGAGAAACGCAGTGGAGGTTAGCACATTAATTTCATCCCCTACACAAATTGATGCTGTTGTTCATAGTATTACCTCCTCATTGCATACTACATTAGACAAAGTAGCCCCCATAAAAAGGAAAGTGATTACTCATAGGAGGTTGGCCCCCTGGTTTCCCTTCGTACCTTGGAAGAGGCCCATCTTGAAGTTTCTCTTCAAGATGGCGGAAAACAAGATGGCGGCGCACAGTAGTGCAGCGGCTTCTCACGCTCCTAGTGAACACCCTGAGTTACGTAGTTTTTACGTCGGTACCGAGCCCAAACTTATGCGCCTTATGCGTATGAGTTATGGACGGACTGAACTTTGTAGGTTTAAGGACAGTTTGGTCACTAATAACCTAGATAATAACATCAGAGCAAAACTGGGCAGACTACGGCTCCTCCGGACTTCGGCGTGGAGGAGCAGAGGCCGGCGGAGGCG
>JAVLVB010000595.1:22708-40930 GCA_032876305.1 Orestias chungarensis
TGAGGCAGACACCCTGTCTAGTTTCAAATCTAGGCTTAAAACCTTCCTGTTTGATAAAGTTTATAGTTAGGAAGAGGTAGAGAAGACAGCCTAATCCGGTTGGGGAGGAACTCAGTCTTGACAGACGGTTCTCCTTTGCTCTACCTTCTTCATGTCTCACTCTATAGGGTTAAGTTATTTAAGTTTTTCTATAGTTATGATGCTATTGGCTTAGACTGCTGGAGGACAAATCTGATATCTTCTCTCTCTGCTACTTTCCTCCTTTGTCCAATCTACCTAGTTACCGTTATTTCAACCTTGTTAACCTTTTGTTTTCTCTTAGTGTTCTTCTCTCCATAGTAACCACACCTGGTCTGGCGTTCTGTTAGATGAGACAGCTTCTTGGAGGAGAACATGGGCTGAGATCCTTCCAGTGACGCTCTACAACTGCTGCTATAAACTCTTTTTTTTCCCAGTATCCTGTGCATATAATTTACTTTTCTGTCTCTTCAAACCCCAAGTTGTCGTGGCAGATGGCTGCTTGTACTGAGCCTGGTTCTGGTGGAGGTTTCTTTCTGTTAAAGGGGAGTTTTTCCTCTCCACTGTCGCTACATGCATGCTCAGTATGAGGGATTGCTGTTAAGTCAACGACAACACAAGCCAATGTTTCGGTCTGCTGATTCCAGAGGAGTGAATGCTGCAAGTCAAGGAATCGATTCCTTAGATTGGAAACTTTTTCAAATTGATTTGTTATAATGTATCTTTAATTTTTTTTTATTTTCTCGTAATGTGCCTTGAGGCGACATCTGTTGTAAATTGGCGCTATATAAATAAACTGATTCTTGATTCTAAAAATGGGGTCCCATTTTTAGACCCATCAAATTTAGATTCCAGTGAAACAGAACGATTGTCAGATTAGAAGTAAGAATGCTGACATGCTTATTTGATTCCACTGATGCAATATATCTGGTCATGGGTGCATGAAGGTGCAGGTGGTTGCACTGCAACCATGCACCAAGAAAGTCCCAGTCTTTGTCTTTCTGCAATTGGTTTAGATGTTCTCCCCATACATGTGGGGGTTTTCTACAGGTACCCATGCTTTCTCCCACAAAGTAAGTATGCTGTCTGTGATGGACTGGCAACCTGTCCAGGGTGTAAACCATCCCTTCCCTATTGACCCAGTGCTTTAGATGGGCTGGTATGGACGGCTAACGCAGTATCACCACCTGAATTTATTTTGGGTTTTGCCTGCAGTCACTGACCCCCTCTGACTTCTCTACATTTTAATGCTTAAAGACTGCTGTTGAATAAAAAAAAAGGGAATACTCTTAAAAAAAGCCCATGGTTCTAGGGCACAACACTTGCTGTACACAATACCAGAACTTTTACCTATCAGCATGTCGGGACTGTTTAGCAGCCAATGAAACACGGAGTGAAATTTACAATCTGCGTTTCAGAGCATGAAATAATACGTCCTACAGTCCTAAACAGTTTGTTTTCAGATAAAAGCTAAGAATATTTCTAAACGCCATGGGTTGCAGAGGCAGGTTTAAAAGGAGTGGAGCTTCCTCTACACTCTGGTAATGTTCCCTCTCAGAGCCAAACCTTCCTAGTGATTCTCATTCCAATTTCTGTGTCTTCTCGTTGGTTTTTCTCATGCCCCTTTTAGTGCTTCTCCTCAACTCTTGTGTGCTCAACCCAGGTTAATACAATAACTCAGAATCCCCAAGACTCCTCAGAGAAAACAAACTACTTTAAGCTTCCACACAGACCTCCACTCCTTCATGCTCTACTCGGTCTGCCCACTCCACACCTCTGGATTACATCAGCCACTGCCTCTGGACAACCTCCTCCTTGGATACCCTCAACCTGGGTATCTCTCCCTGAAGGATCTACACATGTGCCAAGAGTGAGACCTTCTCCAATTGTCCTCAAACCACCCCAGAACAATACTCACCTCCTCTGTTGCCTCGTTTCAGACCTCCTGATTTCCCGTGCCATTCACTCAGTCTGTGTCTCCAGAATCCCATTCTACACAACCTTCCATAAACATTATTTATATGATCTCTGTCTCCTGTGAGCTTGCTGTGTATGTGGGTCAAAAGGCTTAAAATAATTATAACAAAACTCAGGCCAAGCCAACCGACAGGAGAGTCATTATAGAACAATCATTCATGATCCACACTCACGAGACTATTCTCCATTCCCTTTCTGCTCAGCAGCCTAGAACAAATGCAACTTTGGATCACATTACAGAAATTCTCCAGAACCTAAACCCCAGAGATCTCCATTACCCCTCCCAAGAGTATAAGGGTGCTGCCGCCTACCCTGCACCTTCATTCACCGCCACGTCCACTTCCGGTTTTGGGTCACCACGGGTTTTCAGTTCCAGTTCCGAATAGATACTCCAGGGAGGCTGGCGGTTGTGATGGATTCTTGTTGCAGAGCTCACTGGTTTTTGCCTTCTCACCACATTCTTTTCCCAGTGATAATGCCTTCATCTACATTGGGAGTGGGCTTCTTGGTTTCCAAGAAAGATGTTTTGTTCCGACCCTGCATTGACTGCGGAGGACTAAATAACATCACGCTCAAAAACAGGTACCCACTCCCACACATCTCCGCTGCTTTCGAGCAATTACATCAAGCCAAGATTTTAACAGATTTTGAGATTAGACCTCCATAATGCCTACCATCTTGTCCGAATCCGCCAGGGAGACCGCATTTAAGACTACCCATTGGAAATTTCGACTACTTAGTTATGCCTTTTGACCTCTGCAATGGTCCCTCAATGTTCCAAGCTCTTATTAACAACGTTCTCCGAGACTATTTAAATACTTTCATGATCCATCTACCTAGAATACATCCTCATTTTCTCCAAGATCCTTTCCAAATATAAACAGCATGTCGGTTCTCCAACGCCTTCTCCATGATTGCCTGTACGTTAAATCCAAGAAATGTGAATTCCATAAATCGTCCATGTCATTTCTCTGCTTCATTTTCAAGGATGGGCAGATTCGAGCAGACCCATTCAAGATCCAGGCCATTCAGGATTAGGCAGTTCCTGAGTCCAATTATGTCTTTTGCCTGTACAGAATACCCATCAACGTTCTGTCTGACAGAGGCCCCCAGTTCATCTCCCAAGTTTGTAGGCAGTTTTGCCATGGCCTAGGGGCCAAGATCACTCTCACCTCCGGAGATCAACCCATTATCCAATGGTCAGACAGAACGTCTGAACCAAGAGCTGGAAGGCACCCGCTGTTGCCTCACCTTGTCCAATCCATCCGACTGGAACCAACTCTTCCTTGGGTTGAGTACACTCATAATTCTCACATTTCTGCTGTTACCGTTTTTCTCCCTCTTCGAGATCTCCATAGGTTACCAAACACCACAGTTTCCGGCCAACTAGGGGGATATCTCGGGATGAAAGCCAAACCTGTTGACCAGTAGAGTACATTGGAGCAGGAACTTGTTTCTTGTCGGCATACTTCTTGTTTTGTTCAGCGAATCGATGGAGAGCGGCAATGCTGTCTTTCCAGAACTTATGGCAACGTTGGATGTGATGTTGGATGGGTGTCACCGAGATATCCCTCTAGTTGGCCGCTCAAAGCAATGTGCAAGCAACTCTCTCCTCGTTACATTGGTCCTTTTCCCATCGAGTCCGTCATTAGCCCCACTTCTGCCCGTCTCTGTCTCCCTTCCTCACCCCGATTACATCCAACGTTCCACGTTTCCCAGATTAAACCCTCTGTTGCCTCGTAGTGCTCCTGGTTTCCCTTGCCATTCACTTAGTTGCTGAATCTCATTCTACACAACTTTCAATAAACATTGTTTATCCGATCTCTGTCTCCTGAGAGCTTCCTGTGAATGTGGTTCAAAAGGATTAAAATAACTATGTCAAGAACAACTATTGGCCTATGAGTTGATAGAAAGATCTATAAAAAAATATTACCTATATTTTAGTTCAGAGCACTGTAATGAACACTGCAAGAATAGATGGGTATAGATGCATAAATGAATGGATGGGTGGTTGGATGTTATAGGTAAGAATAATTGAGGTACTCGTGAGTTTACAAAAAAAAAATATTATTTTAACATTGTAAGGTTGTTTTTTTTAACTACACCTAATAATGTTCCCTGATTGAAAGGTTGGATTTAAAACACATTTAAACCAATAGGTACCTAAAAAAAAGCAGGTAGCTGGCCAGTAAAGTGTTTAAACACCCAAGCATTTACTAATAAACTTTAACCATCTGTGTTTCTCTCCTCCAAGAACCTCAAACACATGTTAATATGGATTACATTGCATGAAAATATTCAGAGAATTTGGCCTGTCTATATTTCAAAAGCTTGAAAGTTTTAACCATGAGCTCAAATCTTTGGCATTTCAGAGCAACTGAGAGCTGGAAACTAAGAGAAAGACTGACATTGACCTGATGAGAGACTGTCCATCCACAGCAGCTGGTCTTATGGGATACAGACCTAAAACACATACTCCTGCACTTGCTCTTGGATTGAGAGGAAACAGGGAAGGAATCAATTATTGGGCAAAGGAACGGAGAGGAGGATCCAGCAGCTGAAGCCTGCACGGGACACTCCTGGAAGACATTTGCATTGGGGTAAGTAGGACAGATGCCGTCCATTATTTACTCAGGTGTAATAATACACCAAAGCGGTCCAGTGTGGTATGTGATAAAACAAAGAAGGTTCTGAAGAATGCATTTTATATGCTGCTTAGAGCCAAACTGCTTTAGCTTAATTCCCAGTTTGGGTATGTATAATGTTTTACCCATCAATAACATTTCAGGGAGAAGCTAGTTAGTCCGAAAATAATTAGCAATAGTGTTGTGGTGCATAAAAACAGACTGTCTGAGTCTGAATGCCGATGCACCGAGTGGAGCAACAGAAAGTGCCTCAAGACATACCTCAGAGCCCAGTTTCATATGTTCCCTATACGCTGGTGGCTCACATTACTCTAAAGTAGCAGATTCTGAGCAGCTGTTGACAAGCTCAGACACTTGGCTAAGCAGCGTGTCACCTTGAGGAATCATCATATTTAAAATGTCTTCTGTCTCTATTACTTTTATTTCAAACATAAATAGCTCAAGGGAGCTATTTGTGATGGTCAATGGTTTTAAATGTGTCATGGAAATAAAATCAGAAAAAACAATCATGCATGGGTCTTCTAATGCAATCTCTTAAATTAGATTTTTGGAACCCAGACAAATTTAGATAATCATTTTTTTTTTCTCTGTGTTATCAGGTTGTGTATCGCATCCCATCATGCAGCGGCACAAACCGGATGAAGCTCTGAAGTTGACTTCAGCCGATGTAACCCTTGGCTTTCGTTCCCAAATGTTAGCCAAGGAGAATATATATATCCAGACACAAACTGGAACAACATAATCACTGATGTCAGAAATATGGGACACAGAAAAATCTAAACAAAAGCGGTCAGTAGGTGGCTTTACAGGCCAAACAGCTGCTTCATAATGGGAAGGCATAAATAAATAAAAAAGGAAGGAGCCAGTGGTCTGAATTTAATGTATGTTGTTTTCTGTTGTTTCTCAACATCTTTTATCGCAATATGTTGGTTTTTAAATTTTGTGAAAATATAAAAAACCTCTTTATGGCAGGTGAACATTCCTGCTGAGCTGATATTCAGCTGAAATCTTCCACCTGCCCTAATATACTCTCCACATGCCTGTCCATACAGTGATAGAAGTTTTAGTGAAAACATCTTAAAGGTTACAGATCGACAAGCAAATAAGTAAAAAAGGATATTACGGCTGTATGTATGTTTGTGTTGTCTTTTGATGGCCGGTGCTATTGCATAATATGTCGATGTAGCTTTAGAAAAGCTGTAGATGGTATAGAATTTAATGTATTTATGAGGGAATGCATGGGATGATTTTTTTTTTTGTTTGTCTTCTTCTTGTACAAATCACTAAGATAGAAGTAATCCAACCAGAATTTTCTTGGCTGACACCAGTTTCCAGTTTCCTTTGAGGATTGTTGCACAAGTGTAGGTTCTGCAAAAACCCTTAGACATCCAAACTGTGTATAGTGTATAGATTTAAAATCTAAGGATATGGATGTTCACGTCTTCAGCCTGTTTCTGACTTACAATATCTGGGTAATTACTTTTTTCGTAATTACAGCTGTACAAATTTTGTCTCTACGAGTTTTGCACATCTGACAAAATGTTATGCCTGTTATTCTTTGCAAAATACCAGCAACTAAATCAGATTGGGTGGAGAGGATTTGTTAACAGGAATCTTTAGCTGATATAAATCTGGGCTTTGACTAGGCCGTTGCAACACATGGATATGCTTTAGCCTGAACCAGCACCATTGCAGCTGTAACTGTATGTCAATGTTCACTGATCTGCTGCAAAATAAACTTCATCATGGTTTTTGTTCACACATGTTAAATAGCTTGATTTATACGTTCACTAAGTAACTTTCAAGTGGATTGTTTACCTCAGGGGTGCTCAATACGGCACACCTCCCGCGTTTGACCGTTCGATCGCAGGAGGTGTGCAGGTTAATCACACGGCATTAAGGGAAGTAGATGACGTCATCCATCCTTCCGTTTATTTTTTTACTTGCATATCGCCAAGCAAACTTACGCGCATTTAAGCATGCAAACACGCTAACTCTATGTTAGCTTTGCGTTATCCGTCTTAGCAAACTATGGTGTTGTGTAGCAGGTCTCCCAGTCTCTCTTAGCAGAGGCGGGGGCAGCACCAAACCTCCCCGAAATCTACATATGGATATGTTTATTCATTGATAGACTTGTCCGCATCTGCTTGTGCATGGGGAGAAACACACATTCCACAGTGGGTTAATGTAGATAAACATATATGTTTTATATATTACATTTTAATTCAATCAAAATATACTTCACCTTGAAAGGACAAAATGGACAATAAAAATTATTTAAATAATGTAAAATAAATAGGCAAGCTCGTAACTTGTGAGCACCCCTGGTTTTCCTATTCTGAAGGCAGTTACGAATACTGTAAAGTTATTAGTATCCGCGTTAAAGAGTTTGAATATAATTGCAGGCCACATGTTTTCAGATTTTCATTGGCAAAGTGTTTTGAAAGCTACGTACCATTTTCCATTCACTTTTCACATAAAATCCTAATGAAATAGATAAAAGTTTGATGGAATTTACGTTTATACCGTTTGAACACTCCTTGTAATCAGGTGAGCGTAACATTAATGTTGCAGTTTTTTCTCAGGACATGTGATTAAGATGGCATGATAGTGGAACAATTATTAAAGAAAGCTGAATGAATCATCCACAGACAACACATTACTACTTCTACTAGATATTTCACTGGGGGTTCTGTATTTGTGTCAGGGGGAGTCAAGTTTTGGAAATAAAGAGAAAAATACATGCTGATTAGGGCAGATCTCAGATATCACAGTGGTTCCTTCTTTGGACAAAAAGTCCTTTTTGTCCACCTGATAGATGGTTCCAAGCTGTTGAGGCCTTATCCCCACCTCTCCTCCACTCAGTGACACCATTCAAGTCAAGGTCATACGATAGCCCTGCAGGACTCTTTCCTTTATAAAGGTTGTCCACCTTGGTCCTGCTGCTTTGAAATCAAACTTGCCATTGTTGTTTTTACTGCCAGTGACAAGGACAAAGGGACTGGGCAGCGGGACACACACACGGCTTGAAATGCAATAGGGCTGGGAATTCCTCTTTAATTTCAATGCTATAATTGATCTCTGAGCTGCATGACTGACCACCTTATTATGTATAGCGACAGCAGCTTATCAATACAGAATTCGCTGGGTCCACAGACCAAAGACAAACATGTCCTTTATGCAGGATGTCCCCTCTGGGCATGAGACTTGATGGTCAGGCCAACTAGTTAAATTCCACAACAATTGAAAGGGAGGGAGACTAAAAATCATTTGTGGAGGGTCAAATTGGTCTAAAAACAGTGACAGCAAAGTAAAAGGCAGTATACATAAAATGTTGTCATAGTTCCCATAATTTAGTCTTAGGTTTTGTCATTAAAAAAACTGATAGATAGATGTATAGATGGATATTATGCTAAATGTTTGTCACGGATAAAAAACTATTGAGAGAGCTGTCAGTCTTCCCCAAAGATGTCCTAATGGATGGAAAAACTCAAAAAAAAAAATCTATTTTGTGCACAAAAAAGAAAATGCAAAAAACAAAACATTGCAACTATCATTTATTAAATTAAAAGAATGGTGGCGGAGGGCTCATGATCAGGGCTTACTTTTGCAGCCACAGGTCCTGAGTCCCTTGCAACTCTTGTTCCTAGATTTTACACATTTTTGTGAGTGATTCAAGACCATGCAGATGGGATCTCTAAGCCAAAGGGACCTTACATACAACCCACAGCTTTAGTCTGCGGATTAAATGGGTGCCCTAGTCCTAATGCTGACTGACCAAGGCCATATCAGTACGTTTTATACCAGAGAAGTAGATTTGATCCTTGCTGAGCTGAATATTATCATCATTATACTAAACAAGACATTCTCAGATTAGTAGACTTTGCACCTACTAAGACTGTGGTCTATGTTGTGCATCACTATTATGTCTTTTTCTTCAGTCCTTTCTTACATTATCAACTAATAATCATTATGGGTCTTAGTGGAACAGAGATGTAACAGTGGTGGGTAACTTCAACCCCCCCAGTTCCATACTGCCATTTTACAATAAGCAATACATTCAACCATGTTCTATGAGATTGTGTAAGTTGTGTTTCATTCACAAAGAAGGGACCAGAAAACTATGACGTTCTTTGATTGAGTATGTTTCGGAGACAACAATGAGCTCTTCTGCTTCATGACAGACTACTTTAAGAGTCTGATATCCATCCTCACCATCATCCTGAACAACTGGTAAAAAAACAAAAAAACAAATCAAGAACAGGTGTTGGGACCACACCTTCAGCTTCAAATGTTAACTTTCTAACAATGGACACCCTCAGGCATCCTGTCCAGGTGTGACCTGGATTTGATTAAAGAAACTCGTACCCTGTGCAAATAAAGCCAAAAGCTGCCCAGGTGCAGCTTTTGTTTGTTTAGTGACTCCTGCCAGGGAGGCAGCTTTCTCACCAGGCCCTGAGAAGTCAATGCACAATAAAGAACAGACACTGAACGCTTGGTCCACACCAAACCTGACGCCTCATTGGAAAACCAAAGAGCAAAATGCATTCAGATAACAGCTTTAACTTATTCTGTTTTATTTCAGTCCCCAGAAAAAGCAACCTGAAGTGTCTCTACAAAGGTGATAAGAATGTATCCTTCCTCTTTTAATCTTTTGTAACTCACAAAGACCTGTTTTAACTGGCGTGTGCCATTTTTTTTCTAGATATTCTTAAGGTTGAGACTAACATGAAGGAAGGGAAGAGCATAGAAACTCTTATTAATAAAAAGGAAGAGGATAATACTTTTAAGTGATTAACACAAAAACACAATAGAAAAGTTTTTACAAAGAAATATTTTGGACAGGAACAGCCATGAAAACACTTCACTTGCACAATTAGAAACTATTTACAAAATCCCAATAAAGATCTTGAGTTGTTTGCATATGATATCTGTTTAAAGTTAAATGTATTTTAGAGAACAAAAAACATCCTGAACACCAATGAAACTTCAATGTCAGGGAGAACATTCTGGAAAAGATTTAAGCAAGATGAGATTATAAAATATTATCTAAAGCTTTATAACACCGCAAAGCTCTGTTCTATCGTCTGAATTTTCACAATAGGACCCCTTGTTGCACTTAAACATGTGGTAGAGGTTGATATGATCCTAGAAGACCAAAATGAACCTTTCGAGTAATAAATACCCAATATGTCATAATTTAAGATGTTTATATTAGGATCTTCTAGCAACTTGCTGAACTAATGAATGTTAGGAGAATCATATAATAAGCAATTTTGTTATGGGGACTTTTTAAATACTTGTAGTTCCACAATTTGGCCACCACTGGCATCCGGTAAAAGATGCTAATTTCATTCTTCTCTTTTACTTTGCTTTAATTGATGTGCAATGGTAAGCATGGTCTACAATAGAGAAACAATGAGTAGGAATAAGTAAAATTCCTACATCATCCAAAATATGAAATCATCTAATCTACTTAATTAGACCCTAGTTTAACTTATTAAATACACCAATATATATATATATATATATATATATATATATATATATATATATATATATATATATATATATATATATATTCTAATAACAAATATCAATAAACTTACTTGGAGTCATTTACTCACGCTTACACAAAGAATCAGCAGGAGTAAAAAATAGAGCTCAGGCTCCAGCAAGCTGCCAAACAAATTAATTCAAACCAGAAGAAAACAGACTGTCATTGGTTACTCAGAATAGATACTGAACCAATTAGGCAGGCTGATACTCAAAACAACTAGCTCTTGAAGGACACATGTCAACTTTAGAATATTTTCAACAAAATTCCCATGTCTGACTAACACAACAAAAAGTGAAGAAGTGTTCAAACACAGTGTTGGTTCATCATGCTTCAGCAGTCATCATCTTCAGCACGGTTAGAGGCTTTCAGCAGGACAATGAGCAAAATCCTAAACATAAAGTAAAAGTCCAAAGTAAAATTTTACTAGACTCGTTTTAATCTTAAGTAACTTGAGCAATTTTGCTAAAGAAAAAACAAAAGTAGTCGCCAAATTGTTAAACCAGGGGGGGCCCCTCTCAGATTTAGATTTTGCAAGGTACTACCTGCTCATCACACAATCAAGTGCTGCAGATGTCTCTTTAACACCCGTTAACTTTGGCATGTTGTAGAAGACAAACATTTAGGAAAGTGCGCACTGAGCCCTATTGGTTTAACAGTTACGATCTCATTAAATACATAAATATTTATTGTTGAAACATGACAAAATGCAACATAAAGCAATGCATTCAAGTGGATGTAAACACTTTTAAAAGGCAGAGAGTGCAAAAAGAAATTTACACATGAAAAGGTTTGGTAATTTATTTGTTTTTAAACCAGTTACTGCAGTCCGCCCATAATGGATGCTTCAGGTAAATACAGTCGGGTGCTATGAATGACACGCCTGAAGAAACCAAATTCTGCGAAAAGAAAAAGAAAATGCTAAAGTGGAAGCATGTGTCAAAAAAACCCACTGCTTCTCATTAGAGTGCAAATATGTGCAGATATGAAGACCTGGAACATGTTAGTGTGAAGGATCCTTTGGTTCAAGGAGGACAGCAGAGCTTATGTCATGTTTTTAATATGCCTTAAAAAAACGGGCAGAGTAGATTCTTTAAATGCAGGGTGGTCTTAATATCAGGTTAAAGATAAACATGGCTATTCTGGCCATTTTCTAAAGTGAACCTTGCTCGGATAGAAAAAAGACCAGACTGTTTCTCAACCTCTTAATAAATTATAATTTGCAATTTGTTGCAGCTGTTCTAATACAAACAGAACATGTTTTACATAAGTATAAACCTCACTCTGATATGTGCCCACTGGCATATTAATTTATTAAATTAAATTAAAATATCACAAACCATTCCTGCTGCACAAAATAAGTGCCTGAAACAAGATATGGCACGCCTGCACACATGTGCAAACGCTGCCTGGAATACATCTGTCTAATGTAAATATACCAACGACGTCAAGCCTCGTCAACCGCATTAAGATTACCTGTTACACAAACAGTTTCAAAGAGGAGAAGCATTAAGCGGACAAACGCGGCTCTAACTTTAAACGAACGGGCGCTTTGAAGGAAAACAAGCATCTTCCAGCTTCAATTTTTCAACCAAGAAGGTTCCTTCAAGCTGCAAAAATATTTTGTCAGCAACACAAGGTTTGTAACACACATTGTGATGTCTGGCTTGTTTTTCATTTGACAAAATATTTATCTACTACTCATTTTACTAAAATATATCTCTGAAGACTAAAAATAAAATGTGTTTAATTCTTAGAACTAAAACCTAAAAAAAATAAAAAAAATTGAAGTTTTGATGTTTTCACAGTAAGGATGCAGGCGGAAGCCTTTTGTTGTTACTTCGACTTCTGCCTACTTTGCACTTAATGTGATCTCATAACTTCCAAGCCTTCAGGGCCGAGTAAATGCAGGTGAAACAAAACTCCCTTTTTATACTCCCGCATCCTGGGAGTGAATCATCTAAAGTCCGTCAACGCTGATAGACTCTAAAGAACAACGCAGAGTGCATCCAATCCCCAAGTTACAACAAATATATTGTTAAATGATTTAAACATTTGCTGCAAATATACATTTTAAAAATGTCTACGTATTTTCTCAATATAAATATTAAAAACAGCATCCCTTGACAGACATCTTTATTCTAAAAGTAGCTTTGAATAAAAAATCAGCAGATTTCAAATTTCACAACACGCACCCAGTTTTAAAAAGTAAAGACACTGACTTTAGGCTTCGTGCAGCTTGTTTATCCATGGCAGTGTCACATAATAACACAACTAAAATGTCGGAGTAACACAACCAACACTGACCCAGTGTTCAAACACTATGTACTCCAAAAGTTATTTTTCCAGTATGTTTTGAGAAAATGAAATTAAAAAGCTTACAACCAAAATAAATAAAAAACTTGAACCGATAATCATGGTGAGGATGTCACAACGTTTATAGGAGGCGACAAACATTTTAAGGCGAACGCTGCTTTACTCTCACTGATAACAGCGTTGTTATCTATATTTTCGGAAACTTTTTTTCATACAGAGTTTCAAGTATAGCATCGGTAAAGGGTAATGGAAAGGTGTTTTATTATTATTATTATTATGAAAAAGAGTTCATATTTAACCTTGTGAAAGTGTAACACCCATGTGTAACAATAAGATCTGAAATATGCTTTGTGTAACCAGGTTTTTGTTTTTTTTTGCTCCAAATATGCTTCTTTTCTTAATTTCCTCAGTTTTTTCATGCATTTTAAATATTTACTCAAAATGTGGTCACTCACTCAGGCAGCATTCTATCCTTTTAGTGCTCAGACCTCAGTTCTTTTACAGATGACCCTCACTTATCTGCTGTTTACTCTTCACTTTTTTCATAGATCGTTTCTTAAGTATTAGAAAAATACCTGAAATACCATACAAAGCTATTTGATACACTATTGGCTTGCATATGGAAAGAATTCAATCCGTGAGTGGCATTCATTTTGTAAACTTTACTGTGGATCGTAGCTTTTGCGTATAAAAGCATATTAAGGTATTTTTTGTGTTTCTAAATAAGACATCATAAGATACAACTTTATTTTTCATACAATTAGAAATCTGGTTTACATATGTTTTCAGATGCCCCCTGAAAACCAACACATATAAGAACATGATAAATATTCATTATAATAATTAAGACAACCAAAATGATATCTGTGCTAATCATTTAAATTATTCTCCCTCTTGTTTAGGAGTTTAATGGAGTCTGGTATCCACACATTCTTATACTTGTTCCTTGTGTTACCTTGAATCTCTTTGCTTACTGCATTAGTTCAAAATGCTGCTATTTGAAGTATTAACATACATATAAAACCACATGAATAAAATGTGGTCCAATGTACAATTCTCTAGTCTGCTTACATGTTCAGAGAGAAATTAAGGATTTTTATTTCAGTTCAACAAAGAGACAAAACTGGTGAGTTAACCATCTGAACTCATTGAACTCAGTTTTCAAAAACTTGACAGTAAAGATTTTGAACAGTAAGCCTAATCATACACTCTCAACTCTGATGAATGTTGTTGAATAAAATTAAACAGAATATACAGAGGAAAAGTTCCTTAAATTTGAAATATCTTTTCAGGATAAGGACGAGGCCTTTTAAGATTTATCTATTTGGTTTAATCTAAGAACAAGGTGGTTTTAGTGAGGGGGGTTTTATGGTCGGGAGAAGGGCCGCCAGCTGGCTTTGCTGGTATTTGGGGAGGGACTGGAAACGTGAGGGAGGGTCGTTTCCACTCAGCTTGACACAGTATGGATTTTGTTTCCATCCTAATGGAATTGCAGAAATATTTGAGGGGACTCCCATTACGTAGCAATTAAAGTGCTGTAATAATGTACTCACAGTCCTTTTACCACTGCGGTTGGACTCTTCTCGCTCTGCCAGCGCCTTCAGGAAGTTATCATTGTGCTCTTTTCCTGCACTTGCCATCGTCCTGGAAAAGACAACACTCGAACAGCTTGAAATGTTTCTCTGAAAAAAGGTTCTTTATTTATAAGAGCTTTTTACATGTTAAACCCCTCAGTGTGCTCTGCTTTAACTCGTCTCCAACTTGTTTAATCAACAACAAAAATAAAATTAAAATCCGTGTAAGTCAAAAAGAAATACGTCCCCTTAAATGGTTACTCTGTTTGTAGTGACAGTTATTTTTCCTGACTGACTTCATTAACACACTCTTAACACCAAATATAACTTACAAGTAAATGTTTTCGTCGTTATCATAATTTTTCCTCGCGGTGTCCACAAATCCCAGACCACAAAATGCATAACTCGGTTACCACTTTCTGCTCATAGTTCAAGCCGTTTCCATAGAAACATGGATTTTGGCGCACACCGACTGATTCCCACCTGAAAAAACACTTATATTTCAACAGTTCACACTGCAGTACAAACAACAGAACTCTGGCACACGGCCACAATGGACAGTACACAACATTCATCACATCCAGAGCAAGCGGACGTCTCGGCGGCTGTAGCCGTGTCACTGATGACCAGTGTTGGTGAAGAACAAGAAGTCATCGTCGGCACGGTGCAGAGAGAGAAAACTATGACGAATCAAACGTTTCTTCAACAAATACGTTCTGTTTTACAGATTACTGATGAGGTTTTTTTATTACTGTATTTTCTTTTAATTGGTACAATAAGTCAGGATAATATTTAAAGCTTTTATCTAACTTTTGTGTCTGTATTTCATATGTCCTATTTTTTACAAAATTGGGAGTTTAGGCAGATATGGAGCTTATGGTTTCTACAACAATACCAATGTTAACCAATCCGAATCAAGCAAACATTAAAATCCGCATCTACTTTTACATAAATTTTTGATCTAACAATTTTCTCTCCAGTTTCTGGTCATGACTTGATTTTGTGCAAATGTTTAAAAAGAAAGAAAAAAAATTGATTTGTAAGATTGAAAAGTAACAAAAGTTTTTTTAACAAATTTAGCATTATGGATCATTTATAATATCATAGCCCCTACCATACCTGAAGAACCAATCCAAGTCTATCAAGACTTCATCTACTCTAATGTATCATTAGCACAGGGCCCTTTTCCACCAAACTGGTTCCAGTGCTGGTTCGGGGATAGAGCCAGAGTCACCACCGGTTCTTTGTGTTTGCACTGACCAAACTGGTTTTAAACTGGCACTGGTGGTTAGCTGGCCCCAACTCTTTCTGGGGTCAGAGGAAAGAACCGGTTCGACGCGATGATGTCAACAACTAGGGGCAGGGCTAACAAATAGCTGGTAAACAGGAAAAGAGCAGCCGTTTTTTTAACAACACTGGAGTTGCTTGTGCGACGAAATAAACAAAATGGACCCGAAGTCAAAGCAGCAGTGGTCAGTGGAGAAGACAAACTTCCTGGTCGCAGTGTGGTCCTTCACCGAAGTGCAGAAAACTCTTAAGGGGGTTTCAAGGACCAAACCGGTGTTCCAGCAAGAGATGGCTGCGGAAGTTTATGAGCGCAGTGGTGAGCAAATTATTAACAAGCTTAATAAGTGTTGTCGTGGTCTTGTGGCCGTTGGATTTGGCGCTAAATCTACTGGGTAATGGTGACGTACGCATACGCATGGAACGACGTAATGACGTAGCTTTCTGGCCACCACCAGTGTGTGGAAAAACAAATGGTTCTTTGTCAACCCTTGATCGAAAAGGGGTAACAATTCGTGAAAAGAGGTAACAATTCACACTTAGAGGGATTCTTAGTTTTAAAAAAAAGTTCAAAGGTGGGAACACAATATGGTTGTGTTTTATGGGCAAGCCTGTATAAGATTTGAGCATCGTGATAACGTCATGATCAGATGTTATTTCGTGGCAGAGCATCATCCCCATACACAGTCAGACTCTTCCCTCCTACAACCCAACAGGCGATTTTCTCAGTCACTGTGAGAGAATCCAACAGGGAGGGACCGTTCTGCCTGGGCAACTCCAACAGTGCATAGGTAATTGTAACTATCTTGGCATTGGGAACCAGAGCCCTAAAGCTGTAGCTAACAGTCAGTGCAAATATATTTGGTTTTTACTCATCAACCACATGAAGGAAGTCACACTCCTTTCCTGCCATGGAAAAGATATTAAATTTCACTGAGAACATATTACCTTCCAAACCAACCCCCCTCCCCCTATCCCAAATCTCACTGGTGGAGAGCGCATGTAAAGGGGACATCCCCATCAACATAGTTTTGTTGCCAGAGATGGAAGACACAGGGAGTCGATGGCCCGGACAACATAGTCCTTGGGACTCCTTCATGTTAAAGTCAATATTCTTTGGAGGCAAAATGGTATAGCTGGTAAATAAGGAGGAAACCAATAAAACAAAACAAAAACTGAATAAAATTTCATGAAAGAACATTTTAAATATAACAGTTGTGTACCTTTGCAACCAGGACTAGAAGAACTGTACAAACATAAAGCACCAAAACCAAAAGCACACTGAGAAGAACATCTACAAAATACAACTAAAACTAATAAAACTTTGCATTTATAATATTATTCATGCTTTATGGTGTGATTAAAAGGAAAGGAGGGGTCAATAATGAGACATTAAAACTAGTAAAAAAAATCTTCACTTTAGGCTACACAAAGTTTTGTCATTACTGATGTCCAAAAATCTGACAAGTTTGGTTTCATACTTTATTTCCAGTGTCAAGCTGGATCACGGAATTGCCACATCAAGCACAAACAGCAAAATATTTCTTTAAACCTGGACTAGGCTCACAGTACAGAAAAGGAAGGTTTTAGTCATTACATTTACAAGAATTTGTAAAAGGATTATAATTTATACTTTAAGTTTGGCCTTAGTCTCGTTGTGAAAGTGTTGGAGGAATCACACGGTGGTAAAAGTGCAGAGACAGCACATATTTGGAGGCTAAAACCTCACTTCATCTTCTGAGTGAGTGAAGGATTGCTGCTGGGTCATGGGGGCCGAGGCCCCAATGTAAACACAGGTGCTGAGGAGCCAAGGAACTAGGGTTACCCCCATCCAGTAGCAAAAGCAACACACAGTCACAGAGAGAGAATGAGTCCTCTGCATAAACATGTGGAGATTTCCGTCGGTTAACAAATTTCTTATCAAGCCTCATTTAGGAGGAATAACAAGATGGTTACAATAAAATGATGGTTATTAGTTCCTAATGACTTGGCATTAGGCTCACTGTCATGGAGCTCAACCTTTCAAGTGTCTTGGTTTAGGATTGTGGTCAGGCAGGTGGGCAACATCATTAGGAAAAATGAGAAGAAAATGAGGTGGGAGTTGAGCAGTCATCGTCTGGCTCGTTGTAAACAACTCATATGGCTGAAGAAGGTATTTCCAGTAGAAAGAGAAGTGTTTTTACAAACTATGGACATCTGGAAAGATTTGGTCTCAAGGAGAAGCCAAGTAACTGTGTTGTTATGCTATTTGTTAACAACATCAGTGCGGTTTCACAGGACATACAGGACATACAGACTATTCATGAGATAGAGATAAGCACCATTGCTCTGCAGTATACAACGATAAGTGGGTGTAAACAATGGATGGAAGATAAATATTAATTTGTTATAAGTCTTCTTAACAAAATTCTGATCAAGTCAAGTCAGTTTATTTATGTTACACCGATTTACATGAAATGTTGACTCCAGGTACATTCATGCATGATCTCTCTGGTTAATTTTAATCAGAACTCTTGCTGCATCGTTTAGAATCAACTGAAGGCTTAAAATGGCAGAAGACCATCCTGGAAGTGCTAAAATGCATTGACCAGATTTTCAGCAGTTTGACATGAGATTCATATCCTGATCAAAAATAATGGAGGTTAATGGAGGTTATCCATTGTATTACGAAAGGCCAGTTTAATAAATGAGATATCAATGTTTTTTAATACTGAGCCAGTTTTTTTAGTCATGTCTCCAAACTGCATCGATCAACGACTCGCTAGGATTTTGTGTGATTTTAATATTACATACAGTAGGTGCGATTTTGATGGTTATTTGCTATTTTAATAGTATATATGCACAATTTTAA
>JAVLVB010000595.1:41030-65146 GCA_032876305.1 Orestias chungarensis
TATATATATATATATATATATATATATATATATATATATATATATATATATATATATATATATATATATATATATATATATATATATAGCCCCATATAAGCCAATACTGCTATTATTGTAGTATTACAGTATTTTGCAAACTTCTTCTTACCTAATCACTTATTGTTTAACTTTAAAAATCTGAAGGCAAAAAAATTAACAAAGTAGCAAATGCAGTCTGAGGTTTTCTTGGCTTTCCATATCGTGTCTCTGTGATGGATGAAGGTTTATGTAATGCTTTGTGCACCTCTGTTGGGGGTGAACAGATGTTGGTGCTTTGCGGCTGTTTACATGTGTATAAACACTTTACTCCACTTCCATCCAAAACTCATAACCCTTTACTCTTACCAATAATTACACCAACAGTTTGGTGTTTATACACTGTCAATTTGTCTGTATATTCATGAGGGCAAAAGTAATATTCTTTATGTAAGAATGATTTCAGGGATCTATATAACTAGTAACTGTCAAAGTAGGAATACAATCAGACCGTAATAACCTGCTCCGAAAAAATATTTTGTTCTTTGCCTTCTGGGACTCCACTTAGATGCCTTCTGGCTTGTGTGATTAAAGGAAGCATGGAAAAATTTGTATGTGAAAATACAAAATACACCTGAAAATGTAATTTTCAAGTGTTTGGTATAGCCTTTATTATTTTATTATATATTTAAATTATTATTTACACATACATACAGGTGTTCTGTATTCTGGAAATGCTGAATTTTATAAAACACAAACCAATTAGACATTTGACTTTGGATCTAAACCTCAACCATTATTTGTCCTCTGTCGTTTTAAGAGGCACCCTTTCCAACACCCTCCCCTCTCAGGACATTATCACAAACCCTGCTTCTCCTTGTTGTACATGGATGCTGTTTACAGCTGTTTTTAGGAGAGTTGTATTTTGTTGTACCAATTAGCTACCAGTATTTATTTATTCCTACTTAGCCACAAGCACTTCATGTAAAAACATTACTAATGATCTCTGAGGATTATTCACTTTTTAATCAGTTCGTAAACTGCTGTTTGTTTGAAAAAAGCTTTAAAAAGTTTGCTAAGTTTAGCTCTTTCTTCTATAATTTATATTGCAAAAGTATGTGTTTAACCTCAAGGAATAAATAGAGCAGTCAGACGAAGCTTTGCCTCTTCTATCTTCCCCGTCTTCTCACACCTGGATTCAGGCTTGCAGTAAACTGTTTAGTCCTGTTTACACTCCAATATGTCACCCTGTGATAATCCATTCACCTTAGTGTCATCGACCCACAGCAGGGCTGGTTTATCATCTCTTTATCGAAGTCAGCGACAAGCCATGGAGGAACAAGCCTACAGTAGGTAATTGTAAAAACCGGATAGCACACATCCTGTTGCGACAGAGCAATTCAATCAAACCTGACAACCACTTGTGATGTGCATTAATTTGCTTTCTGCATCACATGTGTGATGATATGCAACGGCAAATTGCTCCCCCTGTAAGTAATTGAACGTGATTGAAAAGTTCTTTGAGGAGAGAGGGGCTGACGTTCCTCTGTAATTCTCCTTCTGCAAATAAATATGCACCGACTGGACGACGGGTGTTTGCTGTGAGGTTTTCATGTAACGACGGGGAACAGATGTTACACACTTTACTATAATTTCTTATTCTACAGATTTAAAGAGCGGAACCTCGACTGTCATGCAGCTTCGACGGTACAGCAAAAAGAGGAAAAGAGGGATTTCTTGAGAAGCTGCAGAAGCTTTTTTTTTTCTTTCCTCAGAGTGCTTGGGAAAAAGAACCTTCTGAAAAATATTATTTTGGGCTGGTGGATGTCGAGGGAAATTCCACACAGCATGACAATTTACTTTATTTCAAGCTTTTTATGAAGTCCTCTGTCACCTCTGATCACAATGAACTGAAAGTATCAGTTACACATGCGCTGCACGGGATATTCTACCTGAGCTTTCCTTGAGCTCTGAGGCCACCTTGGCTTGTGGGGCTGTGGAGATGGCATGTCTTCTGCCTCCGGCTTTAAATGCTGATTTTTAGTGAGGACCACCAAAATAATTGCCATCATTTTTACACAGCATTCTTGTGAGAAAAAGCAGATTTGGATTTGTGATAGAAGTGAATTTAAAGAACATTAGAGTAAATGCAAGTCCTAAATTTAGAAAAAGGGTTCTTGTGTGAGAATGGCTGTCTGTCCTGCACATGTCAGCAATGTGGTTTCTTCCTCATCAGTTTATTAGCTTACACTGTAATCCAAAGCAACTCATATGAAATCATTTAGGCGTATTTTTCAAGCCATTTCAGCTGCTGATTAGAGAAGAATTTCACCCGAGGAACAACATTGTTACAGGTCAATTTCTTAGCTTCTGTTATACACGAGCGCAGATGTTCAGCAGGCTCGACTCAGCCTCGTTGCCCAAAACCTCAAGCATAGATTTATAGAAAAATTAAAACAATTAGTCATTAGCAGACCTTGGGCAGCAGATTATGCTCCTAGTGACGGTTACAATCATATTAAAACTACAGCCCGGACAAGAACAAATATAAAGCTGACAGTTCTGCCTGTTAGCCTGATAGAAACTGAGTGGAGGATAATAAAGAACGATGTTAAAACACTGTCAGAAAGTCAAGGAAGTTACCAACTCAGCATTCTATTTTATGTGTCTTGCAAAAACTCTTTTGAGCTATACTTCTTGAGCTTTGACCATTTGTGCATAACAACCTCAAAATCTAAAAAGCTGTTATGCTGGAATTTTGTGTACATATATAAATCTGAAATGTGTGTAACCACTAAATAAAATCCGGTGCAATCAAATGCCCTTATAAACTCACATAATTAGCCAAGGAGTGCGTATAGTTGAAATTTAGGATAAGTATAAATCCAGTTGATCTTTGAGGAATAAGGAGCACAGCGGACAGGTCAGGGAGGATTTATAGAGAAGGTTGAAGCAGAGTTAGGTCCTAAAACAATATGCCAAACTTTGAACGTCTGCAGACCCAGCAAAGCATTGTGGTCCATCCAAACTGACAGAGCAGAGATCCAACCAAGAGTTTTGACTGATGAATTTTTGAAAGAGATCCATATTAACTTTTTTCTGCAGTTGTCCAGAAGGCACGTAAGGAGCGATGATGAGGAGCGAACAATAAAATCCGCTATTCCTTCACATTTAGAGGAGCAAGCTAAGGTGGCTTGGGTATCTACTTTGAATGCCCCCAGGATACTGGAGACCCATATGGAGGCACCATGTCTCCCAACTCTGTCGGCAGGCCCTGACTGGCCATAGGGAGAACCGGGAGTATTCCCGAAGCGCCGGCCTAATATTGGCCAGCTGGCCTGCGACTCTCTTAAAAAAATAAAATAAAATAAAAAGTCTGCCAGCAGTGCGAATATCGGATAGACAGACGAGTGCTGGGACAAGGAGGAGGGAAAGATGATTGGTTTATTTCGATTAAGACCCGCCCCAAACGTCCGTATCAACCACACAGGTGTGGAGGAAGGGGCAGCTCGCGCAACCAGCGAGCGGTGCAAGAAGTGAGGAGAAGCGACTCGGGTCTCCCGACGGTGTAAAAGCAACAGAGAGGGAGAGAGACAAAAAGAGAAAGGCGCTGGAGGAGGACGCAGGAAAATGCAGAAAAGTAACAGATTTATTTATTCTGTTGCCATTAAAATAAAGATTACAAGTAAGTTATAAAAACAAAACACGCACACACAAAACGTTGGTACAAATATTATTTTAAGGTTAAATATATTTTTTTTAAGTTTAATAATATATTTGTACCAACATTTGGTGTTTAAAGTTTAAACGGAGACCCCTAAAGGAACTTGAGGCTGCACACATTCAGTCTACAGTGTAAATATGGAGCCTAAACAAGTTTAGCCTCTAGATCGGTATAAGGACTGGGATGTTAGAATCCCTGATTTACACGCTACTTTATTATTATTATTTTACTTATTTTACTTATTATTTTCCCAGCTAATCGGCTATAATCTTATCATTATCATGTATATGAGTACAAGGCCAAATCAGTGAGACAAACTACTGGCATTTAGGTGTGGGTGTGAAGATGTATGTGTGGGAACATGCATGCGTGGCAAGCCCAGGGTGGCCTCGTTACATGACTGACTCCTGGCCTGAAAAAATCTCCCAGTCCGGCCCTGTCTGTCGGGTTGCGCAGGCAGCAGAGGATGCACTTTTTCTTGCGTTGCCTTTTAACTCTTGTTAAAGAAAATATACACAGTACACCACACTAAATGAACCATCTCAATCGTTAAACATGGTGGTGCCAGCATATTGCTGTGGGATTGGTTTTCTTTAGAAAAGAAAGAAAAGTTGGTCAGTGCTGAGAGAAGGAATAACGTGCTTTCTACATAAATTTCACTTACTTACTTACTATAAAAAGATGGAAAGAGCTAAAACATGAAAACCTTTCTTCATGAAAGAAGACAACCTGTTAAACAGAAACTAACAAATCCACAGATAAATCTAAACACGAATCTGTGACAAGACCTGAAACGTTATATTCACTGCTTCCGAAAGACAAAACTTGAGCTACTAATCAAATGTAACACCATATTTTACAACCATGTGTCCCTTTCTTTCTAATTCATATTTTTGCACATGCAAAATGCATGTTGGTCTACCAATACCAGCTGAAATACATTGAAGTTTGTGTCTGCAACATGACAGATTATGAAAAAGGTTAGGAAGTTTAGTAATTCTGCAATGGACCGTACGACACTGAAAAATGTAATTTTTTTTAAGTAAGCTTTTTTGTACCTTCTATTTTCTTACATCTTCAGAATCAGTGTTACTGGACTTCTGGTTTAGGAGCTCATAGCCTATGTACATATGGTTCATATGGTTAACATTGAGGAACAATATGGACATTCATTTGCAGCCATTTTTTACAAAGAAAGAAAGTAACAAACGCGTACTGCAAATGTGCAATATGCTTATTTAGTTGTCCAGTTGAGCGGCTAAATATTTAGGCTGTTTGCAGTTAATTGCGTTCATTTCACAGAGACAGTCTGGGGGAAGAAACCGTCTCACTAATGGATATTGTTTTGCAAGTAGCACTCTGTAGTGCCAACCTAAAGGTAAAGGTCTAAATTGCTTATGTCCATGATCTGTGGGTTCTGCAGAGATGTTAGCTGACCTTGCCCTGAGCCTAGTCTTAGATGAGCGTCTAAAGAAGCATCTTTGGTATTGGTTAAATGAAGTGGTACAAGGTTTATTTGATGACTTCAACGTGGAATTGCTGAGCTTCACTGCATTTGATGCAGTTTCAGCAAACTATCAAAGATCGAGGTCGAGAGGATGGATTTTTTTTTACATATCAGATGGGACAGATGCAGGTTCGATCAAGATTAACGATTAAATCTGAAATGTACACAATGTGATACTAAGCATGACCTTTCCCTCAGATTTGTTTGAAAGTTCTAGAAATGGCAAGCAAGCAGTATTACTTAGGCAAACAGTCATGTTGTATTTTTAGCACCCTGCATGCAGCCTACAAGCAACAACAGATGGTTCCCTAAACAAACCATTAAGATGAAATGCGTCGAAACTGTGGAAACATCCAATTTATTATTTATTATCTGTTTGCACCCACTTATAACTGAGCGAGTATTTATATCCGAGTTCTGCTTGGAAGGATGTGGTCGTGAGCTAGAGCTTGGCAGGATGTGTATTTCTAAGCAGCGCTCGCAGGGGAGGGAGAGAGAGATCCAAATTTACACACCCATCCAAAATCACAAGGCACAATGAAGGCAATTGGCCTGACAGCACATGTAATAGAGACTGCAGAACCTGGTTGGCCAAGGGTTCTCGCCAGCGTTGCAGCCGCTCAGAGTTGTGGGGGTTTTGGCTCGCAAAAAAAAAAAATGAACCCAGGATCAGCTTCATGAGGTTTCTCACGTCAGTCACATCCACAATCTCATTTTTGCTTTGGATCTGGAGGTTAGATCCGCAGAGAAATGCATTCACTGTGTGTTGCTTGTGGCACCAGTTTTCCTTGGCAATGCAAGTGATAACTTCAGTTTTTATATAAAAACCTGAGAGGCGGAGAATTCTTGAGGCAGACTGTGAAAACGTATGTGCACAATGGACAATGAGCGTGACTGTGGCCTGGAACTGTGGGGTGATCGCAGGGAGTCTCATGAAAGCCTTACGGGAGCGACATGAGCACGCAAGGTTTGGTGCATATGCTGACAAAACCTCTGGGCCAGAGCCAGAGCGCAGACAAAAACAGAGGCCTCACTGCTCAGCACCGCTTTCCAGGCCCCACCGTTACTGGTTGATGACCCTAAACAAGACTACAAGATTTTAAATTTGAATGTAGTTCTTTTTCTTCCCTAACATGTAGTAATCTAGCCATAGGTCTTCTGGGAAACAGAACGAACTGTTACTGGTGCCACAGGATTCATACAAAAGTACCAGCTGGAGGCCACAAATCAAGTGCATCTTCAGCGTAGGCCACCTGTACACAAGCCGATGCTTTGGGTTTAGTTTGTTGCTCTGAAGCGCACAAGTGTGTGTTTATTCACTGCTCAAGACGTTAGCAGGAATCTAAGAAAAACAACAGATGCTGCCCGACAACCTGGGAAGGGTGAAGACAAGACCTCCAAATTATTAGATAATTAATTACTACAGAGATAAATCCAGTCCACTCAAACCAATTCCAGCTGTATTTACATACAAAAAGGTAAAATTACTGAAATACATGAACCATACTCGACCAGTAATTTGGTTTTTAAGAAGAGAGAGCAAAGATAGAGTATAAGACTGTCTGATGAGCGGAAATGTGAACAACAGCATATTGAACACTTTAGCAATACAATTTAGGAACCGCCAACCCTCATATGAAGTCTTAAACAGTTCCTCAGAAAAATAGTGATAAATGCATTGATTATTGTCTCTAAAGAGGGTTTGTTTAGGCTGGCTGCCTTATCTAATATAAACTGTTTTGATCCGGCTGTCAAATTGATGTTTACCCCATGGTTGCACTTTGTATGCTAACCCAGAGCCCTCATCTCAACAGGGGGAGTCATAACTGTTCTACTTACCATGACTTCAGTCTTACTCCCATTTTACTATCGTCAGTGGAACAGAAGGGGAGAAAGATTATTCACATGGTGAAACTATTTAAGATAGTTGCCAATCTTCCCAGAAGTGGAAGTTCTAACAAGGTAAAACGGAGCAATGCTCAGAAAAATGGAATAAAAAGAATAACAGCTTCATTTTAAAACCATGCACACCTCAGTTAGAATCTGAAATGTAAGGGTTCATGAAAGACAGGACTGAAAAGCTATGATTGGCAAGATTGCAGGACAAAAACGGAAATCCGAAAAGTTCCCAAAATTTGCCTCTGATTGGAGCTCTGGGATTACTTGGACAATGTCCTTTGGATAGTTCGAACCGATGTAGAGGAGCAACATCTTTGAAAAAACCCAAACACAGCATATCAGCACAGGTCTAACGTGTTGGACTGCTCTTTTTGGCCTTGTTTTGCAGCCACACAACACATTATTGAGTCTACAGATAACATTTCTGCATACCAAAGTTTTATAGACAAACGTGAGGACCTCTGATCAATAAATCAAAAAACTGCAGCAGATTTACAACAGAATGAATCAAAGTGTTGTGATCCACAAGGAGCCCTAAAGAGCTTTTGCACAGAGACAAACTTTAATTAACTGAAATTGAGCAAAGGGAGCCCTAGTTCATTCACGACAATGTCAAAGGGAAAACGATCATTGAGAGTTATTACTGGTAAAGCCGCTCATACAATATTCTAGTTTTTAATGTCAGGTAAAACAAGTTGAGTTTTACTGCAATGGAGTCCTGGAACTGGATATCTTACACCATGAAATTGGAGCCAAACGTGAAACTAGCAGAAGCAAGCACTTCTTCAACAATCCCCTCATTCTGACAACTCCCTACCCAAACAACCACACAACTGACTAAGCATCCCATTCATCCAAGTTTTCGTTTCCAATCATATATTAAATTTCACTTATGTTTGATGGCAACACCGGCTCTTTTGTTTGTTCTATTTTTGGTGCACTCATAGCCCCACCCCTCCCCCTTACTCCCTTCTTTGTCTCCCTTTCACAGCCGAGCTGTCAGGAGGAGCATGTTGTCGTTAAAAATGAGACAGGGCAACAACGGGGCAACATCTGATTAGCATTCAGCGCACCATCTCCACTCCCCAAGGTATTTTATTACCACAGGTGCAGAGGCATTCACTGATCAGATGCACGCTATAGGCGAGGTTTGCCCTTAATTGAAAACAGCTCTATTTATACACCTGCAGGCACTAAAGGTTCCCAAGAAAGCACAAAGAGGCTGAAAAGAGGAGAGAGGAAGGGGGAACGTAGAAAGGTGACAGAGCTGTAAAAAAAAGATGTGCCTTGGGAGGAATAGTTTAAGGCCCACGGGGAAGGGAATGGCATTCTCAAAACAGTATACTGCCTAGTGCAAAGAAGACGGTATATGCAGTTGCAAATGTCTGCTGACTTAACAAAGACTGCTTCAGAACAGAATTAAATCCGTTCTTTTTATAACGTGATAGGAAAGATTTCTTTAACCGAATGTTAAACAACATTACGCTTGGGTTCGTAGGCAGTCTGACCTGGTTGAGCACTGTCCTAATTCCCTTCAGCCCCATGGTGGCTGCTGCTGGTGTTATACAGTTTTGTCAAAGTGCAACTAAGACAGGAGGTGATGGGGTCAGAGTTGCTGAGGTCCAATCAGAAAAATACCACAACGAGAGGAATAAATCTGCACTCAGACACCCTAAAACAAGGTACCTTTGGGAAAGTCCTTCTCCTAGAAGATCCAATCTCCAAACATGGGAAAACAATAAAAGATTATCCATTCATGAACCTTTTCTACATAGCTCACATTTTGTTTCCACCTCCTGTTTGCATGAAGGGATGGAAAACCTTAAATAAGAATTGCAACAATGGTGAGAGGCTTTGTTTTTCTTTGTTTCAATTTTATTTATTTATTTTTTCAAAAAACATCTTTCCAACAGTGTCTTGTAAAATACTAAACAACACCATAAGGGATCGCCATCCACTTTCTGTGCTAAATAAGTCTTCTTCCATCTAACTTTAAACAACTTTTTTGGTGGGAAACTTCTGCCTTTTATTGGATTCTTTATATGGTAAAAGGTGATATGGTTCATGTGACTTATTACCTTCAGATCAGCATCCAGATTTTTGTGATACATCATTGTAAACAGTAAGATAAGACAAGGTGGCACAAAAGCTGACTTGCTTTCAAAACTTCACTGTTAATCTAAGGCTCATGACACCCTCACCTCCAGGTTTCTGACTAACCTACACACTTTCTGACTCTCAAATCTCAGCTGTAAAATAACCTAATCGAGTGTGTTCATCCGTGTAAAGCATACAAGTGATGTGTTTTTTGCCATCAGGGCTGTCAGGTTTCGTTCACATTTAAACTGTCTAATCGAAAATAAAGACTTCTGAGCTGAAACTGCTCATTAAAATGAAAAATTCATAGTCTCTAAATGCTTCAGTGAGCATTCAAATTACACTGGAATATTGTGAATGTCGTTTAAAATTGCTTTAAGCTGTGATTCAAAAAAGAAAATATTGGTATAACTTTTGAGCACATAATAATACAAGGCAAAGCTTTAAAATCCTTATGACTGATAATCACAAATGTCTGGAAGATGGATTGTTTTGCACAAGTACTTGTAAAAGAATAAACTATGTCAGATTTGTGAAGACTGGTGTTTTTAAGCATGTAGAACATGTGTTGGACGATCAATTGAGCAGGTTTGATTTGTGTTGGAAGACTTTTAAATGCAAAAACAAGTTCTCAAAAGTGGTGGCTGTACCTTTGAGAACTATATTGATCACAGAAAAAATGGTTGCTGGCTTTTTAAGGAAATAAAACAAAGAAAGAACATTGCTGTTTGAACAAAAACAAAAAACCTGAGATTCAGAAAAGAACTGAATAACAATTTTTTACTAGAGTTCATATAATAATTGTCTAAAGAATCAGAGGATGTAGAGGATAACCTTACAGAATTGTCCTTTAAATGTTTAAAAGGTCAGTGAAATTTTTTTTCGGAGAATATTCCTTAAAACCCGTCATCGCTCATGGAGACTCTGTTCCACTGTATTCCAAGCTGCGTTAGGACCTCACAAACCCAATAGACAAAGCCCTTTCAAAGAAGATCTTGGAGAGTAAGCACACTGCTCTGTGTATACAACATCCCAATGTTCCCGCTCAACATTTCCCCGGATCCTGTTGGGACAAGATGAAAGGCTCTGCGCCCTAATATCACTGTAACTGCAGGTGTGGAGACTCCCGTTTCACCAGTGTCACTGATGTTCGCAGGCGTTTCTGCAAGAAGAGGCGGGGAACAGTGCCGAGACATCTGCCCGTTTGGATAAGCATCTGAGGGTTTAATCAAATTCAGCACCTCGCAGGTAAATGTTTGGATACTCTGAGGCCTAGTGTGTGCGTGGGTGGGAGGCCGGCGAGCGCTCTTAATTGTCTGTTCTGGCTTCTCATCAAAGGAGACACCAGAACCACAATGGGGAAGAGACTGGGAACAATATCTGTGAGATCACTTTCCTCTAAAGGGCAGTTGGTTGGAAACTCCGCTTTGCAGGAATGTGTTTTGGCCTGTTCACACAGACAGTTTCTAGATCAATTTAGGCACTTTGCTCCAATAAAAAAAAAACTTTATTTTTTTTACGTCATCATTTTCAAAAACCATCCTTACACTATCTGACCATTACAGCGTTTTTAGTAAATGTTGGGTCATATAAAACAATGTGCAGGTGTATAATGAAGCTAATAGGAAATTGGCAAAAGACTGGTCTATTTATTTAGCCCTCCAATTATCATCCATCGATCCATCATTCCCTCCAGCTACCCACCTATCCAATTATTGGTCCATTTGTTTATCCAAGCATTCCTCCATCCACCTATAAGTCTGTTTATCTGTCCATCAAGCATTCATTTGTATAGCTGTGCATCCATTTATTCATCCATCCGAGAATCCATACATTCATCCACCATTACCTCATCCAGCCACACATCCATCCATTGATCACCAATTCATCATATGGACTATGGACAACAAAAGGACTGGTTGTTGGCTAACAAGGCAGGTTTTTTTAATGGAAGGAGTCATTAAAAGAAAACTTGTAATTTATTTTTGTTTGTTTGTTTGTTTTTGTTTTACTATTATTTCTCCATCTCTCAACACTAACTCTGCAGAGTAGCTTCATAATTAATAAAAAAAATACTAAACATTTGGCTGAGAAACCACCTAACAGGGAGTGATGTTTGTTAGCTGCAGGAAAAAAACTTCAGCAAAACAATATCTCCGACATAAGAGAAGAATTTCAGATGTTGCTGAATTTGGCAGGTGGTTTGTGTACATCTTGTTAGTCACACAGATAACGCGCCTCGCTCCAGAGCCAACTTACATTGGGCGGCTCCTGCTGTAGAAAATGCTGCTCTGTTCAGTCTTTGCGACCTCTGCAGCTGCTTTCCTCTCCTCAAATTCCTCCCTGCTCAGGATCATGCCCTTGTGGCTGTGCTCCACCAGCTTGCAGGCCAACTGCCTGCTCTGTGAGAGACAAGGGAAGGTGAGGAGTCAGGCAGTGAGAGACAAAAGGCCTGAAGTTTGGGCTGAAACACGTCAGGCATTGCCAATCTTTAGTTTTAGCCAATGTTTGGAATTTGTTTTTCATGATGGTTTGTTTGGATTTAAGCTATTTCATCACCACATCTAAATTACAAAGACAGAAACCCGTCATGCATCACCACAAGGGTTAGTTCATGTTTTTTTGTGTGTCTGATTTGATGCTTTTCTTCAGACTCATTCATGCTCCAAATGTGCGCATGTTTCCGCGTGTGTAGAAGTGAGCGTGTGATTCTGCATGGACCTTTCTAATCCCTATTTGCAGACCTACCATCACTGAAGCCAAGCCATAAAGTCATCATCTAAAAAGCTAATCTTGCCATCAGATCAAGTGGCTTGTTAGATCAAAGCATCTGCCACATGTCCACTTACTCAAAACCCCAGCTGGGATCCGAGGGGAAAAGTTCTATTTTCCTCTAACTTTGATGTGGCGCACCAGAATGAGTTTCAGACATGTGCCTCTCCTAAAACTGGCCCAAAAATCAGCGTCGCTATTCTGAGGCTCATTGAATGAGTCTATTTAAAAGACCCAGAACCGTACCTGGACTAATACCCAGTGACTCAGAAACAAGCCCTTTTAACTTCATCTAGTCTCTGAGCACACAGCCTTCAATCTGACAGGACCTCAGTATGTGAACAAATAGGTTTATAATAAGCTGATTTATCTGAGGTCTGCCTTTATGAACAAGTTAGATGACCTTTGACCTGGTGTCAAAACACATGCTGGACTGCGTTGGATTGAGAGCACCAGATTAGCAGGTCAGATATGAGTTGGTCTCTTCTCTTTGTGGACACAGGTGTTCAAACAAACCAGCTGCTGAGGAAACTCCACATAATAGTAGCAGCTGCGCCATCTGCTGGACAGATGCAAAAATTTTCTTATGAATTTTTACATTTGGCCAAAGTGCAGAGAAGTTCATTGCTTTATAAAGTTTACTTAATAATAAAAATTAGCACGCAGTGACCCAAATAATCAGCAGTTGTTTTTACCACAAATATTTAAGAAGCGGAGTTGAAACTGTTTCCCGACCCCTCCATACATCCATCCATGCGTTCATCTATCCATCCATCCACCGACCAGGTGAAAGGTTCACCAGGGAAACCAAGACATCCTCTATCTCAGTCACAATCTTCAGGTTATTCAGAAAAAATTCCAGGAGGATAATTCTGATGCAGGGAAGAAGCAACTTTCCGTGGAACTCCAACTGGATTATGATGTATAGTTGGCAGGGCCGGCCCAAGCCTCCATGGGGCCCTCTATTTCCGTGAATATTACTTGTTGATCATTCACACACATACAATAAACTGAAAGCAGCTGTAGCAGTAACGTTTACTTTCTATTGTCTTTAAACATGTTGAAATTATGCCATTGCTGTTTCTCCAAAGGTATAATAATCAGAAACATGAGTAATACCAATGCAATGATAAATCATGTCCAGGTTTTCACAAATGGTAAATAATGTTAAAGGAAAACACAAAGAACTTTACAGTACATTCCAACATTATGGTTTGAAAAAAGTGTAACAGCAAAACAATAAAAACATATAACAAATAACACTTAGATATATAAAAATAACCAAATATTAAATTGTACAAAAACAGACAGAATAAAATAAACAATAAATATGACCCAAATACTTAATAATATGATTTAAGTTTTCTGAAACAAGCAAAAAAACTAACAAAAAAAATCTACAGAAAATAAACACCATTATTGCTCACATTTGACTTCCAGTACTCTAGTTCTTCCTCAATATTCCACCCACTCCTAAAACTTGTGTTTCCTTGCACACAATTTAACTAATTTGCCTTTGGGATAAAGAAATAATTTTTTATTTGATTCTCTAGAGGCTTAGTAACTTAAAATGACCATTAATTATGCATCAAAAAATAACAAAAACATTTTTTTAACTGCTCTTGGGGGCCCCCTAGTGGCCTTTGGGCCCTAAACCGGTCCTTAGTTCGCTTTTGCCTTGGGTCGGCTCTGATAGTTGGGTCTAGTTACTCTATCGGAGTTACCTTTACCTGTATGTGACTGCCATCTAGTGTGCAACTGCAATTACTACAGTAAACGCTATAGATCATGTTCTAATAAATTCTCAGGAAAAATGGCTCACTGCAAAAAAGCTCAAAAATTACAGCGTGCTTTTTTGCTGTTGTTGCACAAAATTATGAATTTTTACCAAAAAACAACTGGGTTTACATAATAAACGGACAGCAACGAGATATAACACGAGATAACGCATCTACTGAATTACCTTTATTAGTCTTCAGGTTTTTTTCCGATTCATGTCATGTTAGCTATGATCTGAACCTATTTCATAAGGGGGAAATAATAACTGTTTAAAAGATGATTATGGTAAATCTGTGTCGGGCGAAAGATGAAGATTGTCAAACAGCTTTATAGGGATAAATGATAATCTGATCAATGATAATCTTAGTTTGATTTACCTTTAAATAAAGTAAATCCGTCAGAGTGACTTTAGAGTCCAGATAATCCTCATAGTCTTTAAACTTAGTCAGGCAACTGTAAAAATGTTTGGCTGCGTTAAACATGTAGCAGATAATGTATCTCTGATGATCTCCTTATCATGGCACCTTTTAACAGCTGACTGCATTAAAGTTGAAATACAAAAAAACTATAGAAGCTGTTCAAGGTACCAAAAGTAAAATTCTGAGCTATTTGAGGGCCTAACTGGGATCTGTATCATTTTCAAAACTACAGATGTCGTGTTGACCAAATTCTCACTGATGCGCATAAGGTATGAAAGTTGATCAATTTGGTCGGATCCCACAGACAAATTATGCCACAAATTCCCTAAGAAGTTGTATAATTGTCTTTCTGATACAAAGTTGTGAAAACACACAACGCATTCCAATTTAAGGTCTGAAGACAGTTTGAGAGTTTTCAAAACAAAACTAATAAAACTTTTCCAAACCTAATTAATCACTTGCTGTGGTGCCATCAGATTTAAAAAAAGCCTAGACCCAGGTTTAAATCAGATCTTTCATCTGTCATTAAGACAGACTGCAGACAATGACAGAAAACAAATTTGAAGACAAGAAAAAAAAAAATCCTTTTCCTGTATTTGAATCTGTAAGAACACAACAGAATTCTGAATTCGTAAGGAATGATCCGTCTGTTCTCTCCGTTTCTGTCTCAGATCTTTATTTTTTATACATATGTTCTTAACAAATGTTTTGGGGGTTTGCATTCTTAACACAAGCAATATTCTCAAACCAAGCAATATTCTGTTTGCTAGATAGCATCAGTTTGGAGAGGGCACTACAGCTTCCCCTGGTGGACCGTAGAAACGTTTTTGGATGAATATGTACAATTGAGAAAAATGTTCAGACATAGAAAATGTATTTGTGGAAGGTATATTTGGATTCAGTTTCTCTTTAGCCTGTATAGCCCAGACCTCTTATCTGCATAGTTAGTGTTACTCTATAGTGTGGGGTGGTGTTTGTTTATTAAATGGTACACAGTTGAACCTGACCTGATTTTTCATTGACACCTAAGTTTAAAGGGCAAATTAGCAAATATGCTCTTTGTTTTGGTATTTACTCCCTCAGAATATATATGAGTCCTACTTCTCATGTTTCTTTATGTTTTATTCTATCTTTTTTTGTCTATATATTGTAAGGTACTGTAGCTTTATTGTTGCACATGGACTTGATACATTTTCAGATGCATATTTTAATTTTTTAATCATCAAGCTCTAGTTTACTTATCTCTTCCTTTCACTTTAGGACTGCACAGTTGTCAGTTAAATGCGACCTTAAGGAGGTAACCGAGTCTGTTATGCAATCTCTAGATTGTACAAAAAATACAAAAAAAACAAGTTGTGATGACTCCTAGAAATAGAAATACTTTGTTTCAAAAGTTCTGTTGACAGAAACACTTCATTCAGTTGGAGGGCTGCCGTTGCTAAGCCAATTTTGTACAAAAGGGGTTGAACAATTAAAATGAAACACCTGTAGTTTTAGTGAGGGAGGTTTCATGGGCAAACTGGACCAGCCTGGTGGCCAATCTTCATTAATTGCACATTGAACCAATAAGAGCAGAGTGTAAATGTCCAATTAGCAGGTAAGAGCACAGTTTTACTCAAAATATTGCAATGCACACAACATTATGGTAACATACCAGAGTTCCAAACATGACAAATTGTTAGTGGACATCTTGCTGGCACATCTGTGAGCAAGACATCAAGTCTTTGTGATGCATCACGAGCCATGGTATCCAGGGTAATGTCAGCATACCACCAAGAAGAACAAACCACATCTAACAGGATTTACTGTGGATGCAAGAGTAATGTGTCTGAATAGGATCTTCGAGTACTAACCCCGATTGTAGCCAAAAAAACAGCTGCCCAAATCACGGCATATTTAAATGTGCACCTCAACTCTCCTGTTTCCAGCATAATTGTCCATGAGGAGCTCCACAGGGTCAATATACAAGGCCGGGCCGCTATAGTCAAACCTTTGGTTACTCGTGCCAAACGTCGGTTTCACAGGTGCAAGGAGCACAAATCTTGGGATGTGAACAATGTGAAACATGTGCTGTTCTCTGATGAGTCCACCTTTACTGTTTTCCCCTCATCCGGTACAGTTACGGTGTGGAGAATCCCCAAAGAAGCGTACCAACCGGATTGTTAGATGCCCAAAATGAAGCGTGGGGGTAGATCAGTGATGGTTTGAGCTGCCATATCATCACATTCCCTTGGACCAATACTTGTGCTAGATGAGCTGCCAAGGAGTACCGAACCATTCTGTAGGTGTCAGATTGAGCCTTCCAGCTTGTTTTCAGGTTGTCCACAGGGGTCGCCAGGGCCCTCTCTGCTGGAGCACCTTCCTACAGCTGTGCAGCTGCACAGGTGCCTCCACTTGACGCTGATGAGCTGAATCAGTATAAGAGGAGCGGTGGAGCAGCTGCTTGTGTTTGTTTTCTCCTGGTAACCACAGTCCTCTAGCCTCTAGGGAAGCTTCTAGTTTTTTGCAGTTCTCAAGTCTCTTGTAGTTTCATGGTTTTTTTCAGTTCTCTAGTCTCCAGAGTATTTTTAGATTTTTCTATTTTCAGTGATTTTTTTTTTTGTTGTA
Source organism: Orestias chungarensis (assembly GCA_032876305.1). Classification (NCBI taxonomy): domain Eukaryota; kingdom Metazoa; phylum Chordata; class Actinopteri; order Cyprinodontiformes; family Cyprinodontidae; genus Orestias; species Orestias chungarensis. The sequence continues at coordinate 57,853 of JAVLVB010000595.1, forward strand.
GTGTAGACTTTTTGTTGTTTTGCTACTTTTATTTTTCCCCTTCATGCACCTTGACATCTCCTGTGCTCTACCCAGGTTCTCATAGTCACCAGTGTTCATACCATTAAAAAATTCTCTGGTCAGTCACAACCATCTGGTTTCTCCGCTCCTCTTGGCTCAGCTCACTCTGCCGCGCTCACCCCCTGAACAACCTCCCCTCTGGATTACTGCTTAAAGGACTAAACCACACACTGCTCCCTTGCGTCAACCATTATCTTCCCAATTAAGATCAATCCATTAATCTTCACAAGCCGTCCGGATCACCTCACCTGCTCTGTCCTCACCTCCAGAAGTCTCCGGTCTGCCATGTCGTTCTTGCCGCTCTCTGAGTTCCCCTCCGTTCTCTGCCGTGCCCGCTGTCTCCAGTTTCCGGATCATCTACAAAACCTCCTTAAATAAACTCTTTATTATTATTCTCCTGAGAGTCCTCTGTTTTATGTGGGTCAGAAGCTTAAAGAACATGACAGGAGGACCCTGTGTATCCAATGGTTCTTTTTTTTCCCCCAACCTACATTTTATTTGCGTCAGTGGCCCTGTTGCATTTTTTTGTCTTAGCAAAACTGGCATTTCCTCCAAAAATATACTGTAATAAATATATATATTTATATATATATATATATATATATATATATATATATATATATATATATATATATATATACACAAACATTGTACCTTTTCTATTTCAACAGAAAATTTGGCTTAAGTTGTTGAAGTGGGTTTAATGAGACATTTTGAATAGTGATGAAAGAGAATAGAATAGAATAGAATGCCTTTTATTGTCATTAAACACATTGTACAATGAGATTTTAGGACCACTCCTTTCAGTGGCGTGCAAAAAATATCTGTAAAAATATATACAGAAATAAACGACATGAAAGATCTGCGGAAAGAGCCGTGAGCCACTCCGTCTGTGCGGGCCACCATCTTGAATTTAGGACAGATTTCTAAAGTTCATCATCCTTATGGCCTGGTTTATAAAGCTGTTGTTGAGTCTGGTGGTTGGGGAACAGAGTCTTCTGTAAAATGTTTCCGTGATGATAAGTGGTGAAGCACTCACCCTCTTTAGTTTGCGCAGGAATGCATGGCAACTACCATCATTTTTTCTTTGTATTTTAGCACATTTTAGCTGCTGTACTTTAGCTGGTGAAGTAGCTTCAGCAAGCAATTTAATAATGAAATACATTTTTAAATAGAATAGAAATGGTGGGAAGTGTGTCCCAAAGGTGTGATGCTCTTAAAATAATGAACTGATTAACAAAGCCTTAGTAGGTCCCCTGTCTCTCAAACCTAGTAACGTCCCTGCCTTATACTATACTAATAAATTAATGTGGTCTAGAACCAGGTGTTTCAGTCTCATTGCCCAACCCCTGTGGGACTATTTTGTTATTGTTTTGTAATTATAAATATGGACAAACAAAGATGACACATGACGTTTTCCAAAACTCCACTTTTATTTAATGTTTAAGACTTTTATTTAATGTTCTTCCTGGTTATGATTATAATGTCAATTAACCTGCCTAAATATGATGATAACACTGCTATATTTTGTCACCAGGTAAGTTACATTTTCGGAATCATTTTGATCCAGAGAGGGTGCAAAGAACCTTGACAGAAATCTTTATTTTCTGTTACAGAAGTGTAAGATTGAAGATCAGCCTCCATCTACACCCAACCAGGTTAAAGTTAATGTTTTTATTCTATGAGGCAATAAATGGTGTCTCGGGTAAATTCCTCACTTGATCACTCACTGTACCCAGAACCAAACATAAGGTCGCAGCCTCTGGTTTCTATGTTTGCTAGTTTTGGAACCAACTCCCTGAACTTGGACCCGAATATTGAGTATATTTTTCCCACCATTTTTATCTATAATATTAACTTAACATTGTCTCAAAATCATTATAATATACAATGCAAAGGAGTGGATTATTCAGCACAGAATGAGAACAGCACAGGTTACTCATTTATTATTCATTAGGTTGTTTAATAATTAAGAGTGGTTTTACTTCTGGGTAAGAAAACATTGGCTGAGCTCAGAAATAAGACAAAGCTTGCATGACGGTGTGTAAAGTTAAACCGAAAGAATCAGGGTGCTCCATTTTATCATTTGACATGTTTGTTGACAGGAAGAGGTTAAAAGAAGAATGTTTTAATAACTCCAGAGAACTGTTATTAATAGTATTAAGCAATTGTTTGGCTGTCTCAAAGAGAAAAAATGGTAAATGAAGAATTTCACTGCCGATTTGAAGCTGTTGGGGAACTTCAAATGGCAGCGAAGTTGAGTTTTCAAGCTACGTTGTTGTCTCCTTCGTTCCACCAGACATTGTCCTCATATCTGAGGCTACCAAGCAGGATGGGCAGCTGGAGATGGTAGTCCCATGGGAGGATGGCTTCCAGGTACGTGGGGCAGGTCAGCAACTGATAGCAGACTGGAAGAAGAGTGAGCTGCCTCCCAGCTGAAGCTTTTGGCCTAGAAGCAACACAAAGGGTTAAAACAGGATTTATCCTCATAAGGATTTGATACTGAAAGACCCAAAAAAGGCCAATAATTCCAGAAACATCATTGATGAGTCCAGATCAATCAACTGAAGCTGATCTATTTAGACAGCACAACATTAAGGCCACGTTTCCATACAGTTTTCATGTGAATCGATAGCAAACCTTAAAAATGTTGCCAAAAAAGAAAAGGGGATTTAAATGTGTCCATCTACTGGTTTCAAGCAAATCAATCAGGTTATGCATAGCGTAATTTCATCAGATGTTAATGTTAACGTTAAAGCTAATTTGTTTCTATCGTCCTTTTGCGCAAGAACTCTTTTTGGAAAAATGTTTTCACATGTGATTCTTTAGAAATGACATTAATACTCTTAATGCTGGACTTAACCCTAAACTGTTGCTGGTTGCTCTAAAAGGCAGCTTTATTTATGCCCTCAAGTTTGATGAAATAGAAAAGATAAATCATGTAAGATTGTGATAGGACATTACGGATTATTCGAAACAAAATATTCTACAGCTCCAGCAAAAAAAAAAAGAGGGAGATTGTATTTTACCATCCAAAACATTGTTCTCTGATCTTGTGTGTTAGATTTTCAGGATAGGCTTTTAAAATCACAGCTATTTTGACTTCATGCGTGACGTTCATCACCACAGAATCAGAATGTTTTTCTACTCAGACTGGAGTACTCGAAATGTTAATGAGGTCAAATGCTGAATCATTAGTCCTGAGGGAGGAGAAATCCGGCCGATCCACACGTCTGACAGTAAAGGGGGGATTTTGGTGAGTGAGAGGTTCTCAGGAATGTTTTAGACTAATGTACAGGGGGAAAAAAAGTTTCAGATCAGATCTACTTTCTCAAACCTGTCAACACACATATCTTTCTTTCGTTAAAGCACCAGAGACTCGCTCTAAATACCGCCTTGGGATTACAGCGATATTTGATCCTCTCTAATGTCTCAACCTGGAAAGCAATTAGGCATTCATAGAATAGAGTTAATAGTAGTTACACACACAGTAAAGAAAAATCGTTTTCCCAGATGTCATTTCCAGTGTCTGACATGGATGACCCACAAAAAAACATTTAATATTTCTAAAATAAATCCAAACTTTGTCCATTATACAGATGTTTTATTTCGAAAACTTTGTGAAATCTTGTGAACGACATATTCTTGAACCAAGCACAAGGAAATCAAACGAACAGTTTATGATGAACGCTTTTGTTAGTTGGTTTTATAAGAAAAAAACAACCTTTCAATTATGATCTCATCCAAGTGTGGATATGTGGGATCAGTGGGATGATTTGCCGGAATCTTGATTTGTGAATCTTTTAATAATTGACTTATCATCCAACAGGGTTTTCTAAAGGTTTGTATTGCTACCCAATTGTACTTGCAAAATGTAGCTTGGATTTACTGAACATACCAAACTCCAGTCCATGAGAGCTGCCGTGCTATGACTATTAGATGCATCCCTTCTCCAACACAGCCAAATTTATTTAGGCTGTTATAATGCCTATTGTTTTGTCTGCACATGCACAACTTACATAAAAAACCCAGAAATTTGATAGACTTTCACCTCGTGCAGGAGTCTTCGAGGTCCTGTGTTCTGCAACCTTTAGTAACTTTAAAAAGAGTAAGAACATCAGTGTCAAGTGAAAACTGAACACTAATGAATTTGTCATTTTATTTTATTTTATTATTATGAAAATATATAACTTTATAAACTTATTGCTGATACCAAGGATATTTCTGAACTTGCACAGGTACTGAATGTAAATCCAGGGACCGTTTGGTGTCATGATAATCTCCACTCCTGGTTTTTAAAGTTCTGTGTCTGACTGGATGCACACCAGCTTCTCAAATCCTCCTCCTGCTTTGGACGGAAAACTAAGCTTATTTTATTGAATTCACCCATATATATAAAATTATGTGCCATACAAAACACGTCTTTGTGTAATATTCTGGTAATCGATCAAAACACATGTAACATGTTATCTGATCTGCTCAGGTAGCATTTCAGCTCCAGGAGCCTCATTACTAGAACCTGAGAGACGACGTTCAACAGGACAGAGCAAGAGACGTTTAAGTGCAAAGAAAACGTCCAACCATCATCACAGATTGTGTTCCTGGCAGCCGTTTAGGTTTGTTTACCATCCTACGCAAAGTCCTGGAATGATTCGAACATCATAAATGACTTTTTTCCAGTTTGTTTGAAGTTCATTACTGTGATTGATCCGTTGCAAACTCATCCAAACCTGAACTTGGGCCAGTATTTGACTTGTCGGTGTCTCTGCACCGTTCCTTTAGGGACTTTGGGCATCACAGGTGATGGTTTTGGGGATGATGGTGGCGGTCCTGGTTTCCTCCTCTCTTTGCTCCTTTCTGCGATTGCAAAGCCTTTCTGGCTGAGGTCATGCAGGCTGGCCCTGGGCAGGAAGTGGGTGGAGACATGCTGGGATTTGACCCGTGGACTGGAGCCCATTTTAGCTTTACCCCTTTTATTGAGGGCAACATACCACTCTCGACCGGTCCTTTGATTCCGGTGGATTACAGAGGCATAGGTGTTGTAGCTGTTCTCCTGGAAACGTTCCCTGAACTTGCAGTCCTCTGAGAACCGTTCCTGTGGACAAGAGAAAATCAAATGTATTAGTGGGCTTAAATCTAACAAATGGAATTCTGTAAACAGGAAAACCTTCCTTGCCAAACCGAATCCTCCGTTTTGTGACTGAGACACTTTTTTTGTTTGTTTGCAGGTTTTTTTCACTATGGCTGACTGCCGCATCTTAGAGGTGGTAGGCACAAATACTTTACCATTTAATTTGGGTTTGAAATTAGTTTAATAATGCTTCCATCGTTCCAAATAAAGCCGTTGTCATTAATAATGTGGTTAAAAGTGAAATCGATTGATAAAAACCCAAAGTAGATTTTCAAACAACATTGTACAATCCTTTTTTGGGACAAAATTTGAGAACTGATGTGACAAATGTGGATGCTACATAGGGTATAATCGCATTTCAACAGAACAGAACATCATACCGTCAGTCAGACTTTGTGGTGAAGTGATGATCTAGTACTGATATCCATCACAGAACGTACATACATATTCTTATTTATTTTGCTATATTTAATTTTTCTGATTTTGAAATGTGTTTCATGATCTGAAACATTTTTAATGATACTAGAGTCTGTTTTAGCAAACTTTGTCGTCGCAAACTTGATGATATAGTTCTTGAAAATTGGATATAAATGTTTTCTCTTGTAAAGTGGCTTGATATGAGCTGTTATATTAATTCCCTGATTTGGATTTATGGTTTTTGAGGTCATTGCTGAAATCTTTCCTTCCCGGCATTGTGCTAACAGCTAAATGCTCCATAGCACTAAAGCAAAAATAACAAATTCTGCTTTTTTATCACACCAGTTACATAAAGTGGCACATTTTGTAAGTGCGTACAGTAATTGTAATGAATCCATTATTTTAAATGTATCGTCGTTCAAATAGGACAAACAGTAGGGAGAAGGTGAAAACATTAAAATTTCGCACGTTTTTTGAGTTTTCAAGTTATCATTGTGAGGATAAATCACAGTTCTAGTCATTGCAAGAAATTTTTCATGATAACCATAAATGGTGCATAAATGCAAACCCCTAACACAAAGTCTGCAATTATTTTTAGTCTAAATAGGACTACAAAAGTAAAAAAATTTAAAAAAGCATTAAATGCAAAGCAAACTTAGATGCACCAAAATCTGCCTTTGATGTATTCATTACTGTGTAGTGTAACATTTTTGAGAAAAAGTTGAGAGAATCTGGTTAAAGCAGAAAAGAAAAAAACATATTTATATCCTGGTCCCTCAAAAAGTGACATTATTTGTTTAACCAACATATTGCTGTATAGTAAAGACAGACAGTATGTGAACTGCTTTATTTGTTTACTCCTAAGGTTGGGTGGCAACAAATGTAGCTCAAGATTTTTATTGTACTGATTAAAAATAAAGACACACTTTTTTTTAATATAAGTCTTTCTTTAACCATTTCAGTATTTGTACTGATAGTGACCGAGGCTGTTTTAAGAGGAAATGTTTCATACATTTGACAGGGAAGACTAACAAAAACTTGTTCTGTTCTCATACTATAGAGAACCACAGAAAAACCTAGTAGGTGTTTCCTTTTGTACCCAAGAATATCCCACATGGGAAACTTTAAAATGTTCGGATGCTTTCTCTCTTCTCAGGGCTACGACTTTCCTGTTGAACCTCGTGGCATTCTGAAATAAAACAAACAGTTCTGCTTTGCTGAAGAGTGCAGCATAGCAGAAAATGATGCCATTACGGCTTTTGGTAAACATGCCAGTCACAAGAGAACACAGGGCGGCTCGTCGCAGAACAGTACCTCCCTCTGAGTTATTCTAAGTGACCGGCGGTTCCTTTGGGCTGTTGTTTTTAAACATGATTAGGAAATTGCCCAGCACTCCAGAGTCGATTTAGACATTTAGACATAATGCTGCTGGAGCATGCATGAATGAGTGCACGTACACAGAGGGGAAGCCCTGGTTCTGCCCTGGTTCTGCTGGCCTTCGTGGGGTTTAACAACTACAATCAGATTCTACAGATCTTAAAATCATTTTGCCCTGGCAGCTGATTATTACTGATGCAGATGATCCACATGTTTTACCTCATATTTATATCTGCAGGAGATAGAGGCTTTTTTTAATCAGTTGTAATTAAAGAAACTGACATAATCTTTAGGATTTGTTTTAAAAGT
>JAVLVB010000595.1:65246-80653 GCA_032876305.1 Orestias chungarensis
CCCCCCGCCTCACTCACTCGTCTTTTCAGTCTGCCATCTGGCAGAAGACTGGAGGTCTATCACCCCACGAACACGCTGTTGATGGGAATATGTTTCGAAGAAGTGCTGAACCGATCCCCTTTTATCCAACCCCATAGAGAAATGTTGTGTGCATGTCTCTGCATGTGTGGTTTTGAAGGAATATCTCTTTACTTGGATGTAAATGGTCCAAATATTTCTCTTACCTTGGACATATGAGATTATTCCTCTAATAAATAGCTTTCATCTTGTTATCTCATGTCATTTTAATTATTCTGCTCTCATCTCATTATCTCTCTGGTTATGTTTCTTATAATCTTTTTAATGCAATGTAACCCCATGCTCTTGTTATACCTCATCTATCATCTACTTTCACCTTATCTAAACTAACTCTTGTGAAGTCTTTTAAGCATGTTTATTTCTATAGTGCATTTAAGAAAATGTTTCGAATGATAAAAATGAAGAACAACAAACAAGCAAGAAATAATATATTGAAGTGGAAAAATAAAAGCGATTACTTCGATAATTATGTTCCAGTTGCTATTAATTAAAGGCATTAAGTAATTTACAAAAACAAATATTGTAGAGTCTGTTCACTGAGCTACAGAGAGCCAGTCTAAGCACCTGAGAACTAGTTTTAGTAAAGACAACAGTCTTGTTGGGACATTAGTCCTTTAATCCTTGAACATTTCTTCAGATGACTAAACACCAACTTTGTAATTGTCTTTATGTCACTCTGGTAGCTGTAATAGCTAAACCTCTGCATGCTTTACTTCTGATCTCCTCTGATGTTGTGTTTTTGTTATATTATCTAATATTGTTGGGTCTAAAATGTATGTTTTAGTTTATCTAGTTTTTTCATTCATTCATTTCATATCAGCTCATTGAATTTTATCTGGTTGGGTCCTTTTTTTTTGTTGTTGTCTGATTTGACATAATCCATTCTCATCATTTTTGGTATCAAATTTATCTCCTTATCTACTCTCAACTAATCCTTTTGGTAATGCGTGACATCTATTTTTCTCTTCTAAAATGATTTCTTTGTGTAGTTTTATAGTTTTACTACTAATAAAATTAATCTTGACTCTCATCATGGCATCTCTTCAAATGACTGACCAGGATTTTATCTTTCTACTATTATCTTGTTTATTCTTGATACTATTATTATTAGAAAATCTAATCTGTCTATGGACAACTGAATGTCATCAATACATTACTCAAATATAAATTATCTAGAACTCTGGTATTGTGATTCCTCATCTCATCTCCTGTCTCATCTAACTTTGTGTTATCTTGAAAACTTTGTCTAATATCTCATATTTCTTCATCTCATCTAAAATTCTCATCTATTGTTGGAGACACAGATGCAAATTTAAATATAGATCTACACTCAACTAAATCCCAAGATTATCCAAAAACACCTGCAGGTTTACAATCATTACACAGTCATGCATTCAGCCAGTTTAAAGAAATTCAGACGCAAGTGGCAAACCAAAGCCACTGGTATTTATAATAAGATATTTAGAAGTATATCAGCTTCCAGTTCCATTTCTAAGGATTTGGGACTCCTGCGAACTACAGCGAAAGCCACAACCCCCCCCCCCCCCCCCCAAAACATTTTCACGATGTAAGAAACTTGCTTTGTCTTTTTTGTTTTCTGGATTTATACTTTTGATCATTTATTGTATATGTTTGGCCTTTGTTCTTTGTTTTTTAAAGCAGATCAGCCTTGTTCCAGCTTTACTTCAGATCAATCTGTTTGCTTATTTGAGCTAGATCTGTCAGTGTTTATTTCTTTAGATTTATCCTCTTCCATCTCCCCACTTTGCTTCCCTACACCATCTCACTCTCTCTCTCTCTCCCTTAGCTTCCCCTGCTCTTCTCTCACAGCTGCACCCTGTCAAAAATTACTCCCTGTTCATTGCTCGAGTCATAATCCCCCCCCAGTATTTACCCTGGTCTGGTCTACTCACGAATCGCTAGTTTCTTCCTTCTGCTTCATGTGTCCAAGATTCAATTTCCTCACTGAAACCTATTGATTCATTAACCTGCTGGAATCCAGCTTGCGTTTTTATCCACTTTGTAAACCCATATTGTGAAAGACGATCCATAAAATTAGAAGAAATTACTATGGATATTTACTATAATTGTTATGTTGAGATCTTCTTAAAAGGGAAACGTTATATACAACACAAAGTGTTCATGGTATTATATTTCAATTTAATAAAAAAAACAACTTCAAATATGTACAGCTTTTATTTAGAATCTATCCTGGGTCCACTGGATTTTAAAATCCCATTCTTGTTGCTTGTAAGACGCAAGAAAATTAAAAATTAGTTGACTTTGCCCAAATGTTTTATTTCCATGTGCAGTTTTTGTTGAGCAGGTAAAAATTTCATTTTTCCAAATACACTTTTTTTTATTATAGCACCTATGTCTATTTTGGTGACAATTTATAGTTTTAGTTGATAAACCTTTGACTGTTGAAAGAAAATGACATAAAAACAGATTAAGACTACATGATACAATAAAAACTATGACAAAATGAATGAGAATTTTCATTAAACAATAAAAGAAAACAAGAAATAAATTATTGACAGACATATCTTCAATCACTTGTTTTGTAGAAGAAAGGGAAAAGTAAGAGGGAGATCCAATAATAATTATTTCAGCACAAAAGGATGGGCGGGACAGCTGGCGTTAGAATAAGATCTTAACCCAGGAAGAACAAACAAGCTTCTGATTAATTTTTTACATGGAAATGAGTAAAACGTAAGGCGACAAAGAGTCGCATTTGCAGACCCCCAGGCACTCAGATCTCCATGCAAAGATAAGTGTTTTAGGGTAAACGTTATATTAATAACTAACATAGTTTTTTTTTATTATGCTAAAATATACCACCACTGTTTTTCTAAATCGGAGACTAAAAATCTGCACCATAACTAAAAAGAACCTCCTAAACTTCAAGGAATTTCGAGATTGAACTGCTTTTGTTTTAAACAGTTACATTTTTTGTAAAACGATTGTGTATGTCAGTGTTTATCTACAATTTCTGTGGTTTATTGTGATCAAAGTCCTCTCTTTCCTGACAGGTCAACTTTTCACGTTTCTTCATGAGGGATCCATAGATAAAGGAAAATTCATGTTGATGTTTTTTACCTTTTTCTAACAGGACCAAAAGGCGGCGGATGAATCTTAGCAGCCAAATTTAGCTCCGCCAACTCGAACCCCCCCCCCCATCCCCTCGCTATGTCATGAAATTCAAAGCTGTCATCATGCCTGAGGTAAACCGTCCTCTTTTTTCGCAAATCTAAATATGGTCACCCTACCATGGATACCAAACATGTCAATGTTGAACTGAGGGAAGTTACATTAGTAAAAGTTTATATGTACATAGAGCAAAAGTCGGTTGGCTTTGCACAGTCGTCAGTTCCTACCGTAAAAAAACAAGGTCAAAAGACTAAAAGAATAACAGCAATAAAACATTCACTATCAAAACTAGCAGTGCATGGCACCTGAGCACTTCTACCTTGGTGATTTTGGTCTGTGTGGCAAACGGTTTGAACAACGCTGGCCTTAGACCAGCATGGTGGAGACAGCTTTTCCTCTGCTTCAAAAATCCATATGAAATTTTTGTATGGCTTTTTTCTTCTTCTTAGGTTATCTTACATGCTTACTGTATATACACATATGTTTTCCTTCTCTGATTCATGCTTTGACTGACATTTAAGCATCTGTGACATTTAAAATCTCCCATAGTGGAGCTGGTTTATTTATTTATTTTTAACAGCTCATTCTTTCCCACCAACACAATCGCTTGAAACAGTATGAAGAGCCGGAGCGGCAGAAGTCGCCTGTGTTGGGCATCAACTCTCTCAGCAGACTGTCCGGCTCTGAGCCTGCTGCCTTCCAGTTGTTTTTTTTCCCTCTGCATATTGATTTTCACTTTGCGGCTCGCTCCACTTTGTATTATCAGACTTCCCAGACAGGACCTAATCTGCTCTTTCCATTAACACGTGCTAACCGGGAGTCGCTTCTATCTGTTCGCCTGCCAAGGCTCCCACAGATTACTTGTTGGTGTTTTCTGACCGCTGACTGGTCGGCCAGCCTGCTTGCAGCGGCGCGGCCAAGCTGCTGCACCAAGATTTCAGCTAGCTGTGCTTTTGGGGGGGATTTAAAAACCTCCAAAACAGAGGCTAAAGATTACAGCAGAGCAGGAGCATGGCAGCATGCTTACGTCAGATTGTGGGTCTCTTTGCTGCAGATGCAAAGCAGAACTAACTCATAAAACAAACATAACAGCATCAGGAAGGAATTCCACAGAGACCTGTTTCATGAGTGCAAAGGATGCTTGGCTGCAGCCAAGACGGAAGACTAGGCCATGATTTCATTATATACACGCTTGTTGGTCCTCAGGTGTGTGTGTTTGCTTCAGGAGTTGGTGCCTGATGCATTTTAGCTCAACAACAAAACGGAATCTTGAACTTCATTACGCTGAGCTCAATAACTATAACGTAAAAATGTTTTATGGCTTGGAGATGAGGATTAAAACGGAAGTAGGTTTAAGAACATCATCGTGTTGTGTTTCAGTGAACATTTGTGAGCATCTTAACCAGGAGGCTGGGAAAGTCTGCAGACGTCTTTGAAAATCCAAGCAGTTTCTGAGACTACAACAACATTCCCATTAGAGCTTGTTTTGTGCAACATTTGAGTTTTGTGGGCACCGTGTGTGTGTGTGGAGACCTTACGGTGGCGTGAAGCCGTCCTCTCTTATTCATGGCTAGAAATCTGTTGCTGTAAACTCCCTTGATGCCGATGACGCCCTGGGAAATCGAAATCAGCTCCAAAACACCTGAGAAGACAAAGACCACATCTGGATGGCATAATGACAAAAAAATGCATTTATTTTCACTGCTCTAATGTCAGCTACTTGTCTTTACTCGTTTGTTCTGCATTTAAAAAAAGGCCAGGAAAAGTTTTCATAAGCAACAAAAGAGCCTAAACTTCAGTAATGATCAATATGAACATCTGTTAGTCATAGCTTCAAAGTAATAGCTTTGAGTTTGTCTGTTTTCATGGGATTGTGTTGAGTATTTTACTTGAAGAGGAGAGCAACTAAAGGGAGGATTTTTTTTTTTTCAGGAGGAATGAACTTGACAGGTACTGAGAAGAACAAATTTGTAAAATTATTTAATAATTTCATTCTGGGACAAAAAAGACCTTGTCCAAACTTCTACCAGTTAAACGTATGAGTTAATCCTTCTCTTTTACCTCCATTATTCCTTTAATAGCTGATAGTGTCCAGCGTTGAAGGATGCTCTGAACTAGAGTCAGACGTTTTACTATTTGGGAAAATTGGAATTAAACAACAAAACTAACCTCCTCAAATTTTTGGGGAATATTGTAAAATATTCCACCATTTAACACGCCTCTGAATATGGTTGTAACAGCATTCACCATAAGCAATGTTATGTGTGCACATGAAGGACATTATCTTAATAGGAAACACTTTTCAACATCAACATGTGAGGGTGAAAGGTTTGATAAAAGGAATGTCACAATGTTACATCCCTCACTGAGGAAAACAAACAAACATATTTTATGTTCGTTAAATTAATTACAAAATACAAATGTAAAGGCTAAATGTCAAGTTTTTACCAACATTTGAAAAACTGAATATTTTGTTCTACTTTCTTCTGTTTCATGTGTTTTCTTGTTATTTTTGATATGCATTAATTTTGTCTAGTGACTAAAAATATTGTAACGTTTCACATCGGCCCAACAAGTTCCACTCTGCAGATTTGGAGCCATTTTTGTTTTCCAGCCGGTGGTTGGTCATGTGACACTAATGGTGAGGCAGCACAGGTTTGCTGGGTGTTCAACTGAGGCAAAGAAGCAGTTTCTTTAGATTTAAAAGAAAAGTTAAGGGAAAGTTATGCAACATAAAATTGTTAAATATTAGTTACAAGGTATATCATTAAAATGACTAACAATTGATATTTGTCTTTTTTTTATATCGGTGCATAAAACACATTAAATTTGTTTGAGGAAAGTTCATATCTAAAAAAACATATGATTGTTTGTTACGATTTAACAAAATCTCTGCATCATCAGCTTATTTTCCTAAACGTAATCAGACTGCAGTACAATATAATTCTCTCCTTATCTGCCTGTTCTGTTTTTCCCACTCTGAGACTTACAAATCTTAAGCATCCTGACTCCTGCTCAGCCGCGGTGCTGTCAGACACTGTACTCAAACACATGGCCGGGGCATTTAAACCAATGTAACCTGACAACACTGCTAAGAGGGACCATGAAATGAATGCACATGTTCCGTTCCGCGGGAAGCAGGGTCCATTTCCTCCGACTTCACCAGGATCAGGATTGTGCAATAAAAACTGAAACAGATATTCTGAGATTACCATGAGGTTTTTTAAAAACGGCTTTCATCTTACTGAAAGAAGTTACAATTTGGCCTTGTCTGAACAGAGCGGCTTCTTCCAGTGTCTTCTGGATAACTTGTGAGATTTTTCAACAGTGTTCTCCTTGCCCATCCTTCATCGAGATGTATAAAATGTATGGAGAACATGAATAAAGTTATGCTGTCAGAACCGTCTTCCATTTGAGTTGTGGGATTCTGTATTTCCTCCAGTCATGTTGATCTTTTTGGCTGTTTCTGATTAATCCTCTCCTTGACCAAGGCTTCACGCAAACTTAATTCACATAAGAATAAATGATGTACAAATAGATCATTTATTACCGAATTAATTACCAAAAAGCTTAGTGCTAAAGGGAATTGCTTCTTTTGTTTTCTATTTATTGGTTTCTGAGTAATAGGGGCTGGGATTTTATCCTCTATTCACATTTTTGTCTTGAGTTTTGACATAAAATCCCAGTACAAAATACAGATGTTTGTGTGTTTAATGTGCCAACAAGTTAACAATAAAGTCACTGCAGTATTTGAGTAAAGAAAGACTAGTAAACACTTAAGTATTTATAATTGTGCACATTTATTTGGGCACAAGGAGCAATTTAATATCGAGCATTAAGAAATCTGTCTTTTAGAGCATTGTTAGTACTCATTTGACTTGGTAAAGTCGATCTAAGAATACAATGTAAACCGTTTTGTTTTGCATTCCAGCTATGTTCTTACTCTGCGGACAGTTTCTCTCCCAGAAAATGTTACTGATGCCACCTGCACACAATCCACAGCTAACAGAAAGGTTCTTCATTTCGGAAATCTTTTTATGGTCTATCATGTCTCAGATCTCTTCCTTCTCCTCGTATGTCAGAGCTTGTTATGAAATCAGGTGACTTAACTTGCTCAGCATCAAAGTTTCATGAGACAGACTCTCACTGACAGTATTTAGGGAGGATTTATTTTTTGCAGTGCAGAGGAGTCACATTGTTGTGATGTCAGTCACACACATCCTGCTGCCTCAGAGCCTCACAGCTGCACCTGTTACTTCCACAAATAGTCTACCTGCCAACATCAGCTGAACACCGACCAGGCTCTGAACCTGCTGACAGGAGCTCAGATAGTTCCCGCAGCCAGCAGCTCGTCCCTGCTCCTCAGGAAATCACTAACGTTCTAACTTGCAGGGACAATAAAGAAAACCTAAGCAGGAGCACTAATGCTTTCTCTCTTAGGAGAGAAAGCATTAGTGAGTCAGAGCTGCCCTGTGCATGAAGGGAGACTCTTACTCAGCTGGTTGGGCTCATGGCTTCCGTTCACTCTGCCGTCGGGATGGATCTGGAGGTGGAAGCCGATGCCAACCCTGCAGTAGAGCCTGCAGGTCCTGCGCCCGGAGCTGATCCCCTCGTGAAGAAGCAAAGAGACGCGCTCTGGTGCGGCCGCGACGCAAATCCACTGAGCGAAGGTCAGAAGGCAGAGAGGAACATTCATTCTTCCGAGCAGGACTCTCACCAGGCCGCCTTATCTCATTGTAGTCGCTCCAGCGCTGAGATCAGGAACCCAAAGGTTTGCGCGCTCGGGGTGCGCATTACCCCGGCCGCGCTGGATGGCTGCAGGGGATATTTATAACGCCGGTGATCTCACAGCTCCGTGCATGCCTGAGCTCTAAAGGACGCTCTTTCTGTGGGATTTTGTCACGGAGGTGCCACTCCTGCTCAGCTCCGAGCCTCGGCAGCGGGGCGTGAAGGAAGCTCCGACTTGGAGATCCTCCGCGCCACGACGCAGCCTTTTACGCACACACACACACACACACACGCACACATACACACACACACACAACGTTTCAACGCGTTAACCGTGACAATGCAGGACGAATCTCTCAACTTCTGTCGTGTGTGAATGAAAGTTTGAGTCTTATAAGCAGAAGTGCAGGAGCTACAGCTGGGTTTAAACACTGAGAAGCTTCTGATGGGCAGATTCATCCATTCTGAGCGTAATGCTGGCAAGGGAAGACCTCATACCCATGATATGGACAGAAGAAACACTTGGTGCTTTAGAAAATCAAAGCCTGTATATAGCTGGAGCCATTTCTAATGAATGTGATGATTTGGAAAAAATACATTTTATTACATGTTACCATATTGAATCCACATATTTCAATTTCATTCATATCTTGTATGGCAGAGTAAAACAAAATATAAATCTGTTTGTTTGGACATTTATTTGCATAGATTTGCAGTGGAAGGAAAACCTAATGAGCAACAACACTTTTTAAGATAAAAGCTTTTGTGGCAGCTTCTCACATTAACAGACTGGCATGTTGGTCCATTCCAATGACTGGTTAAAAAGTACCAGTAGACTTTTAGCACCTTTCAACTTTTACTAAGATTGTCAGTTGGATTTAGGTTTGGAACACCACTAGGCCATTGCACTTGTTTTCCTGCTATAAGTTGGGTCTCCAACACCAGTTTTAAGATTTTTTGGAGCATCTAATAGGTTTTCCTTCGAGATTGTTGTGTAATTATTTCCATCTTTGTACCCAACAACTCTAACCAGGGTCCCTGTTTATTTTCCACCATATACTGTTATCACTATGTTCTTCTGTGGCACTGGTGGATTTCACATTCAGAAAAACGTTAAATATCCTAAAGAGTAATAATAATAAAAAAGGTTTTTACTATTATTTGAGCTTTTTCAAAGGCTGGTTTTAGATGCTGATAGCAGTGGGCTGTGGGCCTGTAGTGTTCTGAAATCTCTTTCTGTGTTCCTGATCGGAACACACCGGAATAAAAATGAATCACCAACTCGTTTTGCAGTCAAGTTCACTAGAGTCCTGCTATTGATCCCGTTATTGGACTAAGGTGAGGTGAAGCAGAGACACGTCTAAACGTTTAAGGACAGTAACACAGTAGACCCGTACTTCAAGAACACCGCTGTACGGTCTGATGGCATGGTGAGAGAGTAAAGGTCACTGAAAAATGCAACACAGTCCAAATAAAGACCATCAGAAAGTCAACCAGGGTAAAAGCAAAAAAAGATGTTTGAATCAGTTTCACAGTGTTGATGATGTCTGGTTTTAGATGAACATTTAATCTCTTAAGGATGATTTTTGACTTTTGTTTACTATTAATTAAATGTGTCCTAGGTCTACTCCCAATAAATATTAGGGGCTGCACAGTGGTGCAGTTGGTAGCACTGGTCTGTCTTGACATTTAGCAAAAAGCTGCTGGGTTTAAATCCTGGTGTGGCCTCTTCCTGTACATCTGTGGCTCTGGGTGTGCCAGCTTCCTCTAAGAATCTAAAGTCATGGATTCAGGGTGTCTCTCACCCATAACCACATTTTTGTTTTATTTTGATTTTTTTTTACAACTTTGTAACATCATACATTAATTTTTATTGTTAAAATAGGACAACTGCTTTGCCCAGATTTTCCTTACATATCATGCTCATACTTCTAATTAATGTCATGATTCATAAACTAAATCCACGGTTGCGTCCTCACTGAAATAAAACCAGTCAGTCTCAGTTGTAGCAAATAGATGGTTTGATAAGCTGCAGCTGAGGGATAATCACGGCCTCTTTTGTGGCTCAGACTAATTGGATTGTCTGTCCTATTGCTCTCTGTCACACACACACACACACACACACACACACTCACACACACACACATAATAATGTGACACATCTTCATCTGAGTATTTTAGTCCAATCAGGCTCAACTTGCAGAGCTACAGGCCAGGTGTGCAGATCTGAATGTCTCCATCTTGCTCTCCTTTTCACATGTTTCTTTTTAAGACCTGGGAACTTTTGCATCAACCTACAAGAAAATCTTAGTTGTTAGATTATAAAAGTTGAATATTTTAAATGTTCTTGGTGGAAAAACACTTTTTAATTTTCTTTTGATTTTTTAACCTATCAGTGTAAATAACAGGACAACAGATATCAAACACATCTTAAAAGATATAAATCAGTTAATAATAATAATAATAAAATATCAACAGTAATGAGAAATTTCATAAGCAAATTAGCCAGAGAAACAAAAATAAATATACCTCATTGTATGTTTATCCTTGCCTGAATCTCAAAAGGGTTAAAATCATGTGGACACTTTTTTGGGGGGAAGTGTTCAACCATTTATATTTGATTCTTCGCTTTCCATTTCTGTACGCATCCCATAGATGAATGGTAATATTTCATCCATACAGATGCACTCTTACAAAGATTTACCAAATTTGCCTTATCAGGACACCTTTGACTTATGTAAAATATCTGTCTTGTGGTTTATTTAAATTTCAGCAATCTTCCCATATGTAATTTGTTATCATTGTTCCTGATTTGTCAAACATTGTTATTTTTATTTGTTATTTTCTTGAGTGTAGTTTTTATTCAGATTATTCCTTGAGTCTGTCAAGATGCTTGTCTTATGTTTTCATGCCTCCACATCTGCTTCACCTGTCAGGTCCCCCACCCCCCATCATGTTCATCCTATCCACCTGTGTTTATCCGGTCTGTCATCCTCCCATTTGTTTGCAACCCTACTTAAGCATCTCAGTTTACGCCGCTCTTCTGTGCATTTTGCTATGTTGCTTATAGGTTCTAGGCCTGTTTTGCTATCCATGCTGGGGTTTTTTTTTTGCATGTATTTAAGACTTTTTATTAGTAAAAACCCATCAGATGCATAATCTAAACAGCTGTTTGTGTCTTGGCTAACTTCTCTCCAAGTTTCACGACAAAAATGTTGAGACGTTTGTGAAACCCTCTGACTCTTCTTGTTCTGAATGTTTTTCCATCCTGCTCCATGTAGTTGGGGTTGGACCATGACTAGAGATGTGATTTTCTCATATTTCTAAAATCTGAAGATCTCCAAAGAACGTACAGGGTAGGAGGAAAAAACAGTACTACAATACATTTTATCCTCTCCTATCAGATTGGACAAAACGTAAAACGTACTTGTTTTAGGATTTTATTAATTACCCTGACTGACTTAAAACAGAAAAGTATGAAAATATGGTATTGGCTGTATATTAATATACACAGCATGAAGAGGGAGTAACTTCAAAGATAGTTTTTTAAACACATATTTTAAAATGTTTTATATTTATAATTGTTTCATACAGGTTTTTATGATGCATTGCATGACATGTTAATCATCTTTTAAAATGTTGGACATCGTCGTCTGAGGATCAGTCCGAGTTAGTCATATTAATTCTCTATCTTGCCGTGCATTCGCTGTAATCCCATCCCTCATTGTCTTTAGGGGCCCAGCAATGTCTGAATTTGATTAGCTCACGCGCCTGTGGATTACAGCCTGAACAGGGTCCTAATTGTCTCTGGCACACAAAGCCAGGGCCCGGTCCGGCTTTACCTTGTATGTAAACAGCGGTGGAGTGTTTAGTCCCACTGTTCTATAATGGTCAGCCCTTCCTCTGAGGCCATTCCAGCAACAGTGAGGTAATCCCCCTGAGTCGTATAAACACGGATGATCCTGACAGATTTCACAGCCCGATTGATCCCAGCTTTTATCAGATTTTTAGAGTAAGCAAACCGCAGACAGCAGGTTTTACAGATAATAATCAACATGAGGACAGGCGTGACTCTCTGGAAGCATAAAGAAACTTCTCTGGTGCTCGGTGTTGGTCAGTCTTCATTCTGCAATTTTTGTTGCTTATGTTTCTTTTTCAAGAATTATGTGAGCAACAATGAAGATACGCATTGTTTTATGCTCGAGGGAATTTTTCTAAATTGAATTTATTTATATTAGACCTCAGTGGGGAACCCTTAGGGCCTTCTACGCCTTCTGAGAAGGCTTAGAAATTTTGTGGACCAAACAATAGGAGTATTAAATAAACTTTATTTGTATATTTAAAAAAATTAAAAATAAAAAGTTTTATTTACTTAATATAATTTCCTCTTATATAATGCATTTGATACATTTTCTTTCATCTACATTCTATTGTTGTAAGTCTACTGTCAAGTTCATGTCAGTAATGAAAGCGCTACTGTCCTGAAAAACATGTTATCCAATCACAATCGTCAGAATCTATCAACCGGTTATCTGGCTCATTGATTGGTTAGGACTTCATGAGTCCAGAAGAAGGCCAAGCTGTGTGTCTTAGTTTCAGAGTGAACGGTGACTTGACCAATCAGGGTTTGATTTTGGGTGGGCGAGACAGAATAAAAAGATTGTAGGCCTTCTGGAAGTCTTAACTTCAATCTCAGATGTAGAGTGGTAAGAGACCGTTAGAGAGAGCTAGAGAGCGAAATGGCGGAAGACCAGAGTGATGTTGTGGCTAGCTTAATAGTTCGGCGGATGGACTTCGTTTTCATGTAATAAGGTAGGCCCATGTTATAATTATTATTCACACAGGTTTAATATTACACTGGGACATTCAGTATTTTTTTAATTGCAGAAGTTGTCTGTGTATAAATGCGAGCACAAATAGTTTAAATAAATAGGTCAGCTGATCCGTTATAAATCCTCATATCAGTAGTTTACGGTTGGATTTTTGTGCCTCGAGTTTGATACGCGTAATGGTGCGTAATGGTGCTTGGCGTATTGTGCATTTGAAATTAGATTTTACTTTTATGATGCTCATGAATTTATTTGACTCAGTCGGTGTGTGTGTGTGATTTCTTATGCGTCGTTAGTTTAAAGCTGTGCCCATAGTGATTGAATGAGCCTTGGTGTCCGTGTCCGTATGTCCGGTTTTGGTGAAGTTAATGTTGAGCAGGTTGCTTGTTGTGGAGAATTTTGTAATTGTTATTGCCTCCTGTTGATGTACCTGTCATCTTTGATTCGATGATTGCAGTTGGTAAGCCCTTTCAGATAATTGTACACCATGGGTGGTGTGTAATGGTGGCTAGGGAAGGCTCATGGCTGGGGGTGAAGGCCTTGCTGTAGTGCTCACGGTTCCCCACTGTCAGACCTAACATCACCAGCATATGGGGAAAAGTCTGAACATTTCAGGATTTGTTGTAAAACAATAATCTGACAGCAAAATAATACTGACATGGTAAAATTCTAATTTGTAAAATCTTCTCTGAATAGATGGTAAAGAGTAAGCCAATTAATTGAAACAAAAAGAACGAAGTTCAGGGAAAATGATCCTCTTAGATAATTTCTTCTAAAATGTAATTTTGTGACAGAAAATCATCGTAAATGTTCACACACTTTTTTTGCAGTGAAATTTACATATGAATTTAGGCTGTCCCAAATTTAGAATTGAAGAATTAGAAGTAGGCCTTAAAGCAACACTATGTAACTTTTCAACCTTCATAAAATCTTTCAATACTTTTGTGACCATATGTCGACTTACAGCTCATTAAATGACACCTCTGTCTTTGAGGAGGGTGGCAGGAACCCTGCCTCACAAAACAACTACAAATGTGCTCACTGCATTACAGTCCAGGTCACTTCCCCTGTGTCTTATCTTCAACGTCATCATATGACATTGTTTCACCACAGTTGGATTCATCACCTCATCGCAATTCATCCTTCACACTGCCAATGGAAACAGAAAAGTACTTCAATCCAACTGCAGGCGTCCCGGAGTTCAGGATTTTACAACGCTATGCGCTGGTCCTCATGGGAAATGCAGTTTTCTTTTAGGGAAAACATTATCGCTTTTGTCCACACTGGCCGGCAAAACTGCCCAAAACTGAAACTACTTTAGTGTTGCTTTAAAGTTTAAAACATAAAAAAATTGTTGTATGTATAAAAAGTATGCCTAGTAACAAACCCTGAGGAACACCACAGAGAAAAAGAGTTGAAGCAGATGAAACGTCTGATGTCAGATAAATAAACCTGAGTCACTAACATATTCACACAATGCTCAAGCTGTGAGAAAGATACTATGATGCACCATTAAATGAAGCAAAGAGATATGGATTGAGAATGGCATCAAACATTTAATCAAGTTTATGTTATTATTCAAATTAGTCTGATGAGTAGAAGCTTTCACTCCTCCTTGACCAACATTCAGCAACATTAGACAGTTGCTTGTCGTTAACTTTACTACAATCTTTAATAGTGCAAGCATGAAAAAGAAAAACTCCCTTTAACAGGAACAATACCTCCAACTGACCTACAACTTGAACATGGCTAAATACAAATGACCCTTTACCAACTGAAGTTTTAAGAAAGATAGATACAAAAAACTGAATAGCAGAAGTAGGAGAAAGTTAATTTGTTGCCAGCATTGCCTCAGCCAATGTCCCCACTAAGGGGCCAGAGGCAACAGTAGCTCCCTCCAGCAGCCCAATCAAATAACAGAACTACCGCGATGCCTCAGGATAACCTAACTCCATACAATGAGCCATAAGACAAATAAAACCTCAGGGGAACCATTCTGAATGAATGTATGAATGAAATAAATTAAAGAATTTATTTAAAGACCAGATTTGAAAACAGTTGGCCTGAAAGAAGGGATGAAAATCTCACCTGAGCAATATTGGCCTAAACCTGTCATTACCAAAACTGTATCTCCAACTAAGATAAGATAAGATAAGATAGACTTTAATGATCCCGGAGGAAATTGTTTTGCCAGGGTTACAGAGTATCAAATAACAATTAACAATTAACACGACACACTCATCTCACATACAACACAGTACAGTACAAGGTCAACATATAACAATAACTACACTACTCTTTATCCCTCCTGCAGATGGAAGAGGAATTGTACAGTTTGATTGCCACAGGTAAGAAAGACCTCCTGTGGCGTTCTGTGGTGACTCTCGGTGGTCTCAGTCTCCGGCTGAAGGTGCTCTGACAGGCCGTCAGCGTGGCATGTAGGGGGTGGGAGGTGTTGTCCTTGATGCTGAGCAGCTTCCTCAACATCCTCCTCTCTGACACCTCCACCACAGACTCCAGTTCCAGTCCCAGGACAGAGCCAGCTCTCCTGATGAGCTTGTTGAGTCTGTTGAGGTCAGCCGTCCTCAGCCGGCTGCCCCAGCACGCGACAGCGTAGAAGAC
>JAVLVB010000595.1:80753-95882 GCA_032876305.1 Orestias chungarensis
ACTGTTTCCTGAAGTCCACCACCAGCTCCTTTGTCTTCCCGACGTTAAGCTGCAGATGGTTCAGCCCACACCACTCAACGAACCTGTCCACCACACTCCTGTACTCGGCCTCCTGGTCCCTGCTGATGCAGCCCACGATGGCAGAGTCGTCTGAGAACTTCTGCAGGTGGCAGGACTGTGAGCAAAACCTGAAATCAGAGGTGTAGAGCGTGAACAGGAACAGAGACAGTACTGTCCCCTGTGGGACCCCCGTACTGCTCCGTTTGATGTCTGATATGGTGTGTTGCAGTCTTACATACTGTGGGCGGCCTCTATTGAATTATTGTTACCCCTTTTTTTGTGTCATATACACTTTTTTACACATACTTTCATTAATCGGTTTGATTTGTTTTTGCTGCGATGGACTGGCGAACTGTCCAGGGTGTACCCCTGCCTCTTGCCCATTGTAAGCTGGAGACAGGTGCCAGAAGACCCACCCGACCCCAATAGGGACAAGGGTGTACAGAAAATGGATATATGGATGGATGGAAATTGTTTTTGGTCTTTTACAGGTTATTATTAGTTATTATTGTACATGCATGCTGTGTCATCCATCCTGCGTCATTCAGTGCATTAGTACGATTCATTACAAATACAAAGTCCCTCTCCCATCATTGCATTCTTTATGACTTAGTTGGCCGGACATCACCAACCAGCTGTGCTGGTTCCAGGTTGTTGATTTTAATGAGCCACGAGTTGCACACAAATTGGGTGAAACTGCTTTACCCTATTTAGCACCTTAACAATGGAATAATCTCCAGAAAGAGATAAAATTAGAAACCCTCATGTCCATTATGTAATTTAAAACTAGTTTAAAGAATTTCATGATGGAGACATATTCCTGTATTTCTTGAGGCTCATTGTGTTGTTAATATTTTGTACTTTTTGTCATGAAAATAAAACTTTTTTTTATTATGTATGCATTGTTTTGTGGTTTGGCTGCTACCTTGGCCAAGTCTCTCTTGAAAACGAGATTCTAAATCTCAATGGGACTTCTGGTTAAATAAAGGTTAAAGAAATTACCAACAATCCATGTGAATTCCATGTCGATTCCAGCTTTAGAAAAGAGAATACTCAGAAACCAACTATGCTGTACAAATGTTTTTAATGTTGGTTCTGAATCAAATTCAATTTTGTAAGATGTGCCAACTCTGTGTGGCTCCACTTGATTCTCATCTCACTAATCAGTAGGGGCTTTAAAAGAGGAACAGTTTTCCAAAGAAAGTACTGTCTGTTACCCTTTATTCTAAGCCATTCCTTGGCTGCTGCTCGACAACAGTGAGGCAGCACTCTCATCTGAAAAGCCGTCACATTCAAAACACTCCTAAAATGATCCTCAACTCTATTCTTTCATTTTTGTCCAGGGACAGACTTTCCCTATTCTTTTAAAACCCTGTTTAGTAAAACTCTTTAACCTGCTTCGTGTCCATATCCGAGCATTTTGACATATAGTTCCATAACCTCAGATCACACCAGTCAACATGTTTGAGAAATCCTCGCTATAAATGTAAAACGCTTCAGTATTTCCTTGCCCTCCATGTACAGGTCTAATTTAAAGAGCTGTGCCGTGTATTGTGGAGTTTATCTGTGTTGTGGGAATTTCCTTTTCTTTCTTGTTTTCCTATTTTATTAGAAAGCAAAATAATATTTAAAGATGTTTGAACAGGGATGCTTTCCTGAGGTTTCAGCCAAGTTCCCTTCAAGTGATTTACAGTGTTTATAAAACGGCTTGGCATTAGAATGAAGACGTGACCTGCAACGTCCAGAGGCCACACGCAAACAAAATCACTACCAGCTGACCTAATGTTGACTCTACTGTTGTCAAATGTTCTAGAGACTCCAAACACGATATGGTTCAGCTCCTCCAGGACTTCCCACCATCAGCCAGACCCTCTGGAGACCCGCAGACGTGTCGCCTGCAGCAACCAACCATAACCACCAGTAATGCTGCTTTCTCTGAAGATCTCTGTGACTTACAGTAGATGGCCACTTTCCCCTGAACCCCGCGTCATTATGAGTTCAAGTGTGGGCATAAAAGACATCTCTGTGACTTGAGAAGCTTGGGAGAAACTAATTGCTGGGGAATGTATCCGAGGACATATCAAAACTGCAGAGCCTGAGCTTAGAAGTGGAGTTTTCAATGAACTTGGTCCTTTTTAGTTTGCAAACTCTCAGTGGAACCACAAAGCAACACCTGTTCACTTGTTGCAGACACGCCACCTGTCAGCAAAGGAAAGTGAGTGTTAAAACATCCGATCTCCATCCATCCCTGTGGACGGAAAGAAAGGACAACCTAACCTCTGTGACAAATAATCCGCCATCATTCTTTAGGTCCAAGAAATAAGGGAATGCCATGATGAGCATATCAGTTTTCAAGGGTTTGGATGTCTTCCTTTAAAAGCAATGTTTTAGAAGTGGTAAATTAACTCAGAGGCTTAGTAGTTTCTTTAAATTTTTAAAAATAAAATCTAAAAAAACTTGCTGTGTTTACACACAAGCAGTTTTGGTACCTTTTGACCCACTTTTAGCATTTAGTCTTCTTTGAAGTTAGAACGAATTTGAGTAACATGAAATACGTTTTTGATCTCTAGTAGGATTTCCTTGACATTTTAGTTCAAGTCTGATTCTGAATTGAATCTAAAGGAATCTTTGAAGAAAGATTGATTTTAGGGTGATAACAAGGAGGCCTTCCGGCGTTTATGTCACATTACAGTTAGAATAAACTTCAGGGATGACTGGGTGTCTATTTTACTTTATGTTTTTTCAATGACTTGAGAATGAGTTTAGGGTTTCACTCCTCTTTCGTGCGTCATATATGGCCTACTTGCTGCCAGCAGAAAGCATTTTTAGGGTTGATGTGACGAAATTCCTTTTTAGATTTAAGTCAAATCTATTCACAGCACTGTTTTGCTGTTCATTTGTGGTTCAAAGGTTTTGTTTTTAAGATAGCGGGAACCAGCTCTTAATTAAATGTTAGCTTGTGTCCTCAGTGATACTTGAAGTCTGAGTTATGTTTACTGAATGGAAGATGATGCCTGCTCATAATCACTCCATAGAAGACATGTGTTCGAAAAGCTTATCCCTCTGATTACAAACTGTCTCGTAGTGTTTTGCTGGTGCTTAACAGTCAGAAGTGTGTGACTGAAGTCGGTGACGTCTGCATTCTTTAAATGGGTGCAACAACATGCCTGCACACCTTGCCAAAACCTAATTGCTTGAATTGTTAAAACAAGGATAAGATGCTTTAGCTTTTAGTAAACCTAGAAACTGTATGATTCAAAAGAGGATTCTGTGCTTTCACAGAGTCAGGGGGCAAAAATGTTTTGGATGGACGTTTTTGGAGATGAAATACTCCCTGCTGAGGTCCACACTTTCTCATGAACAACTATGAACTCTTCAAATTCACATTGCAGAAAGGAATGCAGATTAAACAAAAAATGGCAGTTTAATAGATTTAAACAAAAAAAAATTTCAAATATAATTTTTTAGATGCAAATACCAAGAGAGACAAAATAATGAAAACTGAACTCCATCTTCTGAGGATATGTGCTTATTAATTTGACGGTTAAACAGTAAAATGATTAGTATGTACAGCCGTTCCCTGACAACACTTTTGATCTAAAAGTTTATGTTGAAATGTTTTTTTCTACACTTAAGGCTTTAAATAAATCCAAGTTTGATTGAAGCGTTAAAGGATCTCTCTTTTTCCCTTTTCTTGAAATGTCCCCTGGGTGGTCATGTCTTTTAGGCCCAAAGATAAATCCAGTGTGTATTTCCTCACAGGAAACGGCCGCACTGATCTACACTGAATCCATTACCCGCCTTTCACTATAAGAGATCACACAAGACATGTTCTAACACACACAGGGAGCCCCTCTCCAATCCAAGTTAAACATATCTCTTTGTTCTTGTTGTAGTTTCATCTGTTGAGGTTGATGAGAAAAAGTTATTGGCTTTATTCATTTTAAGATTGGAAAAATTTTATTAGCAACTACATCAAATTAGATCAAATATTAATATGTCCAGCATTAATTGTTGTTCTTTACGACTTTTCTCAGACCAAATACTGTTAGTGATCTATTCTTGCCTTATTTGAGCCTAGAGTTGATGACAGTTTTTGAACTGTCCACAGATTTTCACTAGGGTTGAGATCCAGGCAGCTTCCAAACCACAGGTTTACAATTTCAAATTCCTATAATTTAGCTCACTGAGTGTTGATCAGACTGTACCTGGGTTGTTGGAACAGGTAACTATTGCCGAACATTTGGATCCCGCTTTTTAGTTAGGCCAGTGGTGATGGGCAAAACTGGGAAAAAGAGTATTTCCCTTGGAGGAAGTGCCACCTAGATCAAACCAAGAGGATGTGTTTGTACCCTGCCTGCAAATGTTTCTTTCAAAAAATTCTAATTTAACCTGTTCATATTGCAGAATAATCTAACTGACCTGTAACTTTAAGTATTCAAACTATTCCAACTATTCCACCCATGGCAGTTGTTCATTTTATTCACTGTCTCTGTGGTTCTCCCAAAGCTTTAAAATGGCTTTGTAAAATTTTCCAGATTTCTTTATCTTTGAGAAAGATATGTTGTTTTAAAAGATGATACCATTGACTGCTATTGAAATTTCTTTCATAATCAAAATCATAATTTGACTACGTGTCAAGTGAACTAAATACTTATTCACAACCTTCTATACATCTGCCAACAGTTTTGGCCATGATATGATATCTGAAAAAGCATGGAAGACATCAAAAACATCTACCAGCCCTGGTGCAGATACTGAACAGAGATCTCAAATTAAAAGAATTAAGGGAAGTTGTTTTCAGTAACTTTGAAGCCAACTGCTTTGTTAAATTGTCTAAATGTTTTTTCTGTGCTTTTCGGTGTTTGCTACTGAACACAAGCAGGACAAATATTGTGAGTGTGCTGCTGAATGCCAGACATACCTAACCAAGACGGCATAAAATGTTATTTTAACAGCTGATGACTGAACTACCACCCCAGCCAGAGCTTGTTGGACCTAAACACGTACACAGGTAAGCTGACAATCCCAAAGGGGGCTGGTTTATCACACATGTACAACTAAATGCAAAATTTCCTGTTATTAAACTGTGTAGCTAAATGGCTTGAACTGATGATCATGTAGATCCAGTTTTGTTTTTGTATATTCACATTTCATGTTCAACTCCTTAAACATAAAACTTTTCCAAAGATCCCACAGCTTTTTGCATTATTCGGTTATCATCTATCACAACAAGCAAAATCATCTGTGGGGTACCTCATGGCTTCATTCTCAGACCCTTCTAGAGTACTACAATGACACCACAAGTTCAGATTATGAAGTACTATAATATATTTAATAACAGTAGCGTCCCGGCTAATTGATGGTCTGACTCTTTAACTGATGGTTCATATCCTTTATTAAGAACAATCCTAGAAGGCACAATATGCACTCACAATAAGAGCGATGAGAAAATAAAAATAAAAATACAATTAACTTTTCTTTTAGTAAAATAAACAACCGTTTAAACTTAAGTAGATTGTATATACGTAATTACACAAATAAATCTGAAATATTAATAAAACAAACAAGTTAGCTTAGCTATAAATGAACCGACACAATGCTAAAAACCGCTAATGCTAACAAACGCTAATGCTAACACACGCTAAATCTAACAGACGCTAATGCTAACACACGTTGCATACATTAAACAATCAATAAACTCAAGCTGGACACAATATAACATGAAAACACAACTAAAAAAAACTTGTGCCTTTCATAGCCAGATCCTAGTCCTTTTAATTAACTTTTTAATACTTTTATTGAGATCGACCATTTGTCAGTAAGCTCCGAAAAACCGGAAGTCTAGAGGTCTCGCAGAGAGCCTTTCAAAATAAAAAGTAAATTATTTTTTCTAAATATAAAGAAATACTGAGGTGACTTCAAATCATTTTTAGAACACCAATTACACAAAAATAAAAACAACAATTTAAATGATATGTTTGATTACTTTAAAGGTAATTTACACTTCCACCAAATCATTACTGGTTTTTATCAATTATATGATGTAAAGCATGAATGCTTTTTAAACTATGTAACCTTTAATCTTTAATACTTGAGTCAAACTTCAAACATTTCCCTTAAATTCTTCATACTGCAAAGGATATGACTGACGAGTGAAAGTGATGATTAATCAGTCTCTAGGAGCAGGACTAGCTTCTGTACTGGAAGTTCAACGATGGATGGCTTGCCTGAACGCTGTCCATCCTTTCCTATCTTCTGATCTCCAACACGAATCCTTACTCTCCTCACCAGTCCATCTTTATCAGTTACTGTCTCCACAACTTTAGCTAATTTCCACTTGACAGAGGCAAATCCTCTGTCTTTTCCATCACAATATCGCCGACCTGTAGGTTTCTTCTTGGATTATGCCAGCGTTGTCTGGTGGCGATATTGTAGACATACTCTCTTCTCCACCGACCCCAGAACTGCTTGCCCAGATACTGTACACGACGTCATCTTTTGCGAGCATATAGGTCCTCTCTGATGAATCTGCCAGG
Organism: Orestias chungarensis; assembly: GCA_032876305.1. NCBI lineage: Eukaryota > Metazoa > Chordata > Actinopteri > Cyprinodontiformes > Cyprinodontidae > Orestias > Orestias chungarensis. The sequence continues at coordinate 87,353 of JAVLVB010000595.1, forward strand.
AGGTGGTAAGGCTGCAGTGGGTTTCATGGTGAGCAGGTGATTAGGTGTTAGTGGCTCTGGACTGTCTGGATCATTTAAGTTGTCAACTGTGAGTGGACGGCTGTTTACAATAGCTGCTGCCTTTTAAAAGAATGTCCATAAAGAGGCATCATCCAGCCTGTCTGATGAAGATGAAAGAGTGAAACGAAGAACATTTCTCACCGTTCGGATCTGTCTCTCCCATACGCCTCCAGCATGGCTTGCATGTGGAAAGTTCATACTAAACTCACATTGTTTCTCAGCCAAAAACGTAGTCAGGCGGTTAGCATCCACTTGCTTGAGAGCTTCATTCAGTTCATTTTTCGCTCCAACAAAGTTATTTTCCTTGGTCGCACTTTATGTCACGTACTGCTCCTCTTATGGCAATGAAACAACGAAGTCCATTTATGAAGGCATCCGTTGACATGTCATCTAACATTTCAATGTAGATAGCTCGACAGCAAAGGCAGGTGAAAAGTGGACCGTACCTCTTTTGTACCTTGCGCCCTTGTTTGGTGAGAAACTGATCGAAACAGTACATCCCACAATATGTAAAAGGTGGTGATGGATCCACACGCTCACACGGCAAATCTGCCATTCGCTGTTCCTCCGTGAACCTTCTGAGTTTCCGACATGTAACACATTGATGTAAATGCGTTGCCACAGCTCTGTTGATTCCTGGAATCCAGAATACATTTGCTGTTATCTTATTAATAGTTATACCTTTTCCCTGATGCTGGACCTTCTTGTGATAGTGAGCAATTATTGCCTTGGTGATGTGATGATTTTTCGGCATGATGACTGGATGCTTCAGTGAGGTAGGAAGTGATGCATTTTTCAGTCTTCCTCCCACCTTGAGGAGTCCATCCTGATCAAGAAAGGCATCCATCTGAAACAGTTTACTCTGAGAAGGCAGTTTAGCCATTTTACTGAGCCACTTTATGTCTTCTGGATAAGCTTGTCACTGTAAGTTTCTTATGACGATGCATCATGCATCCTCTCGTTCTTGTACAGTGCTGTGGTCTGTCGACTTATCATTCCTAACACAACGAATGAGACGAGCAACAGCCTGGATTGCCTTCGACCATGAAGAAGACTTTGACAAGCAATTTGAGAGACTTAATTGTTCCTGTGTCTGTGTTTTTAGAATCTGAATCCTCTTGACTTCGGGATCTCCAATCTGTATTTCTGTGCAAACATCTGTAGCTGCAGCCCCTGGATACAATATCTGCAGGTTTATCATTGGTTGAGACGTATCTCCATTGCTGAGGAGAGGAGCTGAGATGAATTCTCTGTATCCGATTTGAGACAAAGGTGTGAAAACGACATGCCTCATTGTGAATAGATCCCAATACCACTTTCGAATCAGTCCAGAAATATTAAACAACATCTGGTAAACCCAGTTCCTCCTTAAAGTGTTTCTTGCTGTGGCTGACACAACAGCGGCTGTCAGTTCTAGCTGAGGTACTGTTGTGACCTTAATTGGAGCCACTCGGGATTTACCCATGGCCAGACCACAATGAACACTTCCACTTTCGTTCACTTGTCTCAGATATGAGTGCTGTCAATAACCACATTCGCTTGCATCAGAAAAATGATGTAGCTCCATTTTCACGACTTTGACGAAACCAGGTGGCACATAGCAGCGTGGTATTGTGATTTTCTCCAAATTTGTAAGATCACTCTTCCAGCTCTCCCACGCTGGTTGCAGTTCACTGGGGAGGGGATCATCCCAGCCTGTGCCATGTCTACAGATATCCTGAAGCACCCTTTTCCAGTGAGAAGAAAAGGGGCGAGAAATCCCAGCGGGTCAGAAATGGATGCTTGAAGACCAGATCCAGAGCTTTCACCTCAGCAGCACGCTCAGATGACGGTATATTCTCTAGTACAGCTCTGTTGTAACACATAAACTTGTGCAGTCTCTACCCCTGTAGCACAGAGCTTCTGCTCTTACTGTGCAAGTTGAATAGCATCATTCACATTTTCTATACTGGTTACACATCATCTACATAAAAGTCCTTCATGATGAACTGTGATCCAAGGGGAAATTCAGTCTGATTGTCTTTAGCGAGCTGTTTCAGTCCGTAGTTAGCACATCCTGGCGACGACGCCGCACCAAAGAGATATACTTTTATTCTGAATTCCTGTGGCTCTACATTTAAGTTGCTGTCTTTCCACCACAAGAAGAGTAAATAGTCTCTGTCAGCTTCATAGACATAGAACTGACGGAACATTTTTTCTATGTCACACATCAATGCAATATGGTGCTGTCTGAATCTGAGAAGCACACCATTCAGATTATTTAGCAGATCTGGGCCTGACAGAAGGTGGTCACTTAGGGTTGTTCCCTTCTACTTGGCAGAACAGTCAAAAACCACATGGAGTTTATCAGGTTTTTTGGAGTGGTAGACTCCGTGGTGGGGAAAATACCATCTCTCTCCTTCTTTCCCTTGATCATGAACCTCCTCCGCCTCACCCTTTCAGATAATCTCTTCCATAAACTTCACATAGTGTTCTCTGTACTAGTCATCTTTCACCAGCTTTCTTTTGAGGTGACTGAGCCGTACGATTGCTTGTTGCTTATTGTTATGGAGATAGGGTCTCTCCTTGAATGGGAGTGGCATCTCATAATGTCCATGAATGTTTCTCCTTATTCATTCCTTTAACACATCCAGGAACCGGATGTCATCTTGGGACACAGTCTTTCCATCCTTGTTAATGTCAGATTCAAGGATCCTGAGGGACTCTGCTGGGGTTACAGGAGGAAGCTCTCTTACAGAAACCCTATGACACATATTGGTGCTACTTGGTGAGTCGTGACGAGGTAATGAACAGCCTACAATACTCCACCCAAGATCCGTATGAACAGCATATGGTTCATTATCTCCTCCAAGGATTACCTGAGTGGTGCAAGTGCTCTTGAGCAATTGTAGCCGATCAGCAGACCGACTTCACAATCCAGTTGTGGTGGGATTTCATCTGCTATTTTCATTAAATGATTCCAGTGCAGTGCTGTGTCAAAGGTAGGAATGTGCGTTCAATTCACTGGTATAGAGTCCTTAGTATAAACAGGGGGAGATCAATGTAGGTGGCAGAGCTGTAACCTCTTACTCTTAGATCTGACACTCTTTGACTATGCATTAATGTGTCTTCTCCTGTCATTGTTGTTAGGTTCAACCTTAAAGGATGTGTCTTGACTTGTAAACTGTTACTTATTTCTTCATCAACAAAAACCGTCTCCCTTTGACTATCAAGCAGAGCATAAACAGGTTTTTCCATACCTGACAGAAGAAACTCACACAGGTACGATCACTGAAGTGTTAGTAGATGAGTCCTTAGTTGTCACACTGAGCGACAATGTGGATGTTGTTTCCTCTGTGGTAGTTTGATTTTGGACAGACGTGGGTTTAGCTTTGGTGTAATTGTCGTCATGAAGAAGTGTGGGATGTCTTTTTTTACAGTTCTCACATGAATGTCTATTGCGGCAATCTTTTGCATTGTGGCCTGTCCTCGGGCAGCCACAGCAAATTTTCTTGTCTTTCACATATTTCCGTTGTTCCTCAGCTTTCCCTTTGAACTCAGGACAGTGATGAAGTTGATGCTTACTGTCCTGACACAACCCCCATGGTGGCTTTAGACCTGTTTTTAACTGTACTTGAGATTCAGGTTCTGTAACTGCCTGTGTGTGATAAACCCTGGATTTACACTTATTTTCCTTCAGATGACGTGAAGATTTAGCCTCTGATAAGTGTAGGGCATGGAATGAGGTGATAGGATTTCATGCGATCTCTGCTTCTGTTACAACAAAGATGACAAACTCTTGGAAAGTGTGAAATTCCTTATCATCTCTCATGACTTGGGTGACTTTGTGATTCCACTGTGATGCTCTCCAATCAAGTAACTTTTGTGCAAGTTTCTGGTTTTCTTCACAATCATTTAAAATATCGAGACCTTTCACATAAAGCATTGATTGTAGACATTAGTGTAAGAAATCAGCAAATGCTCTGAGTCCTTCAGCATCTTTTGAATGGATCTTTGGCCAATTTGTTAGTTTTTCCCTGAATGCCTTTTGTATAACAAATGGCTGACCATACCTTCAATTGAGATGCTTCCATGCATCATTAAAAGCTTCATCGTCATTTCTATAAAATATGCCATCAAGTTTCTTTCTAGCTGGACCTGCGACATATTTGTTCAAATAATGCAATTTATCAGCTGAAGCAATATTTTTTTTATCAATGAGAGACCTGAAGGAAGCCTTCCATTCAACAAACTGAATAGGATAACTAGTAAATATAGACGGTTCTGGTATTGGAAGCCTGTTCAAAGCTATGCTATCTCGGACAGCTTTAGCCAGATAACTTATATCCGTCCGTGCAGGTGACCCCGTCTCTTTGACATCAGTAGGCCGCCGGATGAGAGCTGAAGTCACAGGTTGTTCAGAATACATATTCTGTTGTTCTCTTGTCCTTCTTTGATCAGTAGAATGGACACTTGCTTCCTGCATAACTTCCTGATCATAGGTTGTGAACCGAGCTTGTGCAGCTCTAATGTCTTTCTCTGCCTTTAATCTTTCCAGTTCACGTTTTTTGAGCTTCAAGTTCTTTCCTCTGTTGCTCCTGAATCTTTTCTTTTTGTTTCTCCTCCTCCAATAACACTTCATACTCCGCTTCTTTAGCTGCTAGTTCTTCTGCAGCGTCTGCTCTTTTTACAGCTATAATGGAGTGGTGACTGGAACTTTTACTTGAATGACGACTTGAAGGTGAAGCTGTGGATCCATAGATGGAGCGAGCATAATCTCTGTTGAAAAGCTCGTGTAAACGTTGCCTTACTGATTCAATGTCATATTCTCAATCAATGCCTGATATCATTTCAAGACCAACTTTTATAATATCCTTTGTAACTGCCTCACAAGGATCAACATGACAACTTATGTCACTGGATGGAGTGAGGGGAGCTCTAATTTCCATATACATATTTATAACACTGTTCTTTCCTTCTTCTAGTGTGTCTATTAGAGCTGCAATGTCACCTTCAGGAATATTTTCCTTTAGTTGCTCACTAGCCTTACGTGCTTGGGTTTTCCATTGTTCATAAATGTGAGCTAACCTTTTTTCCTTTTTTTGTGAGCCTCTTCTTCCTTGTATGCAAGCATCTTGTCCGTTGGATTTCAGTACACGACCAGAGCGACGAAGATGCTCTTCTTCATTTGCCTTATCCGTTGTCTGTTCAGAGTCTTTGTCTTCTGGAGGTGTTTTGGCTGATGCTTCCATGTTGAATAGGTGTCACAATCCTTGACCATCACATCAAGTCCCTCTGCAACTTTCCTTGATCAACAGCTTGAAGGGATTGATGAGGTTAAGCTCTTACTGTAGTGTCCCGGCTAATTGATGGTCTGACTCTAACTGATGGTTCATATCCTTTATTTAGAACAATGCTTGAAGGCACCATATAAACTCACCGTAAAAAAAAAATGGCAACTTTTCTTTTAGTCAAATAAACAACCGTTTAAACTTAGCAGATCGTATATAAATACACAAATAATTCTGAAATATTAATAAAACAAACAAGTTAGCTTAGCTGTAAATGAACCGACACAATGCTAAAAACCGCTAATGCTAACAAACGCTAATGCTAACACACGCTAAAGCTAACACACGCTAATGCTAACACACGTTGCATACATTAAACAATCAATAAACTCAAACCGGACACAATATAACATGAAAACATAATTAAACAAACCTTGTGCACTTTATAGCCAGATCCTAGTCCTTTTAATTAACTTTTTAATATTTTTATTGAGATCGACCGTCTGTCAGTAAGCTCTGAAAAACCGGAAGTCTAGAGGTCTTGCAGAGAGCCTTTCAAAATAAAAGGTACATTATTTTTTCTAAATGTAAAGAAGTACTGAGATGACTTTAAGTCATTTTTAGAAGACCAATTACACAAAAATAAAAACAACAATTTAAATGATATGTTTGATTACTTTAAAGGTAATTTACAACACCTATTCCCATTTCACACAAACACCAGCTTTATATTTCATGCTTACAATTAACTCCAGATTTATGCAGACAAGACAAAATTTGAGAAAATTTTGCTACAAGTGCACCGCTTCCATGTTTTTAAATAGACAAACATGGAACTGTAAGGCACTAAATGCTGGCAGGCCTAAATGCAGTTATAGTTGGAGGTTAGGTATTAACCATGGAGAACCCCTTAAGGGAATCAGATATTTCTTACTCAGTGTTTCCAGCAATTGGTTAAGATGTTTCTGAGCTCAGGAACAAAATCCTGAAAACCAGAAATGTAGCTTTAGCCCGTGAGGCAGACACACTGTCTAGTTTTAAATCTAGGCTGAAAACCTTCCTGTTTGATAAAGTTTATGGTTAGGAAGAGGTAGAGAAGACAGCCTAATCCGGTCGGGGGAAGAACTCAGTCTAGACAGATGGTTCTCCTTTCCTCTACCTCCTTCATGTCTCACTCTACAGACAGACATGAAGACATGGTTATTTAAGTTATTTCTATAGTTATGCTGCTATAGGCTTTGACTGCTGGAGGACAATCTTACCACTTCTCTCTTCTATTTCTATCATACCAGGCTTTGCATTCTGTTTAAATTAATAATTTTAGCAGTACCTTTCGTTTTATGATCTTTTTATGATTTTTTAAGATTATGTATTTTGGAGTTTCTATTTGATACTTTATTTTTTTATGAATTTTGTGTGGTTTTTAATTTCTCTGTTCTTTGTAACAGTTTTTCTTTTCAAGTAGACCGGTGTGTCTCTGGTTGTGTTGGGAGATTGAAGTGAAGGACTGCCAGCTGTACATACGTTGGATATCTTTTTTGGTTTCAGACAGGAGTCAGTCACACTCGAGCCAAGACAGAAAGGATGGCTTGGCACTTCGGTCATTACTCTGATAAAGTTGCCTTCACTTTCATGACAGGGAGGAGGGAGTTTGTAGGAGTTGCTGAGGGTAGAAGAAGTGGAGGTTTGCGATAGGGTGGGGGCAACATTCTTGCCCTGGCCTCTAAGAAAACTGTATACTATGGCTGTCATGGAGATATACTTCAAAAGGAGTAAAGGACCAGGGCTCACCCACAGAATGTGTACTAAAGTAATCTGACCAGCTTCAATGTCACCACACTCAGTCCCTGAATGACAAACGAGGAACAGCAACCGGGTTTAAAAACAATTTCTTTTGTATTTGCTGGACATGGCCTGGAGGAGGTTTTCCAGATTGTACAAGAAACTCATATTTTGATTATTATATTTTGATTGAAAGTAAAATAAAGATCAGTCACCAGGCGTTTGGTTGAACTATTAAAATTACAATATGAGGCAGTGTGTTGCTTAGAAACAGAGGTTCACCCCAAATACACAGGCTTTTAGTCTAGGGTTTGATTGTTACCCTTGGTACCTTTCCTGAGTGTCGCACCCCGTCTTTGGACATTTTCTGTTTGATAAGTGTGAATAAAAGTAATCTTATATAAACTGTGCTAATTGGGACTCCTTAAATAATCTAATAAAATATTCCTGCGATGTTTGGGGTGTTAACAGTAATCTTGACCGCCTGACGGGATGTCAATCTCAGATTTGGGACCAGAAAGGGGAATCAAAAATACACAGAAAACAACTTCTATGGCACAGTAGAGAGTCCGGTGGACGTTGGAGAAGTGTTTTGTAATACTTTTTCTTAACTTTTTCCATAAATGATCACCATTGCTACTCTTCTGATGGACGAATTCAGTATCATTTTCAGTTTTTCTCATTGTTGATATCACATTTTTTCTTTGGTTTCTGATTCCATCTTAGGGAAGATGTTGAATAATTTATGTTGTATAATTTGTTAATACAACATCATCAGCATAGAGCAACATCCATAGATACAATTTATTGATGTTGGCCATCACCATGTTTGCACAAAGGATAAATTGGAAAGTTAGACTTGTTGAAACTTAGTAGATGATATCACTAACGTTTAAAGGTGGTAACATGTCGTAACATGTCTTAATATACAGATCTGTTAACTGAACAATGTTTTTTAGGTCAGAAAATCTTAAGGAAGGCGAAGACACTTTGATCATGATTACGAACTTTACTTCAATGGCTGTGATGGGGACAATGTCTATCTGGATAATGGAGCTTGTTCATACCACATGAACACATTAAATCTTTTTTTTTTTTTGCAGTCAAACTAGTAAAATGTGGACATAATTGAACAAAACTCTTAGACTGCAAGTATTCCCAATATAATTTTTGGTTTTAATATTCACCAGCTAGCATTAGTGGGAGACAATCAGCAAACGTCCTTGGGTGCATTTCAATGTAGAAAGGTTTAGGCAAATTCACAGTGATAGTCTGCAAGGAGTTAAAATTTTTGCTATGCTTGACCCCATAGCATCTAATATTATATTTATTCCAAGGGCTAGAAGGTGACCTTATTTTAATTTTTTTGAAAAGTTTGTGTACATAAAAATAAGTGTTTTCTCCTACAGATTATTTTT
>JAVLVB010000595.1:106756-146563 GCA_032876305.1 Orestias chungarensis
CCCCCCCCCCCCCCCCCTTTCATTATTATTGTAATTTAAATCACAATAGTTGGTGGCCGTGTTGGGATAAAGTGACATTGAAGCAGCGGGATATTGGGAAGTAAATAAAACAGAAATATTATCATTACTGGGGACCAAATCTAATTTTTTCAACCAATAAATGAAATATGCACATCAGATGTGCGTTTGTTGTCTGTGATCCAGCTTCCTGTCTGACTGCCGTTTCTGGACTCGAACCCGGGAAGCACCGGGCCGCCGTGCGCCTCCCGCCGCCTCAGGCTCTCTGCGTGCGGCCAGATCTGATGGACATCCCGGCACTTTGACCCGCAGCCGCTCTCCGCCTCCGCTGCCCAACTGGCTGCACTGTGCTCGGGTTCATGTAGGGGGCGCCAGTGTATAATGTGCGCAGATTGAGCGGCTGAGGTTTGGATGGAGAGAAGAGGAGAGCAGGAGGAACAGGTGAGAGAAATGCTGATGGTTAAACTTTAGGCATATCTTGAAATTAATGTCAATTTTTATTTATGGAGAGCCTAAATTTCTGCTTATTCGAGGCTTATATGTAAAATACAAATGAGCTTTTGGTGTATTGATAGACTGTAAATTCTGAAAGTGACTCATCTATCAGTTTGCTGTGGTAAATAAAAAAACGATTTTAAAGAAGTAACAACAGAATAAGTTATTACTATAAATTATTTTAGAATTACAACAAAGCCAGATTTTATTAACCCTCGCCTCAAGCAACACAAAAACCCTTTTAAAATATGTTTGGATGGATGATTAAAAAATAATAAAAGAAAGTTAATTCTTGCAACTTTTTGCTTTTAAAACATCACATATGTGAGGACTTTGTGTCGCATTTTGAGTGCCAGCAAATTTGCTCATTTTGAAACGGATTCCTCTAAATTAACTAATAATGACTAATATCAACTCCCCACTGTTTCTTCTGCTGTAAAGTAATTGTTCTGCAGAGCCAAGAAAAACTCACTGTGATGCTGACAGCTCACTAAACAGGTCAGTTCCTCCTCTTTGCTCTATTTAATAAGACAAAACGTTGTTGTGTCTGTAATAAAATAACAGATTTTCAAGGTAATATTTGAATATATATCTGACACATTGAAACAAGTGTCTGTATGTCTAATAATTCTTATTAATTGCTGTGTTAACATGGATTGTTCGTTTTATTGACATTCCTTTTCACAGTATAAAATAAAATAGAAATAACCTTTATTTGTAAACCAGTAGAAAAAGTTAAGCTGAAGCTGCAACAAAGCTATGAAAAATAATATAAATAGAAACACAAAATGATTACCAAACTAAACCTGCATAGATAAACAAAAATGGGAAAAGTTGACAATAAATTACACACATTTAGAATTATTACATAGTTGAAACATTTTTCATTAAAAGCAACTGTAAAAGGTGTGAAGAAACATATTTTCTTGTAAGCAGAGCAAACAAGCTCTGTCACAAAAAGGCAAAAAACGTATCAAACGTTGATGTGGAACCAAAAACAAACACGTTGTAAACGTGGAAGTAGATTTTTCTGTAAGTGCTGTGGTCGGGTCTCACTCAACGAGATCCTGGGCTTTCGGGAGAGACATCGGATCTTCCTGTCTCCCACCATCCGCGCTGAGAAGGAGCGACCGTCCTCCCCCTGTCTGTGCGCATGTGGAGGAATGCACTCCTCCTCTCGACGACCCTCAGGTTTGAAATGGTCGGGGGTGATGCTGCAAACAATAATCACATGCAGGCCGGCATCACGTCACCTTCACTGTTCAGCTGAAGCACAACGAGAGCTTAAATGTAAAAACAGCTGAGGAGTGAACTGGAGTAAACTTCTCACCTATGACAGTAACTCAGCATGAAAACAGTCATGCAAACATCATGTTTTCTTAATGAAGAAGTTACCATCAACCTAAAGTTGTTAAAGCAGCTGGCTTAAGCTTGGTTCTACTCCACTAAAGAATAATCGAGGTCTTCTTATTTATGTTCCAACATTATTTTTCTGATTCATATTTATAATTAAATGCATTGCCTTTGCCATGCAGACTGTATATGGTTGATGTATATACTAAAATGTGTCAAATTAAATAATTTCGATCCTTAGATATTTGTAACGATTTGCTTTCATTACTCCTTTGCTGTTTCTGTTCTTGTTTTGGTGTTGGATCATTTCTTTGCAGATGGCCTGAGATGACAACGTGCTAAAGACAAATTTGAGCTCAGATCATCCGGAGCATCCTGCCACGGACCGAGCGATCAGGAGTGCACTCCAACATTTTGGGCGGTGGGGGGATGTAATGTGCACACAATGCAAACCCAAGGTGGATCCAACACAGTTGTCACAGTTTACTGAGAGCTCCCAGTTTCTGGCCTCGCTCTCAGGGAAGAAATTTGGAGGTTATTCTCTAATATTCAGGGTGTTCATCTAGTTTTTCTGCAAGAGAAAAAAATCTAAAAGGTAAATCTTTGCAGATTTTAGGGTAAAAATAACAGTCTTAAAAAGTTAAACGTTTAAGTAATAATTTGGAATAATTACTAATTGCTGAAATTACAGGAGAGTGTAACAATTGTTTAAAACTTGCTGTAATTTATTGTAAAATAAAACATATTTTGAAAACATTTTTCTTTGAATTCTAAGGAAAGCAGATAACCAGATGTCTTCAAATGAACCTGGTATGAGAAATCTGAGGAAGGCAGTGAGACGAAGTGAATCACGATGCTGCGATTTATTTATTTATTTTTTCTGTGTTTAAAGTCAAAGATTTACAGCTGAGGGCTCAGAGTATCCGAGAATTGTTTGACAGCATAGATCATTTCTTTATCACATCCCCTTTCTGGCCATAATGACAATGAATTTAGATTTTTCACTCATGAGTCTCACAGTAAAGGTTATTGTGTGAGAATGAAGAGAAGATTTTTATCAAAATATTTAGAAATTTGAACTGAAGATATTCAGTTTATACAAAACAGATTGTTACTTAAAGTGGGATATTATTTGACAACTGGGTTTTCCGTAAATCCACCATGCCCTCTCGAGTCCTGATGGACTATCAGGACAGGATCCACCAGTCACTTTGCAAAATGCTAATTAAAAACACTCGTGTGCATCATTAGCAGCCATTCATACGTTGGTTTGGTTCAGACCCAGTTCTACATCACAATGTCACCAGGTGACTCTGAACCTGTTCCAGCTCTGAGCAGATGAATCAAACACAACATTATCAGATGGGCCATTCTTTTCTGAAGTATTACTAGAATGAAAGAGGAACAATCAGGCGTCAGTCACACGATTGAGGCTAAGAACTTGTGATCTGGTCTGAAACCTGGGTGTAGTGGTGACTCAGACATGAATCCCAACAGACACACGGAGACAGTTACAAAGTCTGCCTTCTATCACATGAACAACATCTCCAGGATTAAAGGATGTACCAAGAAGATCTCGAGAAACTCTTTCATGTGCGTATATCGTTGGTCAAATTAATTGTTGCAAAAGTGTCCGACTAAAAAGTTAATCAGACGGTGGCAGCTGGTCCTGAACACTGCTGCTCAAGTCCTCACTAGAAGCCCAGAAGCCCAGATCTAAAGTCCTTACACTGACTCATCCATGGCTGAGAGGTTTGACTTTAAAACACCTTTTATTCATTCGTAAATCATTCATGGTGGATTTACAAAAGAATTAAAAAGCCCATTAAAAAGTTCATGTTTAAGTGTATAAAGTTAGGAAATCTATTCTGCATCTGGAGAATCAGAACTAAAAACAGAGACACTGTTTTTCTTGCTCCTGTAAAGTTTAACCTATTTGTTTAGAGTTTCCTTTGATTATATAAATGACTCCAATCTGGATTGAAACTTAAACCTGTAAGCAAATAAATTTACTTTTGTTTATCATCAGAGAACATGTAGGTATTGGATGAGATGTAATGAATGTTTTGTATTTGGAACAAATGGGAAAAGGTAGATATTACATTGGAACTGACATTTTTTTATTTTTGTTCTCTCAGTTACATTCATCAAATTACACAAGTAATAATAGACCAGAAAGTAAAAACATTTGTTTTGTCTCTGTCTGTCAGTCAGTGTTTATAAGAACTTGTGTTAAAAGAATCAGATTGACTTTATGTTATAAAACATTTAATGAGAACCCATTCTAAGTAATAGATGATCATCTCTCTCGGTTAATGTTATATTTATATGCAACAGAGAAACACAGAACTATTCATTTGTAAATCTTGGATTTAATGTGTAAAGGTTTAGCTACTTTATTACCTGCAGTCTCTCATAAAAACAGATTTTTTTTTCCATTTCTTTAATTTGCATGTATGAAAAAAACAATACAAATTCTGACAGACAGGAAAAGGTTCTGTTCCAACAAGGTTGATTCCGAAAGAGCTGTTAACTGATAACATGGCAAACTTGAGGAAATCACCATGAGAGATTATTCATCTCTCAGGTCCTCGGGTTTTTATCAGATTATGTTCCAAATGTTCGCCAAGGATTGCAAGATCTGCTGAGTTTTCTATAATGATGAACATCAGTGTCACCTGCCAGGGTTTTGACAAATGAGCAAATAATTGTGACAATCACCGTTTGTGTAAAAGTGTGTGTGGGAAGAGGTTTCTGGAGTTACACAGGGTGTTATAAGTCAAATTACAGAACCAACAGGTCAGACCGTCACATCTCATCTATCAGCACGACTAAAAAGAGGTAACAACTGTCCGTGTATGTGAATGCAGATCCAGAAGCAACAATAGGAACAGCCGTAAAATCATAAGTACGTGTTGATGTTCGTTAGCATTGTCTTTTTAAGTTGACTTGCATCAAATCATTTTACTGGGATGTTGAATGAGATCACCAGGTCGATGCCCACACCAGGTCTATATCTGCGCGTCACATTGACTGTGACTTTACTTTTTGTGTACAGAATTACTGACAGCATCATATTTTTTATCATGCATCCACAGGTGTTTATTTATTTATTTAATGTCATCTAGAAAACATGACCCGAGGAACTTCAGAACCAAACTTTAGCTTTCGTCTGCTCATTGTTAACATGTAACTCCGTGATGAATTAATTCCCCCGCATCTCATTGGGCAGATCACATGGAACGGCAGTGACAGCAGAAGCTTTCTGCAAATGGATTTCAGCAGACAGAAACTGGCAGCTCTACGCTCCGTCCCCACTGCCTTCCTGTCACTGCGTGTCATCAAATATTAGGCATGTTTTTTTGGGCTTCGTTGGACGTATGTGTGTGTGTGTGCTTTGTGGAGGAGCTTGTGACGCCTGAGCATTGATCTTTGAAGGGTAAACACATCGTAAGAAAAGCTAAAGTTATTCAGTTCGACGTCAAAATCATCAGCTGTTAACAATCTGTGCAACACAGGTGGTTAATAAATGATCGTACGTTTTTATAAAAAATAAACGTAACGGCTGATTATGTATTTTTTAAACATAAAAACACATTTACAGGTATTTTTTTTTCAAAAGTAAAAAAAACAAAATACTTTACAAAAGCCTTAATGTTTAATTTGATCTCCTATTAGAACAAGTTTTTTTTTTTAGCAAAAGCTGTTAAATTTATGTTGAGCAATTTGTCTCTGCTGCTATGTCCAACATAGTGGGAGGTCTTGAAATTAATATTTTTGTGCTTTACATACGCGCATTTAATATTCAGCACTTAATTTAGAGCTGAATGTTTTTTGCCTCGAGGCCACGTTGGAAATTAGAGGAAACAAATATGTCAGTGTGTTTGTTTGTCATACCCATAAATGGACCAAATCAAATCAAATCCATTTTTCAAGACGTAAAGGGAAGAGGCATTAATTCTTTCCAAATAATAAGTGATTCCCCGGGATAAAGAGTTGCACAGTTATTACTGTATGTGAGAGATATTTGGCTGCAGCCTCTTCATCTCTCAGTTATCTGTTAATGATTTCATCACTGCTGAAGTGAGTCAACAAGAAAGGCCTGGCTCTGGTTGGAGTTTTCGATAACACAGCCCAGATGCACCGATGGAGGATCCAAACACCTAACTGACATGGCAACGAACAAACCGACACGCCGAGAAAGACTGTGAGCGTGGGAGTTGCTGCAGACCTTCCAGTCCTTTTCCGAAGGAGGGCAGAAGAGAAGAAGAAAGGGAGAGGCAGCGACTCCGACGAGGAATCAAAGAGGATGTGTGGGATGTTTGTGTCAGAGGGGGACAGAGAGACACAAGCGGAGCGAGGAAGAGATTCCTGGAAAGGTGGAATTTCCGGCATCTGTGCGTCCAAAAGGTTTCTGGCTCGTCCAGTCACAAGTTTTTATAAATAAATGTCAATCTGGACACTGAATCCCGGTGATATAACATTGACTCAGTCAGCTACCAGTTTGTCAAAGCTCTTAAATCTGTTATTTAGGTCCTCCTACGTTACACAGGAAGGATGGCTCTTACTTCATCCAATTGTAAGAAAATCAGTTAGGTGAAATCGACACAAGGAGAGATCTAAATAAAGAAAACTGATGGATGGATTTATCAGATAGTTATACAAAGTCCTGAGCTCAATTTTTATCTTTCAGGTCCTCCCTGGTCCTCCATTGTTTAAAGGTGCAGCACGAGATCCAAACGTTCCTCTCCCAACCAGCATCTTTCAGTTTACCAGTTGCAATCCAAAAGCTTTCCCTGGCCCTGTATACATTTAATTCTGCATGTTCTTGGTATTCCTCAATGTTTCTCTCCAGTAAAAAATTAACACAGAACTTTTCAAAGCAAACCGTAAAAGGGAAGCCTAAGGCCCCACAGACATGAACAACATACTGAGTCCTGCAGACTAAACCCCGATCTATGTTTCCTTCTTTCTCTCCGTTCTACCATCTCTAATGGGATAGAAGCCAAGATACCTGAAGATCTTGAACAGAAAGCGACGATGAGAGCTAGGGTTGTGTTCCCTGTGTTCCTCATCAGTTCTTTTCCCCTACTCCTTCTCTTGCTGCTCCCTTCTCCAGTGGTGCTTTTTGGTGGCCTTCTGTGGCTGAAAAGAGTAAGAAACTGTGAAGCTAATGAGGCTAAAGCACTTAGACTTGAGACACTAAACTGGTGCTTAAATTCAAGGATGCCACAAGACACAACACGTAATACTAAAAAAGTACTGAAAATCTGATATGGACTCCTTTACATGGAACATCTCTGCAAAATACAATGTGGGATCTATGAAGTCTTTATTTTAGATTTAAAAAAAGAATTGTTATTAAATATCTCAAAGGATTAAAGCCCTGTTACAATGAGATCATTGTCTGGTAAGACTGGTCAAACCTGAATTTAATAATGCTGAACTGATAACGAACCTTTTTTGAACACAGATTTGATCTGTAAAATCTATTGGAAAATTAGAAAATAGGATAACTCTCTCTAAACTGCAATAAAAAAATCTTGTTTGTGTACCAGATTTAACGAGGATGCATAAAGAGTGACCACAATCACACAAGGGCCACCTGTTTCAGGTTTAGTTGTGGACAGAGTTCATAAAGCTTGACTGTGAGACAGAACCTTGAATTTTCTGCCTTCTCTTATATGCTACCCAATCCAGGCCTTTATCACCAGAAGTTAAAGGTAACATGGCCAGATTTGTGCTTTTTAATACTTTTAAATACAGATGCGAAGTATTTCATTTAAGATAAAGAGATGCAGGTTAAATCCAGCACTAATGAATTAGAAATAATCCTCTAATTTAGCTTTGAACGACCCAAAAGCTTTAATCCTCACACTGTGGAGTTAATTAACTTGTCATTCATGTTCTGAATGGCATCAAATGAACCTGAAGAAAAATGTAATAAAATCAGAAAAAAAGAAAAAAAAAACGAGGAGGGAAACAAGAAATCAGCAGGGAAATGAAGAAAAAAAGAGAAGGGAATGAATGAATTAATAATGAGCCACTTTTATACCGGATCCAGCGATTATACAAATGGGGGAAACGGCCAAAAAATATTCTGTACGGCATATGGCACTTCAGCTGCCATATGCGCCAGTTTTCACAAAAATTGGCACTGACGTCCATGATGGTCAGTAGCAACTGCCAAAAACACAGCGAGGCCTGAACAGAGGGAGAGAGGGATGGGGGAGTAATGCTTCAATTGCTTTGTTGGCTGGTGTGGACTCTTTCTCCACAGCTTCTGGTACTCTAACTACAACGAGGAAGAGGCAGAGAGTAAGACAGGGTGAAAGACAGAACAGGAAGGACAAAGAAGACACTGAGGCAACGTTTTAATTACAAGGGGATGGTATTTATCTTCTGTTAATGTCTACAAATTACATGAACAAAACAAAAAAGGCTAAAGAATCATTGTTAATTTTAAATTGATATAAACATTTTCCTGACACCCAACCTCTCCATAAACCAATATAAAGAGGTAAAATGAGTAGTTGACAGAAAGGAGTGGAAACAGATGTACTACACCAGATTTCCCACATTTGTGACATCGGGATGAACCTGCAGGAACCACGAACAGATTTTAAACTGAGTCTTGATTTTTATTTCCGTTTATTTATTTATTTTAATAGGAACACAACCAGAATTTGCTCTGTGTGGATCTGTGCGGATGCTGTTAAGTGATATATTTCAGGAACAAGCAACGGTGCTGACAGGAGAGCACATCAAGCATGATCATGATGATGTTCTGCCTCCTTACCTTATAAAAACTGGATATCTTAATTGTTGTTTTTAGCCCAGAAAACATGTTGAAGTCCGTAGTTTTTTAACCTCAAGATCTTGTTCTACATTCAGTGAAACAATATTTAGTGTCACGTTTGAATAGCCTACCTCATCAACCTCAGACACGTTTCTCACGTTGTTAGATAGGCAGATCTTCTGTTCAATAAAATGTTAGGAAAAGCTCAGTAATAATCTAACCTCCCTTAAATGCACCTGGCATCATGTTTTAAACATAATAAATGAAAATATTTATGCTTGATGTAATGTGCATCTAAGGAAACTTTGGTATTGATGATTTTATTCTTGGATTGCAGTAAGTTGTGTGATTATTACACAAGCAAATGCATCCATTTTAGTTTATTTTATTTATTTTTTGTCTTTTATTAAAAAAAAGTGTTTTTCTGGTGTAGATCTATCATCAAACAGTTGCTGACGCAGGAATAGATGTAGCCTCCTGTGGCAAAGATGTAACCAGTGGGTGGGAAATAGCCCTAATTTTGGCCCTAATAGCGTACAAGCCCCCGACACGTGAGAGGAACCGATATCTTCACATTGAACCATTACTCTAGTGAGCCTCCTTGTTTTGTTTCTTGTAACTGATCAATCGTCCTGCAATAAATTTACTAAAATATTAAAGTCACTTTGTTTTATTGTTATTGGAAAAGCAATGTAACCAAGTAAATATTGTATATGTTTTTTGCCATTAAAACATATTTTATTCTTCAACCCTGAAATAATTACAGAAAATCTAAACAAACACTAAACATTTCTTTAAAAAATAGCATTTAATTTATTAATTTATTACAGCACATCAGATCAGATTTTTTTTTGTGGGAAAACCAAATAAGTAGCTCAATATATTTAAAACTATTAAACAAATGTCATTTTTCTTAACTCAAAAATTATTACTAAAAAGTGTAGAAAAAGTCTTCATGTAATTGTAAATACATCTTTTAATGTAACTACATCCTGTAATTTCTTCAATAGCATATTGATACTATATATATTCCGGTAAATCAGGGGTCGCCAAGTAATTAGGAGACAGTTGGAGCTTTGCTTTATTTTGAAAGTCATATTGATGCTAATGTTGTATTTGTAAGAGCAAACAAACACATTCTCATCTTTTAAAGCCAACAGACAAAAAATGAGAAACCTGAATGTCACAACTGAACTTTTACTTATAACCAAGCGAAATTAATGATTAAACCTGAAAATTGCTCTCCTACTGTGAAGATCAAATGAAAAAACATGCATTTTTAAGGTGGTTATTAGTCTTGTTAAAATCAGCCACATGTCCTCTCGTATCTGTTTTAGATTCAAATGTTTAGTTTTGTTTTCAGTGTCTGATTGATTATCGACCTGATATCTGTTGATCTCATCCTTGATTCAGTTTAGCGGAAGTGCATAACATCAGGTATTTTGAACTTGACCAGTGAGAATTTCTTTTTAGCTACTTATAATTCAGACTTTTAGGGCTTTTAATACTGTTAGTTGCTCGGTGTCACAGCCAGCCAATGAACGAACGGATTGTGCTCACCTGAACTTCGCAGGTAGCTGATTTTATCTCAGTTATTCCTAAATGGTGCAAAACCTTGAGTTAATTTGGTAAATGTAATAACACAAGTTCTTCCAAGAAAATAAAGTGTAGGTGTAATGGCTCTCTACAGGCATTTCACACTTATACTGACTAAACATGTAGCTATTCACCCCAAAAACTGAATATATTTAAGTGTGAACGCTGCTGTCACACCTGACTGCCGTCCAGAAGATCAGCCTTCCATCCAAACCCAGGATTTTGTTTTCTGTACGATAAGAACATGCAGGCGGGACACATTGTCTGGGTTCTGAAAATATACAAAATAGATTTTTGCCAGTTTCTCCTGGAGAAAATGAGATTCCTGAAAATTTCCATCAATATTTATATCTTTCTTAATTCCCTCCTTTATACATTATATCCATCCTGCAGGAATGACCAACAGAAGAAAGTACAAATCAATTATATTATACTGACTATATAATTTTCAAATCAGACGAGGATTCATAATTGGATGTAAGCCCAAACTTCAACTGTGCCATTCCATTCAATAAATATCTGAAGCAGATCTGTCCTGCTGTTTCCTGCTTAAGAAATTGATATGGGCAGCATGCTGCCACCACCGTGCTTCAGGGTTATATACAATGTCAGTTTCCTTTCTTATATTGGCCTGTAGTAAACTATAAATAAGACCGTCCTTAAAATATGGCTTTGTTACTGACACACTAACTCAACTAAGACTAACTAAATGGAGTTTTGCAGCTGTGCCATGATCTTTCTATGTTGATGTGCTGGATTGATAAGATCTTCAAAGACTAATTAATTTCTTTAAATTACTCCAGATCTTAATCTACTGTTGGTTCATGATTTCTAGGAAACTGAGACAACCTTAACTAAAGAGCTGGATTAATGCTAGAACTAAATAAAACAATTTTATTACTTGGTGTTTTTTTTAAAGATTTAGTTTTTAATTTGTAAAAGAGAACCATAAATAATTTTCATGTAGTTTAAAATCATGTTCTACCCTGGGCTGGTCTAGCACAAAAAAAATAACCATAGAGGTTTATTGTTACAGCGTGACAAAAGGTGTTAAAAGATCTATAAATAATTTTACAAAGCAGTGAGGTAAACATCAACACGTCCAGTTTACGCATAAACAGGAAAGCAGATTTTAATTATGAACTCCCTTTAGCTCATTCTGTGCTTTTTCCTTCAGGAAAACGGTCAGACAAAGGCCGCATTTGGGCCAAGTTTCCCCTCTGTGGTGAACATGACTCCAAAAATAAAGTGACAAAACATTTCCACAGACTCAGACACTGAGTGGGTTGTGTGTCCCTGAAGAGTGAAGAGGAGTGAGGAAAGGGTCCTTCTTCCAAACCTGTGCCACCCCCGCTGCCACCTCCACCCTCGGCGAGCTGCCAAAGATGCTCAAGGCTCAGTGCTGTCCTGAGCCGCCATGGCAAGGCTTAATGTTCCAAGTTCCTTTGGCCTCGGGGCATCCTGCCGACACAAGCCAGCACACAGAAACACACTTTGGGGAGAGAGAGTGACGCTCGTCTGGCTCTGTCAGTGCAGTGACCATGGCCCCCAAACTTTTTAAATGCCCCGACTGGCTTTGGTCTGGTTGTCTCTGAAAAAAAAAATGAAGTTGATTCATTTTAGAACTGAACTAAAACTGAAATAAAACACAAAACCAACATAGGAGTGCAAGACCTTAGACCTTTCTATGATTTACTTTGTCTTCATGTGTTTAAATTTCTATGAGGGGAAAAAAACAAAAACAGGAATGGCTTGAAAAGTGGTCTGGCATAAGGGATCCAACCAGCAGAGTCGTTTCCTTTTAAAGAAACGCTAAGAGATTTTAGGCATTGATCTGTCTCTCACGGCACCATTTAAATGTATGTCGTTTTGTTGACTATTTAAAAAAGCGAGCATCAAGGCCGTGGAGGGTTTCGGAGAGGATTTACGTCTGGTCAGCCAGGTGACCTGAATCAGTACCCTCTGCTTTCATGGCCTGAATACAATCTTCTATAAAAATACAGGGTGCAACACAAATCATAAACCTTGTTTCTACCACTCCATATTCTGTCAGTTCCAAATAAGCTTTATGGAACTCCTCTTTATGCCAAATAAATGTACTTTAACTACTGTTTCAAAGACTTTTTTTTTGATTTGATTCTTGATTCCCGTTCACTCTATTCTTTGTGGAAGCCCATTTCCGCCACACTGATGAAAAAAATATATATTTATATCTCTAATTATGACTTAGCTTCAGGGCCTTGCGGAAGTATTTGGCTCCTTTGAGCTTTTCAGCCTTTTGCCACATTTCAGGCTTCAAACATAAAGATATAAAATTAAATTGTTTTGTAAAGAATCAACAACAAGTGGGACACAATCGTGAAGTGGAATGAAAAGTTGAATTTTGGTTTCATCTGACCAGAGCACTTTCTTCCACATGTTTGGTGTCTCTCAGGTGGCTTGTGGCAAACTTTAAACAAGACTTTTTATGCCTATTTTCTTGCCACTCTTCCATAAAGGCCAGATTTGTGCAGTGTACGACTGATTGTTGTCCTGTGGACAGACTCTCCCACCTCAGCTCTAGATCTCTAATTTCATTCCACTTCACGATTGTGTCTTACTTGTTGTTGATTCTTTACAAACAAAAAAAATAATATCATACCTTTATGTTTGAAGCCTGAAATCTGGAAAAAGGTTGAAAAGTTCAAGCGGGCCGAATACTTTCGCAAGGCACTATCTCATAATAATGCTCGGCTACATTTTACAAAATCAGGTATTGTGAATAAAAGTTTCTTGATTAGGTTTATACAGATTAGATACAGAACTTAAAAATACTAAAATAATAATAATAATTAATGGATCCACCACCCATCCAATCAACCCCCATTTGGTTTATCAACTGTTGCTTATTCTTCCCTGGTGAAGACCGAGCAACAGGGCAACACAACGAGTTTAGATCTGACAACTCAGCTCTCTGTGCCTCTAACATCTTGTAGTCACCAAAAGGCATTCAGCATTATCATCTTCGCCAACATGCGTCACATGATGAGACTTAGGTAACTATCGACTTGTGACACATCCCAGTCACAAATAACCGTTTATGACTACCTTAGACTAATTAAATATCCACAATGTTAGGTGTTTTTCTGGATTTTGTAAATGATATCCCTATAGGCTGTACAGTAGATGGTACCGACTGAGCACCGGAGCCGATTTTTGGTCTTACTGACCCCATGCACACATGTAGTAATCTCTATACACACTCCTGATTTAGACTTGTATACTTTTGGCTTATAAAAAAAGTGTCCCAAGCTCAGACTCTAACTTAAGATATACATAAGATTCACAAAAATATCTGCATATTCATGTCTGACATAATAGAAACAAACATTAAAAATGCCTTCTTTTAATTCAGTCTGACTTTTATCTATTTGCAGTTGATGTTGTTGGTTACGGTTATGGTAACTAAATCCCCATGGACAAAAATAGAGTTTATATAATATATTTGAGAGCTAATAAAGTCTGAATATATATAATTGTGATGACACATTTACATATTTCTAACTGGCACGTCTAAGTTTCAGATTTTGACCATCAAACAGTACTTTTGAATTTTCTGCCACAGTAGAAACTAAAGCCATGCAAGTTTGCTTAAAACTCTCTGGGAACAGAACAAACTTTAAGTTTGAAGTACAAGGTCAGTTCAATAAGTTAAAATACCCTGACGATTCCCGAGGAATACCACAGATGAACTGGGAATGCATAGAAAAAACAAAGTTGCTGAAAGGCTGAAGAGGTTAATGAGGCCCAGATGTCCTCAATCTGTAATCAAATGCTCAAAGTGCTGCATGTCACGCCTTGTGAGGAGCAGAAAAAAAGCAATAACATTTCCCTTAAAGGGAAAAGTAGTAACAAAAGAAGGAGGATAGAGGAGCACTACCGGCGGTAGTAACCAGTAACCATAACGAGCAACATAATAAAAATGCAGAACTTGCAAAGCAACGAAAAACAAAAAACGACCCATATGTTTCAAAGTGTGAGCGAAGAGAATGATGTAGGATTGCCGTAGGAGGAGTTGTCTGCAGCACCAACACCACACATGCATCTCAAAATCTCAAACATTGGTGGCCCAGCATGGCTGCAGGACTTCCGCACAGAACAAATCAAAGACAGACACATGGATTCCCGATGGGCAACGGCAGCACAATACAGTCAACGGTGCGCCTGGGCTTCCTTTAAAGCATCGGGACACAGCTGCTGAGCGGAGGGCGTCTGAGGCGTGTGTGGCCCCTCTCAGATTCTCCGCACAGGGAGGGGACGCCGTTCCATAAGTGCATCAAAGTGGCCTTTCAGAGACCAAAGCGCACAGTGGCAGAACAGTATGGGAATCCGGGGGGGGGTTTCAAGTTGACTGACAGGTTGTAAAAAACGAATCCAAACAAAAAAAAAATTCGAACTCCCAGGATGTTCTTGAAGTCTGGGAAGGTTGTTTTTGGAAGAAATCCAGTGAGGAGTGTTCAAAGTGTGAGTTCAAAAAGTGAGTGTTTCTGAGAGGTAACGACTTTGACAGGGGCATGAAAGAAACGTCGCAGAGGAGGGTTTTCATCGTAGATGTTCGTGAACAAGTGCATAGCTACTGCTGCAAAAATGAGGTGTGTGGCTCTGGCAGAGATGACACTTTTTTCCACATCATTCCTGCTTTGGCTTCGGAAAGGAAAGGAACACATGGAAGAAATCGATCTGGTTTGAGGAATTTCTGAATGAAATCCAGATTTCTAAGAAACTGTAAAAAGTACTGCGACAAAACAGTTAATGTCCTTTGATGTAAAAGATATTTTACCACTTAATAAGATGTTATGTTAATAGCTGTCCTTTTAGGGCCTTATTCTTAACACTTTGTGAGAGTTTTCAACCCGCTAGCAAAGTCTAACTTGTATTAAATGGCTTTTTATTGTGCAGCTCTAAGGATTTAAGTCAGGCTAATGATAAAAAGCAAAAGATATATCCTGAAGGCTCACTGGAAGCAAAAATGAGGACATTACCCTCGTGCATGTCTGCAGTCACCAGGGATCCTTTAACTTCTGACCCTGGTTGACATGGATAACCGTCTCTATCTGTAATTGCTTTGAAGCTGGCTAGTCCAACCGAAAGCTCCTGGCCTTAATGAGTGACCCTCTGGTTTAAAAGAAGCATCGCTATCGCCCCCAGCACACTTTTTTTTGTTTGTTTTTGTATGGCCATGTTTCGGGGTTACTCTCCCTGGGTAGAGTGACCTCATTCTGGTCACATTGGGAGTTTTGCCCCAGAATTTCTTCATTTAGACGCAAACAGCAGATTTGTTTTAGAACCACTCAACTACCAGCCTTCCTAGCTTCTTTCTGGGGAGTCCCCCCAATTCCCACTGGGTTCTTCTTTGTCTTTAGTGATGTGGGCCTGAGCTTTGCACACACCCAGTTCTCTTTTGTCTAATGTGGTTCTGAAAACAAAGGGGACTGAGAGCAAAGAATGTGGAGAAGAATGTGCAACGTGTTACACAGACGCCTGCCAGTAGAGAGGATAGTTGCGAGATCCTACTCTGAGTTTTAATTGGCCTCATATTCTTGGCATCTGAGTAAGAAAAGATTGAAAGCAAGTGTGTCAAAAAGGGATAAGACTGGGGAACAGGATGTACCACAACAGATCACGTCCTGTCTAAGAAACGTGTTCTGCTTAAATATTTGACCTTGACAGAGCAAATAAATAACACCACAGACAACTGCTAAAGTCTGCAAGAGAATAACTCTTAACATCAAAATAAAAAATGTAGAGTATGTGAGGGAACAAGCACAAAAGTTTTCAGCATCCATCTTGCAGCTTGAATAATACCAAGCGAGAGTTCAGAGAGCTGGAGAGGCGTTCAGACTGCCAGCTGAAGTTGGAGCGACTCTGGGAAGCAGCAAATGTTTTAGTGCTAAGCCAAGTGTGTGACCCATTGAAGTGTTCAGACTCGGTTTGTCTAATGGAGCGGCTAACACGAGCACACCTCCCCACTCCCCCTCTTTGACTTGAGTGGCGTTTCGTGTTAAGCTAACATGACTTGCGGCTCGGGCACTGCAGCTCAATGTCCGGCTAAATATTCCTGAGATTGGCCCGAGTTTACTGGTATTCTAAGTTTACCCGTTTAATCTTACAGCCCTGGTCCACACATCCGCTGCTCTCATTACTGTCACAGCCCTTTAATATTAGTCTAGACCGCCCGGTAAAAATCAGAGGATGACCAGAGATGGAGGCTTTTGGGTTGATCGCCAGGAGGGATGCGAAGCGTTTTTTTTTTTTGCTCACCATCCACCCAAACCTCTTATGTTAGCTATGGGAAAACGGACACCGTGGTGTGGACCCGTGTCATCGTTATCTGGATGTCCCTAAAAAGAGTCCTAGTCAGTGATGCGGCTCTCTGGAGCACATTTCCGTTAAAATGACCCCAGGCTCTTAGAAACATTTTTATAAAAGCTTACAGAGTGAAAAGAAGGGGACTAAACAGACAAACCTGGTTGCTAAGCTAAATCTATCAGCAACTTCCGACTCTTTTCTTACAATGTGTACTTCTAGAGACACAAACAACCAAACATTATTTATTTTAAAACTGCCATGGATCCACATCATCGTCATCCAAAGCATCCAAGTCTGCTAACAAGAAAAGGAAACCAAATAATAAAAGCATTAAGTCACTGCCACATTTTCTTCGCTGACCATTCCTACAACATTTTTCTTGAATGCAGATATGTGTCTTGATAGTTAAAAACTTGCTGGATTTTTAGATTCTAGGATGAGTTTCGTATCTTTTAGGTGTTGCCATGCAGTTGGCCCAATGTCAGCTGGCAGACAGTCTAGAAATCAAAGTTGCAGACAACTTAAAAAGCTAAAAGCTGCTATGGATGTATCCATTTCCAAAACCTGGATCCTTTGACCGACTTATATAGCTGTCCTTTGACCATGAAGACTAGAGTGGCTGATGCAACTCTGTTTGTTTGTTGTAGCTTCTGCCATAATTTTGTCTGCATATTTAAAAACCATTTTCTGGTAGAATTGGTATAGACACTTAGTTAAAAAATCTTATTATCTTGTTTGAAATGCATTACTTCCGCAAACAAGGATTACTTTTAGGACTTCAGGATAGTTTTCATTATTGGCACTAAATACCCAACATAATAAAAGTTCTGCATGAAATATCCACTTTAAAACATTACATTTATGTCTTGTATAAATCCCTACTAGACAAAACAAAATGGTGATAAGTCAATGTAAACGTCAAACTGTAGTTGTACGTATGCTGTATATCTATAATCCCTCTATGTTGACCTCATTTCTGCATCTCAGCATCAGTCAGAACATCCTCTTTGCTTCAACTTCAACTCAACCTGTGTGGCTGGTTAAGGATATTAATTTTTATGTCTTATATCGCTATCATTATGGCTCTGCTGAAGGCCTGCTGGTTCTCATTCCACAGTAGCTAATCTGTAGTGACGTTCCGCTACCTCCCTCTACTGCAACATTCAGCTCCCTGGAAACCTGAGCAGGAAAAGGTGGCGAGAAAGCAAATTTGAAGGTGGCTTGGCAGCGTTAGAGCGGGCGACTGAAAATTGCAGCTGTCAAAAGATGTGATGCTATAAGGGGGGTAGGCGAGGACCCAGCACAGCCATGGCCGCACACAAGCATGCAGAGAAACAACAGCGCGGTCTGTCTGAGGACCATGTCATGTGCGTTAGGTGCTTCTGGTCGTCAAAGTAAATGCAGACGGGCAAGCTTGTCAAGCTGATTGAGGAGGCATGAAGTTGAGTATGACTCTTTAGGTAAATCCATTAAACCACTGAGGATGAAGAGGGGTTTGTGGGGTTCTTCACTGGTTTAACCAAAACTGGGAAAGGAGGTGATATGAAGAATACATCCAGTGTTTAATGTTAATGGTTTTACTTCAGATTTAAACCTGTGCTTCATTAATGTTCTTTTACAATAGCATATGATACTTTTAGACCAGATACGTACATATACATATACAAATATTTTCATTTCGGAAATCCCAAAAGATGCTGTTTTGACTCTGTACTGTTCTAATACCTTAACTTACAACATCTGG
Source organism: Orestias chungarensis (assembly GCA_032876305.1). Lineage (NCBI taxonomy): Eukaryota > Metazoa > Chordata > Actinopteri > Cyprinodontiformes > Cyprinodontidae > Orestias > Orestias chungarensis. The sequence continues at coordinate 125,110 of JAVLVB010000595.1, forward strand.
GTTAAATGGAAGCTGCATACCTCACACAAACTGCATCCCAGTATGACATCATATATGAAAACATAAGAAGTCCCATTGCTTAGACATAATCAAGGAGCGTAAAGAAATAAAGACAGTTTTATTGAGTGTGAAAGCAGGCGAATCCCAGAAAAACGGCAGCTCTCCGAATTTTAGGCAGACCTGTGACAACAATTTTGAAGTGATCTGTATGATTTTGTCATTTTTTTCATGTGTTTTGGACGGTTCAAACCCAATTCCGTCAGTACATCCAGATTTTGGGCCTGATCAGTAGATTCTCACGTGCTGCCTCTTGATCCTTACTATTTTGGTGATAAAATAATTACTTCAGTTATGTTTCTATTAAGCAGGAGAAAGTAATAGAACCTACATGCATGTATCTGTTTAATGCATCTGCTGAGAGCTTTAACAGTGCAACTACTGTTCTGACATTGTGATGTAGAGCTGTGTATTATCTGTATAATTATGATGACTTATCTTATTTGTTCTAATATAATGTCATGAAAGCAGATGATAAAAATGAGGGGAGCCAAAATGGAACCTCGGAGAAGCAAACAAGTTGTTGTTTTTTTACTCTGAAATTAGATTAGATTAGATTATACTTTATTGAACCTGAGGGAAATTGAAATATTGAAATAATTGAAAATGAATATTGCAACAAAGAGTCCCTGGCCTTTAAGCAATTTAACTGAAAGTCTCACCCAGTTCTTCAGTTGCTCTAGGAATAGTTATTTATTAATATATTCATATGATGTTTTTGATAGGGACAGATGCAAAACATAGACAATCTGTGAGATGAGTGCATAACAGAAGCAAGGCAAAAGCAAGGCAAGCAAGGCAAGCTTTCATAAACAATACAAGGGAATATAAAGAGCAAGTGAAATTTACAATAGTAAAAGAGTAAAAGAGAGATTCTTCAAGTAATCCGAAAACAAATAAAGAAGAGACGAAGACAAAGACAAGAAGTTAAGGAAGACCAAAAGCGGGTTCATTAGAGGTTTGAAAGCCTATCTCCTCTAATGTGGCTAAATTGAAACAAGGGTGGGTCAAAATGCTTCCAGATGCAAAATGTGGCAGAGCCAATTATTACATAAGCAGTCATGTCCGATAAAATTATTTCTTAATAAAAATATACCTTACTTGAACAAGTAAAAAATAAATATAATTTTTTATGATGTTTAGATCATGATCTAAAAAAATTAAGATTGATAAAGAGGCAATAACTTTTTCATGTCTCTGTACATGATGGAAAAGGCTGCTGTGTCTTCTTTATCTTGGATTATATTTTATTTGTTTACATTTATTAATCATTTTCAGAATCAGTTGTGGGGCGTGCCAAGAGGGAGAAATTTAAATATACAAAACAATAACTTTACAGTTTATAAGAAATTGTATTTTAAAACCACACTGAAGAAGTCTCAGTTTTGTTTAATATTCCTGGCCAGTGGGAAAAAGCTGTAGTGTTCTGTCTGAAGGAAGACTGCGTTTCCCATAAGCACCAGCGCAAATTATGGTAAAATCCTGACCTCCAGGTCGCCTGCAGTTGAGTTGAAGTACATTTCTGTTTCCAGTGTCTGTGTGAAGGATGAATACCGATGTGGTGATTAATCTTATTGAGGTGAAACAATGTCAGATGATAATATTGAAAATAAGAAAAGGAGGAAGTGGCGTATGCCGTAAAGCAGTCAGCACATTTGTAGTTGTTTGTTGTCGCAGGGTTTCTGCCACCCTCCTCAAAGTTGCTTAGTAACTGTTAAAGCGATACAGATCCCCTCAGGCCATGACAGAGGCGTCATTGATCACAAAAGTTACGAAAACATCTTATGAGGGTTAAAAAGCTACTTAGTGTTACTTTAATCGGGGCACCAGTTTGCCAATAGAGGGTTTGCCAGTTTTGGACATATTATTTTGGGGTTGCATTTGCAAGAACTGAATTATCTTCATCGATTAGCATTTCTAAATAGCTGCAATAACAAAAATAATAAAACTACAAGGTGCCTGACCCACCTGGTCTGTTTGATGGCCACGTCTGGCCCATGTATAAGAAACATTTTAAACCTTTTAAACTCTAAAAAGTTTAAAAGGAAGTTCTGCTCTAAAGTACTGTGGGGTCACTGGAAAACCAATGAGCCACCAAGTTTTCCTTAATAGCAGAAAAAGTGCAGAGTCGAATGACATGCTGAAAAAAACACCGGCAAGAAGAATTGTGAGAACAGCGAATAGTTCTCATTGTCTTTGCTTCAAACGCCGGAGGTGGTTTCAGCTGGGACTGGTGGAGCAAATGTAGGGTTGGGAAGCTGGAGGTGACGAGGTTGGCCGGATTAGCATTTAGGAACTTACATGTGGACTTCCTGCTTCTTTTAAGAAGTGTTTAACTCCCCCAGGGTGACAGGCGACTGCGGGACGATCATTAAGCTGTTAAGGGATGAGCCTCACCGATCAGGCCAGGCGGGCGCTCAGAGGCGGCACAGCCTGACATGTGAGGTAATCGCTGTTTGAAAGCCTCGTCCATTCTGGTTTCACTGAAGCGGCTGCGCTTTTGCTGTTGATTCCCTGTTGTCCTTCTTTGTTTCACTCAGCGCCTCTCTGCCTTTAAGGTCTTGTTTTTCCTAAACCCACTGGAATATTTATGTAATGTTTTCTGTGTTGATAGGGATGTAACAGCTAACTTGAACCTTCAAACTAACAAAACATTTGAAATTGAGAATAAATACCCAGCAGCAGCTTGAATTTCACTAAACTATTGAAGTAAAACTAAGGTTTCATGAATTGTACAAAAGGCAAAAAAGTTTTGCGGCTTTTGCCTTAAAACTGTTTCAAGTTGATTGAAGTTTCATTATAAACCCATTACTCAAGGAAGAGCCTTAAATGATGAAGTGTAAAAATGAGGGTTTAAAACTGTTTTTACCAACTTTTTTATACTTTTGCACTTTTTGTGTTGCATATTTTACCCCCATGTTTCACTCAGAATCAACATCTTCACACTGTGATATTTAGGTGTAACGGAGCCTTTTAAGTTTTAATGTGTGAACCCCTTGATCCCTCATTCATTTACCTCGCTCATACCTCACTCTGATCAGTTTTCAAAAACTGTTTTTTATTGAAGGTTTAGGTTTGAAGATGCAGCAAACAACAATATAGCCACCAATGCTTGATCACAGTCCAAACCATCTATTCAACCCCCTTAACCTGCTTCAGGGTCACAGAGGCTTGTCCTCTCTTCAGCTGTCATTGTGAAGAGGCCGAGAAAACCCTTGATATGCTTTTGCTGATATAATTCAAACCATACACTTTTCCAGTTCTAATAAAGAGAACAAACAATCACAAGAAGAACTAAATATGAGCTACAATAAGATTTTTATGTTATATTATATAACAAAGTATAACACAATACAGATTTCAGTTGGCAGGAAAAATAAAAAATGATACAATATGACAGGGGTACTCAAATAGAAATGATGGGGGGGCCACTTATTTTTTTCAATGACTCAAGAGGCCATTTATTGGTAACGTATCATAACAATATAACATTTGTATGACATATTTTATAACATAACCTTTCCTTTTTATTAAAAACAAAAATATTACCTAAAATAAAAATATAATTTTTATTTAATTCTGATAACTAAATAAAACCAAACCCTGATCCAAAAATCAAAAGAGCCTTCAGACGGCCCATTTCTTGTGCTTTGTTTAACAAACTATGCATCTCAAGAACTATTTCATATTTCTCACATGTCCCCTTTAATGGGAGAAATGGCCTCTTGTTTCTTTGGCCAGTGTGGAGGATTCTGTTGATGTTTGATATGATGCTTTAAGAGCATTTCATTTTGTTGTTCTGATCTCGGAGTGTTGTGGAAATGTCTCTTTAAAATGCTTGTGTTTTGATTCAGAGTGTCGCTTTATTTTTATTGCCGCAACAGTTTCTTGCGACATATTAAGCACAGAGGGCGAGTGCTGGACGGTGGTAGAAAGAACGCAAATCTCTCTGTCTGCTCTGGTCTGAACCGGCGGTTTTCGGTGTCCAGTTTTCTTTTTGGAGCAAATTTCTTGGCATGCCATTACTGCTCCGGTCAGTAAACGTGTGGCTGCTGCTGAGAGTGACAGTCTCGAGTTTGGGAGGGCTGTAGTGCTATCTGTTTATCGTTGCCATGGAGGCAACCCCCAGCCATGATTGATTTTTTTTTTTTATTATTAAAAACAAAACTTTTCAAAACAGCTGGTGGGCCATTAATAGATACCCAAAGGGCCACAAAAGGCCTGTGGGCTATTTAAGTATACTTTTAATTGTGTCAATAGATAACATTTACAATAAATACTGTCTCAAAGTATAAAAAAAGGTACTTTTGCAATGAAGAAATAAATATTGATATTTCTAAAAGTGACAAAAGTGAACATATGGCTTTGGAGCTTAATTACTGATCCGTGGAAGTTTACGGCATCATTTCCTGCTGTGTGTCAGTCAAGACTTGTTTTTTACTGTATTATACTTCAGCAATCATTTGAATTCCCAGCTTTTACACACACACACACATTCTCACAGAGTCAAAAGCATCCTCAAAAACCATGGTGAGTGGAATGCATCTATGAAATGTTCATACACTCCCCAGCTAGCCAGCATGCTTGTGTATGCTCTGCTGAGCTGATGTTGGCAAAGGCAGCTGTCTGCCTGCAGAAGAACGTTTGGTCAGAGGTCTTAGAGCAACCTGAAAGCTACTAAGAGAAACTGAATCCTGACATTTATCTGTGACGCTCAAGACAGAAAGGTGAGCAAACAATCACTGGGAGCAGGTGCCTTTTAATGGCTGCCAGCACAATAGATGCAAGTCAGAAAAGAAAATAAACACACAAATAAAGAGGAGGAGGAAGGAAAATGATGGTGATGGATACAAACTGATAACTGTTGTCACAGGCCAGCAGCCATGACTCCATCTGAGAACATCTGAAGGTTTCGAAAGTTTATAGTGTGGCGGCAAAGAGTGATTTTTTTTATTTAACTATGAAAAAATTATTATTGATAAAAATTGTGTTTTTGCAATGGATAATATTTGGTGCAACAAAATAGATTTTTGATGATCGTACAGCCCAGTTTAGTGTCTACTGTGTTGTTCAAGTCATATCTCACATTCTGTCTCCATTGTCCATTTACGTTAGGCATAGTTTTCCCACATCCTATTTAACTTTTCATGTTTTACAAAACCATAAAGTGCTCTGTTTGTATAAGTAAATGTATTCATTTTTTTCTAGCTTCCTTCTCATTTAGCTTCTCTCTTTATAGGTCACAACAGTGAATCCATCCATCCATTTTCTATACACCCTTGTCCTATTGGGGTCAGGTGGGTCTGCTGGCACCTATCTGCAGCTTATAATGGGCGAGAGGCAGGAGTACACCCTGGACAGGTCGCCAGTCCATCGCAGCGCAACTCAGAAACATACAGGACAAGCAACAATACTCACACCTAAGGACAATTTAGAGTTCCCAATCAGCCTGACAGTCATGTTTTTGGACTGTGGGAGGAAGCCAGACTACCCAGAGAGAACCCCCACACATGCACTGGGAGAACATGCAAACTCCTTGCAGAAAGACCCAAGACCGAAGGTGGAATCGAACCCGGAGCTTTTTTTGTTGCATGGCAACAGTGCTACCCCCTGCGCCACTGTGCAGCCCCCACAGTGACTCATCTGTCTCTATTAGATCCCATCCTCTACCCTCACACCAGCTAACTTCGTGTCCTTCTGCCCCACATTCATTAATCGTTGGTCTTCCTCTCTGCCTCCAGTCTGGTAGTTTCAACCTAGTTTACGGTTAGAATATTTTTTTATCCTCTGGACGTATCCAAACCATCTCAGTCTGGCCTCTCTGACTTTATCTCCAAACCATCCAACATGGAGTCATTCATGAACCTATCCATTCTTGTCACTCCAAAAAAACCTTACCATCTTGTCCTTAGTCTGCAGCCTGTCTATTTCTGATAGGCGCTGTCTCTAAACCACGCAGCGTCACTGTTTTCACCTTTGTCTACCTTCAGTTATATTCTTGCTGATACCCTTTCATTATACCTGTAATTTTTTTCCCACCCATCGCAACCTGTCAACCTAGTTTGGACCGCTGACCTTAAACCCGACCTACTTCACTTGCTTTGATCCCTGTAATGTCACAGTTCAACTTTGGCTCATTGGCACATTTTGGTTCTGTTTTTCTGCATCTAATCTTCATTTCTACTCTCAGCCTATCCATCACTAAAGAAAACAAGATGGGGTTTAGAGCTGATATTTGATGCTGTCCCACCTCCACCTTAAATCTCACTGGCTTCCATGTCACTGTAGACACCTCATGCAAAACAACAGCTCAGCACCCTTTTATACTACAAAGACACAATATACACCAAATACACCAAAATGTGACATCAAACATGATGAAATTTATACCGTCAAACATGATAAAAATATATCCCAATATAATAAAACGGACTTAAAACCAGTGAGTTTAATTATGAAATTATACAAGAATATGAAAAAGATACAAACACAAACCTCTATTAGTTGCTTTGGTAAACATCTCTGGAGCTTAATGCCGAGAACAAAATCAAGAGAGATTTCTTTAGGAGTAAACCTGATCTGTAAGTCTTTTAGTTTTGCTTTTGTTATTTTACGTTTATGGAGTTTGTGAGCATCCCTGAAACTCTCCTGCACAGCTCAGTGTGCCACCACAGAAGAAACTGCTCTCATCTGGCTGTGATAAAGATCTTGAATTAGTGTTTGTAAAGTCAAAGGCAACAAACGGGGAAGGTTCTTAGAATTACAAGCCAACTCAAAGCGGATGTTTGTACATAAAGGGAATCAAAGGTCATATGAGCTGCAGTCAGATTAACTGCAGATGTTTTGTGTTTGAACAAGAACACAGGAAAAAACAGGTATTTTTTAAAAAGTACTGAAGCCACAAAAACAAGTTTTGTGTTTACTGTACATGTTTTGACTTTGAAACAAAGAGTATAATCTTCAGGCATTTTTAGGCTAACTACCCAGCTCTCTGCTTTATCTTCACTGCAGAGCATCGGGAAAAGCCCTGAATTTGACATTAATCAGTGAAGCCTAATGTATCCCTAGATTAATACATCTGTCCTCTCATAGGCTCCCACTTTGTCTCATGATACTCCAAGCCAAAGAAATCCTCAGCAGCGCAGTTAAAAGAAGTTGATAACATGATTCTGAAACAGCCTCATCACCTGCTCTTCTCTTCATCCTGCCCTCCTCGACGCTTCTCTTGAGACTGGATTAATCCCGACTTCCCTCTAATCCAATTAAATAAGAGGAGCAGAGGTGCTGTCATCGCCAAACATGTTTCTGCAAGAAAAAAAAAGCCTTCAGACAGATTAAGGCGGAGGAAGATCCTTAATTTGCTAATCACTGAACTCTGCTGGCATCAATGGGCTGCGCAGATCTTTGTACACGTAGCCGACATGAGCGAGGATTCAAGCGTGAAACACAAAGGGGGAATCAAGAACAATTACCGTGAGACGAGGAGAGGATCAAACGTGGATTCATTATATTATCTGGACAAGGCCTCGCCGCCACTCCTCTAAATGCAAACGTCTGCCTCTGAGGAGCTCCGAGCCACTGAAGCGGGGTGTTGGACTTAAGGCACTTTGCGAAGGGATATGCCAGGAAAAAGGCCCACAAATAATTACATTAAAAACTGGATCTGTATGTGGACTTACAAAAAATATGTGAGATAAACCTAAATACTTTAACTCACCATTCCAGAAGTCTGGCTGTGTGTTCAGTTTAAAACATTTTGAATCCTCCACAATCAACCATTGTTGAGTCTTTCTCAAAGTCTTGCTTGTTTTGGGTTTTTGCCAGTTTTCCTGCGATGTTCTGTAAATTCTGAGTTTCACTCAGGTATAAATGGCCTTCTAAACTGAGGTGATAAGCCGTAATCAGTATTGTGTCCAGACATTTAAGATGGCCAATCATAGCTTCTTCTATGTCTTCCTGCAGGTGTTTGATATGAGTGCGTACATTTTAGTTCCGGCTTCTATTAGACACACATTTATATGGTATTTTCTGTAGGATCCTGGAGAAGGCCATATTTTCCTCTTGCTTTTGGTGAACATGAAGGTGCCAGATGTTTATGCAATTTCTGAAAAAAAAACATTGAAATCAAACATTTTTTGTTATGCTACGTTCCGTTGTATCTGCAACCGTGTTCTGTCCAGTTTGACATCTCATCTGTGGTGATTTTGTGTTTGGCAAATACTTTTTGTGTTTATTTGGAAAACTGGGCATCTGTGCTATACAAAGATTTAGTAAAAAAGCTACAAACAAGAATATAATTTGAAGTTTAGTATGTTTAGAGGTGTGGTGCGTCTTGGTAGCACCTCTGTTTTCTAGTTTTAAGTTAAAGGACATCCTAGTATTTAGTCACGTAGTTTCATACAAGCATCTTTCCATGTTGAAACCTCTACCCAGTAATGAATAAAGGTGATGTGGAGCAGCTGAGATTGCTCATTGCAGTAAAATGAAAAATGGCTTGTTTAAAACCAACTCAAGATGCTCACAGCATGCATCATTATCACACACACACAGGTGGCATTTGTGCGTTTTGACATTTGGCCTCAAGTCATGATTGATAGATGCTGTTTACTTCTGGGCAAGCCACTCAATTTCAACTTAAGATGCCATTAGTGACAAACAGTGCTTTCTCAGAGGAGGAAAACCAAGCTAAAACAACAGTTATTAAGATAATTGTGAATTATTGATGCTATTAGGACTCAATGGAACTTTTTTGTTGTGACTAATACTTGTTTGGTTTGTTTCTTGAGGCACTTTGACAACTCTCCAGTTATTGATAATGAGTTTTTTCCCCTGATATTTTTAAACAATGAAGAGTCAAACAAAGCAATTGTGTGAACCTCAAGGACCTTCTGTGGGACGACATCATATGCCAAACACTGTACAGTAACCCACAAAAACAACTGACGGCTAAATTTCTAGGATATGTAATGTGTACACTTACATATGACTGGCTAATATTCATAAAAAGAATCAAGCTTTTTGTAGGAACTTACAAGATTTTAGAATTTACATATTATCATAGATAAATACGACAATAAAATATGCTGAGAATATTTTTAGTTACAATGAAGCTCATGTCCCACCTTTTTGGGATAATTCCTATGTATTTGATGGTTTTTCCCTAACTTTAATTTAGCAAATTGTAAATGTCCCTAAGTAGGTTCCTCTTTGACCACACACCCTTTGTAGATATCAAAAACCTTGTGATATTATTTGTGGATAATAGCTGATCACTCTTCTAGGTAGACTTGGTAAATTGCAGTTAAACTAACATGGAACCAACTTTTAAGCTTCAAATTACACACATTTTTCAATAGGGTTCAATTTATTTGCTTGTTTGAACACCCAGTTGTTCCAACGTCCAACTATAAACTGTTCATTGGTGCAATAATTGAAGAAGGAATTCCTATTTCATCATTGTTTCATGCATGTGTGTAATGGACAGGTACTGACCCAGAGGGGATCCAGAAGTGACTGGAGGAAGTTAATGGACAGGACACCCCTTATTGAGGTAGAAAATGCCACTGGAGAGAGGATTATCGGAAACGTCCTTGTAGATTTGTTGTTCTAAGAAATTTTATGGAATAAGTAGTGATGGATGGATGGATGGATACACGGACAGATTGATGAACATATAAAAGATAAGCAAAGCTAATGACACCATCCAAACAGAGGCTCACACGCCTACACAACTACAGACATCCTACTCAGTTTTTTCATCCCATAGGCTTGGCAGATCCAAATCCTATATAGGTTTAAGTCCCAGTACATCTGTTTCCATTCTGCCATCACTCACAAAGATGACAGTAAGGATCAGTGTTACGTTTTTTGCTTGAGTTAGAAATATTTCATCTCTTTGAAGTTTAGACATGGCCAGGCAGCCCCTGTAATGGATCGAAAAACATTGTACTCCAACAGTACTTCTGTAAAATAGCTCATTATTTAGAATTATCCAGACACAAAAAACACAGTGGGACTAGGCAACCAGGCTCCCCATCATTAAAGATTTGGTCCACTGTTCACAAGACAGGACGAAAGTCAACTGACTCTAACTGAACTTCAGCCGGAGGTTCCACAACTGGTTTGAGGCTTCTTTCCAATACGTCAATCATTCCATGGAAAGTTGAACAGTAAATACACTTTCCTGTATTCCTTTGTTAAACACCAAGGCCACCATCTTGGTCAGTCCTCCCTAGGACATTAAAAAAGACTAGTAATCAGCCAAACAATGTCCCAGCAGGAATGTCTTAGACTGCGAATCTGTTTGTTGTCAGACTTCAATCTTAACTCTAACAGATATTAGATTGTTCCTGTACTTTTTTCTGTTTGTCACAGTTGAATCTCTTGATTAACTTCCACACTTCACTGCTTGCATAAATCAGAGTTAACTGTCACTTTTGATTTCTCCCTCGAGCTCAGAGAGCCCCATGACTAATCGATGCACACCAAATATTTTCTCAAGCCACTGGATTCTCACATTTTCTTAAATGCTTATTGTTGCAGTTTTTTTTAAGTATTTTTCTTTGTTCAAGGGAACCCTGCTTAGGATGCACGAGAAAAGTTGGCATATACTGAACCTAAATGCCATTCAAAAGAATTAACATTCAAATTAAAACCTAATTAGACTTTGATTTGCAGATAATTATACTCGTGTGTTGCTGTTCTCTGCACTGTTCAGATTTGATGAGGTGTGTTATGGTAATTACCTGGCTGATGTGGAGTTGTGTGACAGTTCAGTTTTTTGTTTACACTGAGGCAAATATGTAGTAAAACCATTCAGTTTGTTGTTATGATCCATGGCTCAGGAAGACACTTTCTTTATTTATACCTAATGAGGTAGAAGAATAAATTCAAATTGAGTGCAGGATGATTTCAACTACTCACATTTTTATTCATTTTTTTTGTGCAATTATGAACCTGCTGTGGAGTAATCACGTTCCAAGCGTAGTCACAAACCAAACTTTTAGTAAAGTTAACGAGAAAATGTACTAACTGTATCTGTCTGGCTTTAAAAAATAAAGACAATTGATCTTACACGTATTTTATTCCCACTTTTTGCCACGGTGGAGGTTAGTGACTGCAAATAAAATCTATGAATACATGAGATCCCCTTCAAAAATGCTTATATTTTGCCCAATCTAATAGTTAAACACTGATTATACTATCTAATATTCATTAATAAAGATTGTGAAAACAGTTGTGGTGCAACTGCAAAAGCTAACATCTAATGTCTTTATTTAAACAGCCAAATAAAAAAAAAACAGCTTAACTAGGATTAAATTTAGGCTCCTCTGCTTCCTAAGTAGCATTTTCTTTGGAATAATTTGGATATTCTATAGGATTAAACATTAAAATAGGTGAATTTTCCATTAATTATTTCACATAAAAAGCCCCTACTCATATCTCCTGGTTTGTGTTATGTGATTGTTGGATTCACCTTTTTTCCCAGTCTACGTCCCACAGGTGTGTGCCTTGTTGCTCCCACTCTTTCTATCCAGTTTGTCCATTCAGTTCCTTTCAACTTCATCATAATCCGCCAGCCTCCTGTCTTCCGTCGGGTCATCCTCAACTAAACAAATGTGGGATTGTGCATTCATTATTAGTTATTCTTTATACTTTTATAAAGTTGAGCAACAGATGAAGGTGGTGACCTCTGATCAATCAATGAGATATGCGCTTTGAACGTGTGTGAAAAACTTTTAACTCTGGTCAGTGTTCCCAGCTTTGTAGCATTTACCGACAGCCGGACCCCCTGGTATAGTTAATAAATTGTTTCGGATTTATTTTACACCTGTAAAAACTAACACTTACCCTTTTAGCTTTTAAAATAACCGAAAAAGTTTTTGTGTTAGTTTTGATTAAATGTAAAGTTATATAAGTGTTTTTAAGGTAAGGGGCTTTTTGTTGTTGTTGTTGATGTCTGTTTTGAGGCTGTAGCAAGCCGGCGTGATAAAACTTGTCCCAGCTGCACAAATGGTATTTTCTTTCCCCTGAACAATTATATTTGCTTTAGCAAAGAAAAACATTGGCTTGCTGACTTTAACATTGATGCCAACTACTGTGACACATGTAGCCTAGATTGTAAAACATTTAAAAGCAGGAAATGTCACTTTTTCACCTTTGTAAAGGTAAGAAAGGGAGTATGTCAAGGTATATTAGGTGAACTCAGAGACAGGTCAGAGTTTACCTTTATTTTTCCACATTTCAATGCCTACAGTTGCATATGCTTTCAGGGACACACGCTCTGTTCAAACAAGTTGCACAACTGCTTAGACAGCAAGTGTGGAATTTCCTGTAAGCCCTGGAAAGCACCACCTGATGAAAAATATCTTCTGTGTTTAATTTAACCTGAGGGGATGTAAGCTGAGGAGACAGGAGTGATGAAATGCAATCGCTCATCTCGAGTCAACACATACAACTGTCACAACATTTGCATTATCTGTCGTGGTTTTATGATTTTGGAATGCTACTTTGCCACATGTTCCTCCCATTGCCTTTGATTACGTGGAGAGCTGCGTGAGTGGAGCTTTTGTTTTCGTGCTTACAGCTCCAGGGTGCAGCGGCATCTTTTAAGGGCTTAGTAAACATTGTGGATTATCGTCCAGGTTTGGGGATTTAACGCATCCAGAATCACAACGGAGGCACCTGCAGCGCTTTAAAATGTGAGACGCGTGGAGGGAAATGTACAGGTGCAACTCAAGAAATTAAGATGTCATAGAAATTGTATTTATTTGAGTGGTTCTTTAAATCTATTCAGGAATTTTTTTTTTTAAAGCTGAATCATCTCACTCAATTAAAGTGAACAAAACAGCAATTAAAGGGATAGGGATAATGAACTGATTAGAAATATTAATTACAAACATTTTAGGCTCAATAAAAGGGGATACTTTTGCCCAGCTGTATGTGGTTTGAAACCAAAGACGAAGAAACGCTTTAAAACTTTAGCTTTAAGACAAATAGAGGCAGCTGCACGTCTGTTTTTGTAACTACACAATATTTACTGATATAGACAGAAAAACATGAAATATGCTGTAATGTTGCTGGGTTTTTTTACCGAGTTGTTTTTAAGGAAATGTTTTATTAGTTACTGTTTCAATTACACTGCAAAACTGAAGAAACCTGAAGCTTCCTACGCACTTTTAAAATGTTCTGTTTTCTCAACAAAAACTTTTTGTAAGTGGAGGGTATTTATGCACAGCTGCACCTTGAGTTGAAATATTGTTAGCTGGAGTTTTGTTTTAATGCAAAAACATGCTGGTGCCAAGCTTTTCTTTGCATCTAACTTAGTGATAACTCCACTCAACAGTGATGTCATGCAGTTCCCCTTTGTCTTGCAATCACTCTGATTAGATCATCAGCCATTTCAGAGGACTTCTGGTCCTCTTTAGCTATTTAGTAATCTTGGAGTATTTTGTGCCGTTTGGTAACTGCAAATCTGAGCAAACACATTTTTTTTTGCAACACCTTAACCAACGCCTCAGTTCATAGAGTAAAGTAAACCACCACAGTCATTGATTGATAGTGTGAGTCAGAACTTTTTCTTGACATAAAACGTCAGGTTTAACAGAACAAAGCCGGTAAGCCTTCAGAGCGTTTAAAAGGCTTTTGTTTTCAAAGTTTATTTAGTTATGCCACAGCTTTTCAAAACAAACCAACAGAGTTTCACTGTTTTGTAAAAGAGCAATTGAGATACTTATCAAAAACAGATGTTACCGCTTTATTTTTGAATGATTTGCGTTTCTGAAGTGTTTTTTTGACCTGCCATCTCAAAGAGGCTTGCTCTTACTTTACTTTTTAACATGGTAAAAAGAGATTAATACTGGTGGTCTGATAATCATAATACACATGAGGAAGATCACAAATGCTAGTTTAAAAACCCCACATGACAAAGTCCTCATCAGCCTCTTCCTTCCCTGAGTCAGGTCTTTGTGCAACTGCTTCCTGTGCAGCTGGGATAAACTACTTCTATGCCACGTAATAACGCCGGCCTTTGATGCTGTGCAGGCTGAGCTGTGATCAACATTTCTAAACTAAAGCTTGTGCTTGGATGTCGTCAGAAGGTTGATTTTTTTTTTTTTAGAGAGAGAAATTGAGACATTGTGAGAAAAACAGAAGATTCAGATTCTCATGCTATGAGGCTGATGTGATCATGGGTCTAAAAAATGGAAAATAAAAATATATACATCCCCATATGGTGATCTGTGCAACAACAACAAAACTAGAGGGTTTGTTGTTGTTGTTTTTAAGCCAAACACTGACCAAGAACTCCCATTTAAACTTGTTCTTTTTCTTCTCTCTCTCCACTTTTGTGAGAGTACAAATCTGCCCTCTGGCAAAACTCTCCGTTTCCTCTAATATAAATAAAAATATTAATGTAAACAACCCCCCCCCCCCCCCCACCCCAAAAAAAGGCAACAGAGTACTTTTGAATTTGAAAATACACATAAAAAGAATAAATAATTGACAATAATAGTATTTGTGTTATGTTTGATTGCAAATCTTCCTGACTGTGAAGTTAATCTATGGAATCAAATAAGGGTCAGAAAGAATTTGTACTTGTTAAAGAATTTTGTCCCTTTTTTTAACTTTCATGGAAGCTGTGAATTACGATTTTTTTTGCTGGTCCTTGAAAGCAGACCAACTTTTTTTTCGGAACACCAAAGTTCGGCGCTCGTGATAAAAACAAAACAACTTGTGAAAAGCTGCGTTACTGCTGACTATCTGGCGGCCCTGGACGTGTTCTGGTGCTGGTTCTGGATTGATTGAGGATGTGCGAGACCGAGGAATGACTCGGGAAGATGGAGACATCACCGCTGACGTCGCTGCGGTAGTTTCCCGCAGTTCTTCCTCCTCCTGTTGTTCTTCTGAACATTATTGCCCCAGCAGGAGTTTTGACCGGCTGCCGCCCGCCAGGGTGTCTCCGCTGCTAGGATAACTGTGAAGTGTGTGAGGAACATGTTGGGGAACGGTGGCTGTCTCCAGCGGGGGGAGCTGCGGGCTGCGGCCGCGCTCGCGGTCACCTTGCTCGGCTTGCTGGCGGCGCCTGTCCGGGCGGAGGAAGCGTCCTGCCACGGAGCCTACGACCTCTACTTTGTTCTGGACAGGTTCGTTTCAGACACTTTGAAGTACTAATTCCAATTAAAAGCTACTTTTAAACCTTTAAACTAAAGTTTTAAGTGGAGGGGAGAACTTTGTTAACTTCGTTTTTTGCATTATTGTACATTTTAATAAGGTTTTATTGTTTTTATTGAACTTCCTGCTCACATCATGAGGTTTGATGCTAGGCGGATTTATTTGTGTTGCACTCAAAGGCAACTTTAAGTGACTGATGTAAATCCTACATGAAACAGACATAACCTGGTCAAAAGTTTAACGTTTAAATCTCTTATTTTTTTAATGCAGCAGTGTAAAGCTGTCTTTTAGCAAGAAGGTCCTGGGTTCAAGTCCCGGCCTCGGGTCCTTCTGAAGGGAGTTGCATGTTCTCTCTGTGAACGAGAGATTTCTCTCTGGGTACTCTGGCTTCCTCCTGCAGTCTAAAAACATGCCTGTTGGGTTAGTTGTTGACGGTTTTCTGAAAGTCTCTTTGTGACTTTACCTGTTCACAAGGTTTGTCATAAAGTTTCAACATTTCATTTCTCCTTTGTTCCTCCCTGTATTTGAAGTTATGCCCGTGAACAAAGCTTTGTTGAAAACCCCGTTTGTACTGGTTGAGCTTTTGGGTTGTGTCATTGACTTTAGAGCAATCCCTCATACTGATGCATGCGTTTGGCGACAGTGGAGAGGAAAAACTCCCTTTTAACAAGAGGAAACGTCCAGCAGAACCTGCCTTGGCATGAACGGATGAGTGGATGGAGCAAGCCACACGTACCAGAGAATAAATCCTGTCTGAAAAGCAGAACTAAGATTCAGCAATAAAAACGGATGTTATTTCAAAACTTTTATAACGGCAGTCTCATGAAGTAGTTGAACAACGGAGCTACACCTGTCCCTGTGTGAACCGTTTTAGGGCGAGTTCCACTTCCGTGTATAATAATGTCCTTTCCTGTCATTAGTTGGGACGTAGCCGTCGAGTCGAACACTCCCCATGTCTCAGCTTGATTGCAACAACACTCTTGACACTGTTTCACACTTTTTTTTTCCAAACTTTAATTTGTGTTTGTGGTAGAGAAACATCAGTCAACGCCCTATTCAATTTCACCACTCTGGTAATGTCTGATCTCCGCAAGTGTTGCACGCACACTATTGATGTTTCTGATTTTTGCTGTGACGGGTTACAGAGAGCTGGAAACGATGCTGGCCCTGCTCTTTAATGTAGAACAGAACCTGAAATCCGTTCACAGATAAAACATTAAGGTCAAATCTGATACAGTTGTGTTGTTTTGTGCACCGAGGATGCTTCCAGGAGTAAAACCTCATGAAACCACACACTGAAACCTTGTCGTGACATCTGACTAACCGCACCCACAGACGTTAGCCAAACCCAAACCGTGTTGTGTTTAAAGAACGTAACTACTCATTTCATCTGGATGTTAATCTTTTTAAAATGAACAGGAATTTTTGTGTGATCCAGACAGCTAATGCTGTATTAGTTTATGAGTTTTCTATGTAGACGTTTAAATCTGTGTGCTTTAAATCATGATACAACAACAAAGCTGAAGGACTTTTTCACCAAACCTTGACCTAGTAACTAGTAAGCCTGCTAAAAAGTGAGTAAATGCAAATGAGAGGGTACTTGCAGTTTATTTAGTTTGGAATTGCAAATATAGAGCTATTATTTGTTTCTGGAAAGCGAAATGTGATTGAATGTGATTGCTCAGCCGAATGCCGAAAACTGAAATCCGCTGCAGTCTGCTGATGTTAAGTTGGGAACATCTGGGAGGGGTCGACGGGCCCTTTGAAGGGGTTCTGTTTGAATCATGCAAGCGGTTGTGTCACCAGCAGGCGCAGATTTTTGGCAGAGCACCACTTCCTGTTTGTCTCATGTCCTCGCAGTGCTGCTTCAGAGACTTCCCAGTCAGATTCAGTCAGCTCAGCAGAACTTGTGCGACAGCGTCTTGGTATTGGAAGGTTACAGCCATGACGGCAGCTGTTTCCAATCCTGTCCTCCTCCGACGTGGAGGCTAGCCATCAGAAGGGACCGCAGAGTTAAACGCTGCTCTCCTGACCCGCTTCTAAACTTCCATGCTCTCATCTAAATAAAAAAAACGGCCAGGACTACTGACTATATCTCTGTATTACGTGGGTCTGCGTATCCGTTCTTTTCTTCTGTCTTTCTTTCTATTAAAGAGCCTCTCTGGATTTCTTCCTTTGTAGGACGTGATCTTTTGTTTGTCATGCACGTCTGCAAAAGAAAACAAAAAAAGCCTTTTCAACTTTCTTATACCATGCTGATAAGTTCCCAGCTCTTATTGAAGAGAGAAATCTTCTAAACTTTTTCCATTAATTGTGTTCAGATTCCAGATTATCCAGGATTTCATTTGCATTCAATTCTTGCTCTTGCACATTATTCAGAATCTGTTTCTTGCATTTTTTTTGGGTTATTTGTTATTGGAGGGCCAAGAAAACCCTGACCGCAGGGTGGTGTACAGCTAATACAGCTTGGCTAAAGTTTTCATTTTCACATTTTTGTAATTGATGCAGAAACAAATACAACTATGAGATATGCTCCCCTCAGGTTTTTCCTGGCTAAAAACAATTAATGGTTTTCTTTAATGTCTTATCTGGATATTAGTTTATTTTTATTTTTTATAATGCTGTAAAACATGTGGAGAAAAAAGATTCTGCAGGTTCTGGTATCCATGTGCATGTACTGTTTGGGGGTTTCTTTTATAGAGCATATACAAAAAACATAATTTAAAGAAAATACAGCTTGTGAAGCTAAAACAAACGTAGGTGCATTGTTGGTTAACACACTATTGGCAGGCATTTAAAAAGCACCATTCATTTTCCTCGGTGCCGACTGACGTTTCTCCCAAGAGCGGAGAATAATAAACTGTAGATGTGAGCTTCCCTAGTAGTGCTAATGTGGTTTCCACAGTTCGTGTCGGTCCTTGTTGAGGTATATTTGGTACAATATTATTAAAATAGCCACTTTTAAACGTTTGTGGGTTTTTGTGGTCCCTCATCTCCTAATATTGGTGGTTCACTGGAAGCTGTTCGTATTTATTTGTATACCACATCAGACATTTTAAGAGTCCTTATTTTCAGAGCATACCACTGACACGTCAGCCTCGCCTCGCTTGGTCTTGACTATGGGAACCAGCAGGAGGCCAGATCCAGAACCTGAGCATGGACATGATGACACGCGTCACGAGCAGAGCTGTTTTACAGGAAGCCAATGCAGGGACCACAATTCGGGACTAATTTGGTCATATGTTCTGGTTCTGGTGAGAACAGCAATCCGGATGCCCTGCAGGTTTTTACAGCTAATTTAGGGAGCACCCAGTGAGCAGAGATTTGTCAGAGATTAAGTGAGGAAAATTGTCAGCGACATGTAGATCTGAGTGTCATCTGCATAGTTGTGGTTGTGATACATTATTGCTCTGTATTAGCAGACCTTATAGTAGCATTGTTCAAATGGAACGGTACTGGAACCCCAAAGGACAGAGCCAAGCTATCTGGGACATACTTTCTAATTTCAACAAAATAACTCCTACCCAGTCTAACATCTGCAGAGAAATCACACAGTCAACTGTGTTAAAGCTTTACCTTCACAAAGCTTATTAGATTTTCCTTGTGACTTTGCACCTCTGCCTTCAAAACATCTAAAAGTCTGGTTTTTAACTATTTTTTTTAGACACAGCTGCTTATTGCAGTTGGACGGCCATGCTTCGTCAACGGTTGGCATACTTTTCCTTCACCTTCCCTGTTTGACCTTGTCTTTACGGAGAGGGGAGGAGAAAGCGGTACCATGAAAGATGAGCTGCCTAATGGCCAAACTCTTTTGTTTTATGTTCTCCGTGCATACAAGGAATTGTAATTATTGATTTAATTACCTCTGCATCGTTACACCAAGGGCACTTTTTACACACTGTGGTCGGACCAACACTCCACTAGCAGGAACCTAAATGTGCGCATTGTAGTTTTGTATTTTCAAAGTGCTTTAAGATTCAAAAAAGAGAAAATAACATCTTTGTGTAGATCCTAACCAGTAAGCAGGTGTTGATATCCTGCCGGTTTTGTAAGTTTGTTCTTGTACAAAGGATTAAACAGTCTCTGATTCTATGGTGGATTCATTTGAATGTTACAAAGCATAAAAAACAACGACAAAAAAGGCAGTTTAATGTGATGTAGAGAAAATATAAAACATTAGTTTGTCTAGAACACATTAAAATGCAAACAAAAATGTTTGCCCGATAACGAATATTAACCAATATCTAACGATTGTTTTCCTAATTGATTAATCTGTCGATTACTTTTACGATGAATCGATTCATCGCTTTCTTTAATAATTTATTTAGCATTTACCTTTCTCATATGAGCTATTAAACAAATTTTCATTAAGCGAAAGGAAAAGACAAGAGAATTGTGCAATTTATTTCACTTTGTTTAAAGGAAGAAATGAGCTCAACAGCATAAAATATTTGGTCATTTGTAGGTAAATACTATAAAAATGACGTAGAATTCCATCCAACCAATAGAGTTTGCAGCATATTAACAAAACTGTCAGTCCTTATTATGGTCTACATTTAAATTCGTATTTTATGTTGTCTTTATTGTGAATGTTCAGCAGGAGGCTGACTTAGTTGCACATTATTTTTACAAATTATATGAACTTGTGTCTCTACCAGCATGTTTAGAACAGAGTTTCTACTTGGGGGGGGTGAGCGTCTTGTTCCACATGTATTCGTTTATTATTGCTTGTTATTTTTCTGCACACCTGCAACTGTAAATACATATTAACGGAATACATTAGAAAATCACATGAAATCTAAGCGAGCAAATGTATTATTTTATAACAGGACACGTTTTGGCACCATTTCAGACACGATTTCTGGTTATCAGAAGTTGAAGGTACAATAGCATTAAAATATTGACTGTTTTGACTGATCTGAAGAGAATTTTGGATATTTAGCAAATTGGATATTTGCGGTAGATTAAACCAGCTATTACATTTAAACCTCAAGATATTAATCTTCATCAGCAGAAATATATCTACAGTTTGAATTATTGTAAAGAAATGACATAATAGTTGCCTAATCATCATCAGAGTTTATGTCACCTTTTTAACCCATGGGTTCAAATTTGCGTCTTAACAGAGAAGTGTAGGGGTTGTGGCCTAAACACAGTAAGCAGTGTTTCATGTGCATTTGATGGAGGAAATGCAAAGGCATGCTCAGGTGTAGTTGGATTTTACTAATAA
Organism: Orestias chungarensis; assembly: GCA_032876305.1. Taxonomy (NCBI): domain Eukaryota; kingdom Metazoa; phylum Chordata; class Actinopteri; order Cyprinodontiformes; family Cyprinodontidae; genus Orestias; species Orestias chungarensis. Next base: position 145,568 of record JAVLVB010000595.1, read on the forward strand.
TCATGCAAAAACTGCATACATTCTTTATCTGTCTTTAAAATAGCAATTCAAAATCTACCATGATTATCTAGAATTTCCCATAAATTGCTGTGAATTCCCATTAAATGTATTGAAATGCTGAATCTGTGTCCGTTAAAAGTTTTGAAATGTGGTCTTTTGACCTGAATTTGCAACAAACTGGTTCCTTGGCAGTACAAACCCCAACTTAAGTAACAGTGATGTGGCTGTTACCGTCCACAGATTACCACTGCAATTCTCCGGCATGCGGCTGGTTTTAATGGCCAACTGTAGCTGTTGTACAGCCATGTACCCAGTCTGCAGAGGCTTTTATTTGCTCTTTTGTTTCTTTTTGTTTTCTTTCTTTCTTCAGGTCCGGAAGCGTCGCTGACAACTGGTTCGAGATTTACTCCTTTGTAAAAAACCTGACTGACCGTTTCGTGAGGCAAGTATGGAGGCGCTTGTGTGAATGCTACAAGGAAAGGTTATTTTAATGTGTTAATGATTTCATTTACACAAGACAAAAATATTTATAAATGCTCTAGACTTGAATGTGCAGATAATGCCCAGAGAAATTATTATGAAATGAATGAGATAAAAGTAAAGATGCACGAGTAACGTCTCTCTGTTGAAAGTTTGGAAACTGGACTTCTTTCTACAGGCAAGCTAAGCGGTTTGACTGGATAAAATGACATCATTACTTGCCGTCTGCCGCACAGATTTAAAGGACTTCCCACCTGTTTTCCAAAAGCTATCTTTTTCTCATCCTTTCTAGTCCTAATTAATAAAAGACAAAAGCGTTAAAACGGACTCGAAGCGCTCAGCTTGCATAATGTTTGACTCAAGCGGCGCCTGCCAGCACAGTACAGACGGTAGGGCCACAGCCAGAATGAAGTGGTTGGTTGAAGAAAATAGCAAAGGCACCAGGTGGGAGTGGGTGGCAGAGAGGAGCAGTCTTCTGGGCTGTGAGAATGGCCATTTGCACCAGGGGGGTCCGGC
>JAVLVB010000595.1:158759-177059 GCA_032876305.1 Orestias chungarensis
GGGGGGGGGGGGGGTGTTTACAATGTCAAAAGGTCACGGAAATGTATATAATAGCAGTAACAATGCTAATATCGAGTATTGATATTGCCCCAAGATTTGATATCGGTGCATCTCTAATTATGTGTAGTGTTATATGTATTTCTCTGGAAATGTTTTTGTTTTTTTGTTTTTTTTTGGGGTGGGGGTGGCCTCTGGTCTAGCACAATAAATCCCATTATAATAAGCTGTAGTTGCCTACATTTCAAAACAAAGTTGTTTGGATTTTAAATATTCTTTGAGGTTGAAAGACAGAAAACAGAGAGCCGAGGCAAAATAATCTCTGTGTTTGATCATCTGATTTAATCTGGTTAAGTTTTTCTGAGACAAACACCCCCCCCCTCTGTCATCTCCTTCAGCGCTGATGTCTAGCTGCCTCATTCGTCATTTACAGTAACTTCACTAAAGTGAATGACTGTCCCTTCGTCTAATTTAAAGTGTTTCGTGTTGGACTTTAACTACGTGGCGGAACAACGCTCCTATCGCGCCGCATCTACGTCGCCTGAATTCATCGCAGGAGCGAGGGCTATGTAGGTCACTGTGCTCCTTATTTTGAGCTCGCAGTCTGTTCTGTCGAGAAATCCTTTTTCAGGAAGCAAACGGGATTTGGCAACGAGAGCCAATCTTTTAAAGCTCTCATTTGGCTGCTGGGATCTGCGGGATTGGCGGCTGCCAGTGACAACACTTCCATCCCTGACAAGTTATTTTTGATTTTTCAACGTTTCGTCTCAACTAAAATACTTAAACATATTTTCTTTCTCCTTTCATATATAAAAAAAACCAGCCCCCTTATCGGAATTAGGGAACTGGCCGTTAGCAGATGTGTTCCTGTTAGTCCTTTCTCAGTTTAGGCTGTCTCACATTCGCCCACTTGGGGCTATTTATTCCCTTATTGGCTTTTGCATGTGTTCAGTCCAGACCTTTTTAACAGTGGGGCACCTTATAATTATGGACAAGCATCATGGCAACTATGGACCACACGCCACATATGTGAAACAGATGCTACGCTCTTCTCCATCAGCACACCAGTTGGAGGCATGTGCAGGAAAAAACTCATCAGTCATATGAATAATCTAAGTGGCTGCCTTTGTCAACCTTTGAGCGCTCACACACACACACATAAATTATAATCCAATCTGCCATTCGCTTTGTTTTTCAGCCACTATTCAGAGTTTTATTAACCATTCAACATGTTGAGATCTATTTTCTATTAAAACACTCCAAACTGGGGCCCTTTTATTTAAAAAAAAGTCTACGTTTATCATTTAGTTACTTTAATATGACATTTGCTGTCATCCAATACTTTAAGTTCATTTAAGGACTCACTCTGTTTGAGGTGATAAGATTAAGGTTAAAAGCCGATCCAGTAATGTTGTTTGGATCTGATGTGTTTTTTTTTTGTTTTTGTTTTTTTTATAAATATACGTAAGAAGATTTTTAATCACGTTTTAATTTTTCCTGGATTTCATGTGTGTTTTCTGTACCTTTTACTTTATTTTCATCCTCTTGAAGGCGTGTGGATAGTGTGAGACTATGTAAGCAAAACATGTTTACAGAATAGGCTTTTTAATTCTAGTAAAGGAAATAAAAAATATATAGAAATTAGTGCTTAAAGGAAGGTTATTGCATTATAATTTCCTAAATATTTCCTGATATCCTTTTTTTGTCACATTACCGGTTCTGCATGTTTTTTTGCTGGACTGAGGATAAAAATGACTCCTTCGATTGTTAAAGGTTGCAGGCCACTGTTATAGAGCAAACATTTTAACCAAATCTGTATATCATTGTTTCATTAGGAGATTTATTTCAGACCTACAATAATAAGTTACCTTCTATTGTTTCTTATTAATACTTTTTACAGTTAAATTATAATTGTCCTTCAGTGATTTAGAATTGTTTAACTACAATGAGCCAGAGTAGCTTTGCATTTCTAAGAAGGATGGCATCGTTTGGTACATGCAATCTGGATACAACCAATTATGCAGTTTAAAAAAAAAGTTTTTTGTTTGTTTTGCAGACAACAAGCCAAGTGATGTGCGTAATGACTACCTGATGTGTCCGGCACCCGTTCTGTATGAAGCTGGACAGTAAGTAGAAACTTCTCTGTTTACAGCTTCATTGCTGCGGGAAATGATTAACGAAAATTTCTTATTTCTTATGTTAAGTGTCAGAAGTCATTACAACTTGATATTTTTAGGCCTAATTTGTTGAAATTCTGCAATGAATAGTTTTTTTTTTTTATGGACAAAAAAAAAAAAAAAAACAACTTCCGACTATATTTGAATCCAAACAAGAAATAGTCCAAAATTGGACTTCTATCAATTTTCTTGCTATAATTCAGGAAAACGTGAACGCGAAGAGGCGTTGTAAATGAGCATAGCGTGTGTAAATTAATTTAGCATTATGGATATGTTCAGCTGCTCCTATGTCAGGTACGGTGCTGGCAAGTTCACAAGGGAAGTGTGAAATCTCAATGACAGACATCACATTAACAGTTACAAAGGGAACCCTGGATATAGATTCAATATGTTGTTCTATAAACTGCATTGTTTTTTTTTTTTTATAAACTGCGAAGGAAAGAAGCTGATTAGCATGTGGTAAAAAAAAACACAAGTCTTTTGGTTTTTTTCCAAGTTGAGATGCTTCCTTTTCTTACAATACACTCATCTCAACTGTTTCCTAAGAAATCATCCGACGGCTCCGTTGTTGTTCTTCCCTGGTTTCAATTCTGTTTTCGTCTGCTCAGTTTAAGCAACTTGTTTCACTCCTCAGATTTCTCGCTTGCTTTTCCACATGTCTTTCTTTCTGCAAACAAACAGCGCCTAAGTCCATAAATCATCCGTATGTATGTTAAAAGTGGCGGTAAACAGTGCCTGTCGGAGAAACACGGCGAGCGTACTACCCGCAAAGATCGAATAGAAAACAGTGCAAACATGCTTTTTTTCCCCGTCTGGGTGGTTATCGCCCTCGTTTTAACGGCATCTTTTATAATCCCAAACCGTAGCAGATGATTGCTAAGGCATTCTAGATGGAACAACAGATTTTAATGTCCTAGCTGACAGCAATCCAATCAAAAATGTATCATTGTGAGCGCTGCCGGCTCCTCGAGGCCTTTGAGAGATTAACGTTTTCAGACGATGATGCCTGAACTGTTCCAGAGCAGCTTGAGACTCACCTCTGTTAATCCACACAAAACGGCTCAGAAAAAAAACGAAGCTGAGAAAAACTGGATGGATTTTAGACTTGTTTATTTGGTAGGTTTAATGCTTGTGCATGATATAATCAAAGCAGCTCTAATTTCTATTTTTATAACACCAAATTACAGCTGATGTTTGATTTATTTCACAAACAGGTCATAGTCATTTGGTTCTAATGTGATTTTCTGTAGTTATTTTCAAAATCAATAACTACAGAGAAACGAATCAAAAGAAACAAAACAAAACAAAACAACTGTTTGCAAGCATGTGGCGACAGTGGGGAGGAAACTCTTCCTTGTTACAGGGAGGAACCTCCAGCAGAATCAGTCTCACCTGTTTAGCTGTGCTTCTGTCCTACATAAATGGATTTTTAGATTTAGGAAGGTACCTATACTGACTTCCAATACAGTTGCAGCTCTATTCTGACCTTTTTTTGGTTGAGCAAGGCTATTATCTTATCTCCTGTGGACTCCGATGGCATTTATTTCCTCAAGTTTGACCTTGTTAGGGGGAAGGGGTCCAATCGCAAGGTTCTCCAGTTGCAAGACTTCATGAAGAACAGGGCCTCACCTGAACTCCACTGCATCATCTGGAGGTTTACCCTAGTCAGGCCCCTGGTGGTCAAGTCAGGTCCAACGTAAATGAACCATAGAGAGCAATCTACATCTGTAGGAGTGAGGTGGAAAGGTCAAACGCAGTGCGAGGAGTTGGGGGGTCCTGGTTGTGTCGCTTCACAATGTTCTGAGCTGATCTGAGGTCAAGTTAGACTCTAGTTTAATAAATCTTATAGCATCTCCTAGTTTTTATGGGTTTTTAGTAAATAATGGAATGTTTTAGTTCTACAATAATCTCTCCTGACATGCAAAAAATAATTACACAAATATATGATAGAAAATCTGCACCAAGCAAGCCTGTTGATTTAAAAGCAGAGATCAAGAAATCAAAAATAGATCCTCAAAAGCAATAGGTGCCATAGTGATTAGAAAATATTCACACACTAATACATGGATCAACAGGCAACCTGAAGTTAGATGCCTTGCCTAGGGGCACGTTGACATACAAAAGGAGGACGATGTGAACAAAGCCACAGTCGCAGCCGCAGAGTATAGAACTATTGTTTGCGACCCTTCTTGCACCATAGTACAAACATCTGACCCGATTCATCCTGTTGAATGATGTAGAATATGATCTAAATTTACATTTTTTGTAGTGATGAAACTTGTAGAAAGGAGAAATTCTTTTTAAATAAATCATCCAGGATGTGCTTTTCTAATCCGTGGTTTGATTGAAGCAGTAGACCTGCTGGATTCTGCTGTTTTTTTACATCCTGACAGGACCTGACGCCCATATCAAGGACCGCCCCCCTCCCTTTCAAAAAGACCTGCCTAATTAACTGTTGGCTGCCGATGCTGACCCATTAAGCAGTTAGCTGCTATAGCTGGTGAGTAAACACATCTGCTGGAGGGGCTCTAAGAGGATGTGCGACAGATGCATCCGTTCCCTTTTCCACGCTCCCCCATTTAAATAATTCACCATGCTCTGACAATCCCTGCACCCCGGACCACCTGCATGGAGCGGCGGAGCGCAGGATCCTCCGTCTCTGTCCATCTGTCTGCCTCTGCTCCAGCGGCACTACAGGCACGCAGGTTGCTCCTCGAACACAGCTCTGCTCATCCGGAAAAGACATTGCTTCTCTCTTCCACTTTGCATCCATGTTTTTGCCACACATGGGGCCCCCTTTTTTTTTTTTTTTTGAATAAATAGAAAAGAACCAATGTTTTCATTTCTGGGCAACATTATTTCAGATACAGCCGTCTCTTGAGCCTTAATGCTCAGCTGCTGCACCTGGCTGCTTCCAAGGGAGCACACGAGCCCCCAACCCCCATACTCACCCTGGTTGCCCTGGAATCGCTGTCCTCTGTTGGTCAAGAGTACTCTTGGCGGAGGAATCATCTGTGCTGACATCTGTGGCATCAGACTTGAAACGCAGGCATCTGCTGCCCCCGGCACCTACCTCCCCACAATGAGGTAATGTGGCTGTGCACCTGGAGCGGCGTGTCCTCACCTGTGTTTTCACAGTCACAATACATGGCGAAGAGATACCTGAGTGGAAGGTGACACCTGCTTTACGTAGCAGGTGCGCCGTCCAGTATGAGGTGTCTCCTTTGTTTGTTGCGTCACAGAAATGCTGGGGTTTGCAGAGATTTACAGAGACGATTTGATTTTGATTTGATAAAGTGATTTGAGTCCAGGGGGGAAAAAATGTTGAGGTTTTGTCGACACGACTAAAATTTTGCAGCTATCATCTACAGTCCCACATCATAAAAGCAACCAAAGTCCAAAGAAAAACTGTTGGGTTGTGTATGACTCTGTCTGCTTCCAAAATATCTGGTAGAGCAAACTTCCTTGACTTCACTTTGGACAGCTCATCCTTGAAATGAGATCGTGGAAATCTTTATTATGGGTGTCCTTGTTCAAACAGAACAAACTAACCATCTGGATAATTTTATAGATTTATTTCCTGTAGAATACTTTGATTGGCTTTGTAGAAGGCTTCTCAAACTCTTCTTTTGGACAGTGACTAAAGCCAATGCCAGTTTGATCACCGTTTTATGGAAAACTACCTTTGCTAAGCAGCAACAGTCAGATTTCCCCAGAGTCTGTCACACCAGGATCAGTTTGGATTGAACTTTCTTTTTCGCTCGACTGCTTGTCACCCCGTCCAAATGGTGGATGTCTGTTTCGGGGAGACAGGTTCTCATCTGGTCCCCAGGCTTCACGGGACGGTGTCCTCGCCGCCATCAAAAACCTCCGCCGTCCAGAGTGATGGCTGCTGGATGCCAAATGACAGGCGTCGCATATGCTGCGCCGTGAATTATTCACCCTCCACAGTTTTCACGTGTTTAAAAAGAAGTTTGAAAGCCATTATCGTGCCTGTTGTCGGGGCCGCTGCAGCGGTATGGCATCATGAAAGCTTAGCGTCATGCCGGACCTACTTTCTGGCAGGTCATAGTGACCCCGAGGGACAAACTTTTTCCAACCGGCTTCCAAATTTCTATTACATAAAGACCCGTCGAAGAGAACCAATGTCGGCTTTGTTGGAATGTTGAATGCTGTTTGGGTCCCGTAACAAGGATCTGCCATTTATTCAGACATTATCACTGGCCCACCAAGCAGCTCTGTGTCACTTACTGGCTCTCACTGCAGGAAAGTTTAATGGCAGCCAACTCTTTTTATCATTCATCCTGACTTTCACTTCAGAGCCACTGTCCTTTTGAATTATTTCATTTTCTTTACTGCATTACTGACGTCACCAAAAATGTCATTATTTTAGTAATTTAACTCTTAAACATATGTAACAGGTGGCACCAGTAGGTGTCGCACTCTCTTGCCCACTACTCTTTACATAATTTTTATATTATGTAAAGAACAAATTGATAAATTTAAATGTTTATTGTTAATTATGATGATTAGGGGGTCCAAATTAATCATCCACTATTCATACGGTTTATACAGTATATGTAGAGGGTGATTAACGTATTAGTTACTGGTTGTGGAAGGAAGAACCCACTAGTGGACATGGAGAAAGTGCAGATTTCATGCAGAAAGACGCCAGGTTGGAATTTGAACCCAGGACCTCTGTGCTACCCGCTTAAAGCCCATGCAATCCCAAATTGTTGGATTGTCTGATACTAGTCATACTGGCCACTGAAAGCACTTGACTTCAGAAACACATTCACACTCACAAATGTGCGCACAGCCATCGGCTGGCAACCCTGGGGCAAATCCCAAAGGGAGACGAATCTTGTTGTAATTACTATTGTCCAAGGTACCTCAGAGTTGTTGTACATGCTGATGGTTGCAGGCAGTAAGGATTACAGCATATCTGAAACGGCTTCATGGTGGATGTGTTTCCATGGAGCCATTGGCTCCAATTAAAGGAGCTCCTTCACCAGTGCACTGTAGCTTTGAGGTAATCAGTATGCGGTTCTTCTGCAGTGTTACCAAACTCAATCCTTCCTCCACAGTGGCCTTTAGCTTGTCTGCATTGTTGGTTCTGGTGTCCCTAATCTACCTCTTGACAGTACTGGAATGGCTATGAGGTTCAGATGAGGCCAAGGATCCACCAAGGTCATTGAACCAGCTTTTTTTAAACTCTGGCAGTGTGGGCTGATACCGAGTCACACTTCAAAGCGAAATCAACATCTCCTTTAAACTTGTCAGCAGAAGAAGGCATGGAGCGCTGTAAGGGTTTCAGTTGACTCCGCTGACTTTAGAGGTGAACCAGCAGATGACACGCAGCACCAGATCATTGCTGACTGTGGAGACTTCAATCCTCCTCTAGGAAGCATGTTTTGATGATGAAAATGCAAAATGTCTTAAAATCTTTGCAGTAGATATCAACCTATAAGATTTGACATTTGTTTTTCAAGCTCTTGAAAAATTTAAATGTGTTTACCAGAAGGAACAGCAACCTCTTCTTCTCTTATTGTATATATAGTATATGTATATTCATGTGAATAAGATAATCGTAGCTTATATTTAATAGACTCAAGGCTTATAATTCAGGTAAAAATGGTGACGGAGGAAATCCGCTCTTTGACTTATGCCTTCATTCTGCCTGCTGTGCAGTAAATGAGCAGTCGTTGAGTATGAGGGGAAGTATAAGAGGTCCTGCTCCTCTCTAGAGCAGGATGTCCGGCGTTGTTATAATAAAGGGAGGGTGCGCTCGTCAGTTCTACTCACTGGGGAGCTTTTTTCCTTCACACTGCGGGGTCTGCACCTCCAGCTTGATTAACAACCTGCCCACTACTATGCCGGACTGAGAGTGTCAGCTAAATTAGCCTCTTCCCCCGCCTGCCTCCCTCTTAGTTAACATGCAAGGACCTTGAACACCTCGTGAAAGCAGCAGTGAGGCGCTCTATGTTTATTATTAAGACGGACTCAAAATATTTCATATGTGAAGCTTATCGAATGATTTATTTCAAAATTCTTAACACGCATTGAAGTAAGTGGAAACATGGAATTTGTACTTTGCATGTCCATAAATGGACTTCAATAAATCACATACAGCATGTAATAGATTTTCTCATTTCACGGTCTAAACCATGTAAAATTATCAAAAAAAAAAAATAAATAAACTCAACTGATCAGCTGTTTATATAAACTGAGGAAACTCCTTAAAAAAAGCTTTGACTGGGAATTCTTCCTCTCATTTATCCATTTGTTTTTCCATTTTGTACACATTGACAATCATCTTGTACCTATCTGCATACAAGTTTTTATTTTTTGGTAATGAAGTATTTGTGATGGATTATAGTAAGAATCAATCAAAAATAATGCTCATATCTCTTCTAATATTTTATATGGATGCACTGATATAAAAAAACTGTCCAGTAGCCATAAACTAGCGTTGAGCACCAGGTAGTAGCTTGTGTAGCCCTAGCAGTTAAATTGATTGTATTTCTGATTGACATTTTTGTAGCTGTTATGAAATATGGTAGATTAAAATGTTGTATAGTATCAAGCATAACTAGAAAACATTGACAGACATTTACAGAAGGTGTCTAATTGAGTGGGTGGGTCTATCTGAAGCTGTGGACAGTTGAATGCACACGTTGTACGTCTGTAGATAAGACCGTGAAACCAGTCCCGGTAAGCCGTATGCCACCATAACTCCTAATAGTGGTTTAATGTTCATCAGGTTGACCTAGGCTTCTCCTGGCACCCGTTCATAGACGTTAGCGGGAAAGGGGATACATAACATCCAGGAGAATGCAAGATAGCCAGTCAAGGCTGCCAATATGGGAGCCAGACTCAGACGATCACAATAGTTTTGGTTCAGGCCAAGACTGTTGATTTACTGTCTACCTTAAAGTCTCACTGGAACTCTGAATGTGGACATTTCAATCATCAAAATTTAAACTACATCTCTGTAGAAACAACATGGATTTATGTGGGATGTTATACACAGACCATGCACCAGTTCATACTCACTAATGTAGGCCCTCCTGTTAATACACTGTGTTTTACATAATTAAGGACCCAAAACGTTCTCTTTTCCAGGGATCCGCACTCCGCCCGCCAGATCCGGCCCTGGTGATTGCAATAAACATATTGCAGTTGCTTTTTTAGTGTAAGAAGTAAAACGATGACAACCGGTGAAAAAATGCTAATTTAAACTGCTATTGAGGCGAAAAGTGAAGGGAAGTATCAACAAGTTAGTTTACCTGTCAAAGTGCATCCTGTACCAAAGTTCCTTGACCTGCATCTTAAACATTTAGCCTTGCAAACAAGTTGAGGTGCAAAGAAGTCACTTCAGAATATTTAGAAAATACTCTGCATAGTAATGGAAACACGGTCTGGTTGCTCATCTGTTCTGAACCACATGAGGATTGGTGGCCCTAGGCGCTGCCTCGGGCTACATCCACAGCAAACAGAGCGCTCTGGTTATTATTCCACAGCAACGTTTTTTTTAGTTTTTTTTAGTGCAAGGCACCTCTGTACACCGCCGCATGCTCACAGCTGGCTCCTCACACACTCTGCAGGCTTTTGCCGCTGCTTTCTCCCTGTTTTATGTGTGATGGGGGGAGGTTTGTGCGTTCCACTCGCTCCGCATCCCGATTTCTCATTAAAACCTGCTGTAATTGGATTGGGCGTAACAGACATATGGAAATTGCGGTGCCGTTCATCATTAGGGGTTTAATTGCGCCCATTTCTGCTGCTGTGTTTCTGCCTCCAAATAAGTCATAGGTGCTCACAGGCCTTGTTACTGCAACTCAAGTTGGTTAATTCGCCTAAAACGGGGGAAGATTTCCTCCCTTCCCGTCTGATCATTTGATTTGCTAGATTCAAAATTTGACAGCATTGTTGTTGTTAGATGTAAAACTATTTTTTCACTAGATTAACAGTGTTTGTTGCATTTTTGGGATTAACTTGATTTAATCTGACATCAATGATTTAAACAAAAACTGAAATTATTTAAAAAAAAGCATGATTTGATTCTCTCTCTAACAGACTGTATCTTTAATCCATTTACATTTTTTTTTTCGTCTTTTGTCTAAACAGCTTTTTGCTTTTGTTTTTCAGGACTATGGATATTCTCATCAGCCTCAACAATGGGAAGACATTCATCTCCAGTGCCTACACCATCACAGCATCTACCTGTGTGAGTCTGAATTTTAGTCCAACCGGATTTTAAACAGATTAGCGTAGCTTTAATTCACAAAAACATCATGTGACCCTGGAAAAAATGTGTGCTGATAAAAATAAAATGAAAAAACTGGATTTTTAGTGTTTCCATTCAGTTTAGGAGAATTTAAACCAATCCCGAACAATTTATTCCTAATAAGTATAGAGCAGGGAAGTCTGATTATACTCTACTTGATCCAGTTCTCTCTCTAATTCAAAATAACACTTCAAATCAAATATATTCAGTTTATTTCTGTTATGTCTAGTGAATTCAGCCAATAATAAGCTGTAACGGTACATGGTTTGTAACGTTCTTTGGTTCGCTTTAGTTAAGAGAAACAAACAGGTGGAAGAAAAGAAAACATCATGAAAGTGTGTTAGAAATAGTATTTTATTACGATTATTATTTTACTTTTCAGATGAAAATAATACTTATGCTGCCTGGTTGTGTTACATCTTACTCATTTGGCAGTAAACCTACAATCTAGTTAACTACTTCCCAGTCCAATCTAGTTATATTCAAGTTCATTTATATTCATTTCTAATAAAAACAAACTAATTAAGTTAGCGTATTTCAATACAGCTCTGTTTTCATTTATTCCTAACATCTTGTAGTCTGTTATACCAACAAAAATACTGCCTAGTTAAATCCAATTCAAAATCGAAAAATCCTGTTTACAGAAACCATCCAGACCTAATTCAGACAAACCTATTTCTAAACCCAACCTGTACAGACTCCAATTAAACAACCTATAATTTAGTTGTTCTATTTTTATTTAGGATTAATATGTCCCAGTTCAAGTCAGTTCGAGTTAAAGATTATTCAAAACATTCTCTGTAAAAAAAAAAGATTCTCAGCAGGATCCATAGAAGGTTTGTTTTTTCTTGTGTTCTGCTTTTAAACATTCCCAGTTTTAATCAGCCTTTGGATTTTCGTTTTCCTTATCTGATCAGTGTGCATTTAAAATTCTTCCTGTTTCTCACACAACTTTATTAGCCATTTATTTATTCTCATTTTAATTTTATATAATTTTAAGTCTCTAACAAGATGCAAACACTTTTTTCATATATATATATATATATATATATATATATATATATATATATATATATAGATATAGATATATATATAGATATGCTTTTTCATTGGTAATATTGATTAACATTAATTTAAATATATTCAAAGATATTATGTTATTGATCAAATAAGAAAACAGTATTGTTTACTGTTTACATTTTATTTATTTATTACTAATGTTGTAATTTCTCTGCACTGTTGTTTATAGTCCATTATTGTCTTTTAAATGTAAAGTCCTTACGTTTATGAAATAATCTGTTCATGTTTTTTGTCTCTCTAGTCTGATGGTTCTATAGTTTTGATCGTCATCCTGGTGCTGCTGGCACTTGTGGTCTTGGCCCTCATGTGGTGGTTGTGGCCTCTCTGCTGCACAGTGGTGAGTGTTGGTAATCCACTCGCCTTCGGTTAACTGCTGTGTTTCGATCATGCACGCATAAAGGATGACATCGACCTCTGTGTTGACTAATTTAGAGGCAAATTGTCATAGTTACTACGTCTAATTTTAACTTTACAGAAGTGAGAAAACCTGTTTTTTTCTTAGCAGCATCTGCAAACTTCCTGTTTATTTAGTTGTAGGCAGTTTAAATAAAGCACGTTTTTATACTTTAGTTTTACAGCCAACAAACAAACAAACCCAAACCACCAGGTAAAGAGAAAGTTAAGGTGGGTTTGTTTGGAGTATGCTCAGTGTAGTTCCCAGTCATATTCTGATGGAAAAACATCGGTAAATATTAGCTTATCTCTGTGACTCGTGCAACCACAGTGCAATATGGTGGTTCTCACTGCAGCCTCAGGAAGGAAGTGCAGCAGCCACATCCTCCATATCTGGTGAAGGTAGCTGCCTAAACATTAATTTCTCTCTGCTGTTCTGCAAAGATGCAAATAAATACACCACGGCACGGATTAGTGAGGCAAAGATCTGAGTGGCAGTTGCCGAACTTCTGTTTACAGATCTCCAACATTGGTTCTTCCCCGGGAGAGATGTGATTAATAATAATACCCCAGATTTTTTATGGCTTAATCCTATCAAATATTTCCCTGCTCCAACTTAAACTGCGTTTGCTGCTCTTGTCAGTCAGCTTGTTGAGTTCCAGTCACACTTTTTAAAGAATTTTGCAGCAGGACTAGAAAAACAAGTCAGAGTAGTTAAGCAGAATATGATTTTATTTTAATTTTTTATATTATTATTCATTTTATCTCTAATTAGAAAACAAACAAACAAACAAAAAAAACATTTGGCCAAATCAGGATTCATCAACAGAGACAAATCCTGTAGGATTTAGTGAATCTTTCAGTGTCAATGTACGATCTAGGTCATAGCAATAGTACGACACCATTATTCTGATTAAACAGGTCGAGAGAGAAATGTAAATAGAGCGTTTTATGAAGGCTAAGTTTGAAATAATAGCAATTGAATTTACAGGACTGACATTCTTGAGCACCAATTTTATTGATAACAAACATGTTCATGATTCTGGTGGATATTTATGTTTTATATTGTGTAATAATTTGGTTCTACTGTCCTACTATTTTGTTCCTGTATGTTTTTTGTTTTAAAATTGTGGGGGAAAAAGACGGAGAGTGGGGACATGACAAGAGGAAATAGAGCTGCCTTTCCCCCCTTCAAAATAAAAGCATTAAAATAAACCGCTAACTAATTAAATGTATCATCAGATGTCAAACTCTCTTCATCTGAAAGTTTACAAACAAATAAATAAATTAGAGCTTTGCATTTTATCTTGTAAATTGAATGTAAGGAAAGTCTGCTAACTGTTCTCAAAGTTAAAACGCTGACATTTATCCCCACTATTGGGGCTTTAGTGGATTAGCAGTAGCATCCTTACCTCTGGTTAGATTGTTATTAACTATATTATAAGATGCTCTCAGACTAAAGTGGGTGAGTGTCATTGCATATTTATGATTGCCAGAGTAAATGCTGGTTTATGCTTATCAGCCTCGTTATAACTGTGGATATGACGCTGTGGGTTAAAGAGGAGCTTTCTCTATAAGCTGGAGGTAAAAAGGTTGTGCAGTAAAGCTACAGGATGCCAGATTTTTTCTGCCCCACAGGCTCATATTGTTTATTTAGTCCTGGGTATTCATTAAAACTACTGTTTTAAAATCCCTCAGTCTGCCTGCACCCCCGTCATAAAACAATTTTTAGCCACTTAACCAATTACAGAAATCCACACCAGATTATGGTTTGGGGCTATGAGAGAGGGGTTGCAGATGGTGTGCACCACCTCTTTCTCTAAACCTTTTTTAACGAGATCTGATGAAGGCAAATGTTCCCCCCCCTCCCATCACTCACCTCACTCACCCCTGAAATGATAGACGTCACCTGGCTTTGTGGACCTGAAGGGATCCCGTCCAGGATGCGATGGAAGCATATTTTGGAAAACCAACAAAGGCATTAAAATGTAAACCCCCTGCAGCATGTCTGGCCGCGGACGTGTTTGTCTTGGTGGAGGGAGCTGCTGTTGCCTTCCACCGAGGGACTCGGCAGAAGAGGAGGGCCATGTGTGGCTTGTTAATATTTAAACCCCCAGTCTGCCAGGCTTCAGCAGTCGGGATGAGGCGAGGAGGCCACACGCGCACACACGCGAGCCTCCCTCTCTTCCTCTGCCTGCGCCCGGCGTGGCCTGACGCCAGCCGAGGGGTCAGACAAGCTGTGGAGTGGTAATTTCTTTGTTTATCGTTTGTTTGGAAATTTAAGCCCGGCATGGCGTTGCTTTTTGTTTGAATTCAGTTTTGAAAGGCACGGGAGTTTATCTGAATTACTGCAAAACTGGAAACACTTTTGGAAACATTTTCAACTCATTTGGTGCTTAATGTGTTGATCACTTCGAATGATTTAGTGTTACTTCATATAACCCCCCCCCCCCAGGCATTGCAGAACCTTGTTTACTTTACTTCCCAAAGCCAGGTTAGAGTTAACAAGTTTTAAACGTTCAAATATGCTACCTGCCACTGATCCGTCATAGTGAAGCTGGTGAATCGGCCTGACACGACAGCGTTTGGGATTGGGATGTTTAGCAGAGACATCCATATGTGGACGGTGCCCTGAGTGCGTCTGATTGGTCTGATTCCCCGCGGTGCGGAGGCTGTGGTGGCCGGCCGCTGGGGCCGGTGTCAGATGGCGAGGCGTCCCGCGGTTCCGTTTTTTAATTACGCCGCGGCGCCGGAGGGAGCCCACATCTGTCCGTCAGGTGGCTGGGAAAAGATCAGCGCAGCTCCGGAGTTTGTGTAATGCTTTATTTAGCCCACAACATGTGCGGGAAATCTGCTGCATAATTACTTAATAAAAAGAGATAATCCGGCGAACGTAAGGTGTGGCGGAAATGCTGTTAATCAGCGTATGGAGGGGTCACGGTAGACCTCAGCAAGATTTGCGTGCAGCCAGTCGGGTGTCAAAGAGGAATTAATTAACCCTAATTGATTGTTTTTCATTATTCTAATGACAACACTGCAGCGAGTCCGGCGGTATCCCTAAGCTTAACTGGGAAGGAGACAGCTGTTTGGATCTATGATAACCCATAATTAATGTGCTCCTTTTATTTTTCTCCTCCTGATCCACTTTAGCAAATGCAAAAGCAGCTCTGACTTTAGTGTGAGTGTCTGCCGTCACACGCTGACCGGTGGGTTACCCGGAGGGCGAACTGGGATTTTAGGAATGACCTTGTAGCAAAACCAGCTGATGACGATGTCTGTCCATCATGTTTATTTCAAGATTTTAGAAAGATTTTCTTTCACCATAGTTAATTAAAATAAAATGTAAAAATATAAAAACGGTCGTTCCTGCAGCTTATCTTAGCTTTGCAGACATGGCAGCCATTTTTGATTTCCGAGGTAAGCGTAGGTCAGAAACCTCCAACCGTCAGGCGAATGAAAGTGGCTTTGCTGGTTTGAAGAGGTGAAGGTCAGCAGTCAGTCAAGCGAACACAACAAATAACATTTATCTTAATCACTGACTATGTTTTCTGGACAACTCTTTCCAAAACAGATGAAAATAATAAAGGTTGGAGGAAGAGCATCCGTAAAACATCACTTTTGATTGGATCCGTTTGTCAAATGGTGTTTGTAGTTCTGGGTCTGTGCTCAGGGTTGTAAAGCAAGCTGCTCACGGGTGTTTGTTGCCTCTTTTCCACGAGGTCCACAGTCGCGGAGGCAGTCACGAACAGTTGTGTAATCAACCAATTCCTCCACCTGAGCTGTGGATCTCAGCAGCTCCTCTAGAGTTCTTGTTCTCGGCTTTTTGGGATTTAAATCCATAATGACATTAAACAGCCATGCACTGCTCTCTGTGGATCTGTTGCATCAGCTTCTGGATTCTGATTTTCGTGCAGAGCTGCAAGTTAAAAGGCCGTTAGCATTTTTATAAGGTCGTCCTATATTTTCACTTTAAACTCCACGCTTGTGTTGTTGTTTTCTGGGAGCTCTACATGCTGTGGCTTTCTTATACGCAAATGTTTCCGTTATTGTAACATTTCAGATGGTGAGTTTGTTTGTTGGCCGGTGATCTGATACTCCTCCTCCTAGGCCTCTCTGTTGGTCGCTGCGTTCCCTCCAGTGGTTGATGGTGGACACCTGAGTGACACCTGACAAATGTCAGGCTCCTCTTTGCTTTGCAGTGCACATCTAAAATAGTTCGTCCAGGCATCTTATCCCTGAGTGGTATCGCATTGTGGACAACCTGCTCCTCAGGTGCCACGTCTTTCCAGGCTGTCAGGGCGGCTGCTGCCGGGCTGCTCACTCCGATGTCAGTAAGCCGTGTCATGGAGATCTTTGTGTGGACATGTTGTTTTTTTTGTTTTTTTTGCCGACACTCATCTTCCCTGCAGACAGGACTTGGAGCCGAGCCCCATCCTCTTCCTCTGCATCTCATTGGAGCTAATTAACTCCTTAGGACTTTATGATTGAGGGGATCGCTTCCGAGTACTTAACCCAATCCAATTAATTAGAGGCTAAACGGGCTGCAGCGCTCGCCCCAAAGACTCCCCCGTCAACAAGTTGATTTTCTGCTTTTCTTTATTTCGCATGGGGGGCCCCTGATGTTGGTTTACAAGCAGGATCCTTGTAATCAGCAGTCAGGGGGGCGGCGCTCGGCGCCTGTGAGGCCCGGCAGCGACGGCGTCATGAGATGAGCTCGGGGGACCGTTAGGCCGCGTCACCTGTCAGGAATCAGTCCCATCAGGCTCGGCTGTGTCTTGATAAGGTTTGAGTGCACGTCCTCCTGCTGACCAGCTGTGTTTGCTTTTTCTGTTTATTCAGGTCATCAAAGACCCACCGCCACCTCCTCCACCTTCTCGCCCCCCTCCACCTGTGAGTATGTCACCGCCATGTTGCTGCGAAACGTGGGGACGACGGCGCGACTGCCTGCAATGCAGATTAGATGCCACAATCCTGCCCATGTTAATTCATTTTAGGCTAAAAGTGAAACACTTTATTTTAACTGTTAGTAAAAGTAAGTTATTTTAGAACGATAACTCAACAGCAATAGCAGAAATAATACATACATATTCAAAAACAATGATTAAAGAAAAATTTAAACTGATAATTAATTACACTAGATCATTTTCAATAATAAAATAAATATTTAAAAACTTCTTTAAAAACAGGTCAAATAAAAAAGAATCTTACAATGTCATGTAGAAAATTGATTCATTAATACAAGAAGATAAAGATTTGATTTAGTAAATACATTTGATACAAACATGAGTAAATTGATAAAGCATAGTTTTAATAGCAGTGTTGTTAATTTAGATGTTTTCATTAGAAAATGGCCTCTAGAAAAAAAATCTATCACTTTCCCTGACAACTAAAGTTTCCTCTAAGAGGAACAAAGTCAAATCTGGACAAACTCAATATGGTGTGAATATAAAAAGAATCGACATGTTGATTAAAGTTAGGTGTTGAGGAGGATCTATGATGCTGTGGGCCTGTTTGTTTCGCTTACAGCCTGTCAACCTTGTTCTAGGAAAATAGCTGTTTAAGAGTTTGACATTGAAAATGAAAATATAGCATCTTCTGCCATAAATGTCATTGACCTTTGTTGCTTCGGAAGGTCACTGATGAACATGTGATCAATTAAAGAGGTAATAGTGAACGGTTAGGATAAGTTAGGTATCGATGGCGGTGGTGGAAGCTGGAATATGGGAGCTGGAACATTTCCACCTCTGCACAAATAAAAGTATTAGTTTTTCCACATTTTTGCTCTTCAGGGAATTCTGCTTTTATAAAAGATCAATTTTGAGGCTGATGCTCATTTTTATCATAAGGGGGGCACAGCTAGAGGATAAATCAGGTATTTTTCATGGCGATTTCATCTTTCTCTTGCTTCCTGATAAAAATAAAACAATCAGATGAAGGATCTGCTTCTTCCTTCCTGTTGTCATCCAGCTGGAAATGTTCTCACTGTTTTGGTGACTTAATAGAACCGTGCGACTCTTTTAACAGGAACCGGAGCCGCTGCCGAAGACGAAGTGGCCGACTGTGGATGCCTCGTACTACGGAGGAAGAGGAGCAGGAGGGATCAAACGCATGGAGGTCAGAACCTGAAGTCACCCTGAAAGCCGGCTTAGTTTAACCCTAGAGGAGAGCAGCTAAAATGGACGCTCCACATGCGAACGTGACGCACATCTAAGGGGCTGCAGTCCCATAACCCCCGGAAACCTGCTGAGGTCGGGGGTTTTTCATGATGCTCGATGTCGTTGGAGTTGGGGGCGGGCAGCGGGCCGGCCGTCCCTCGTCACTCCTCTGATGCTTCTGACATGACAGGTCCCGCCATCTCGTCCTGAT
>JAVLVB010000595.1:177159-199174 GCA_032876305.1 Orestias chungarensis
ATATATATATATATATATATATATATATATATATATATATATATATATATATATATATATATATATATATATATATATATATATATATATATATATATATATATATATATATATATGAAATTTGTCGAACATTTTCTACTCTGTCTTTTAAAACAGGATGATTCCCTATTTTCCCATCATCCTCTGGGTTCAATTAGCTCCTGATTGTTGCTGAGCTGCAGGCCCGGGTATCTATTCTCTCACAAACAGCCATAATCTTCCCCACTCGGGACTTTAAAGCAAAGTCAGCCTCTTCTTTGCACCTGCATTTAGAGCACCACGCTGGGAGGACCTCCAGGTCTACTCAAACGATTATTGAGTGATCGTATATCTTATTCATGGCATGGCTCCATTTTCTTCCTGGGACTGGGACGCATCCCGGAGATGATTCTAAGAAGCTGTTCTATATTGTCTCGGCTTAACCTACAGCTTGGAAAATGTGTCGCTAATTAATCACCTCTTTTCTTTTCTGGTCCTTGCAACAGATGTGATGACTTTAATTAAAAAGCGGGACAGCTTGACTAACAAAGACACACGTCAACATGATCAT
The DNA here is from genome assembly GCA_032876305.1 of Orestias chungarensis. NCBI lineage: Eukaryota > Metazoa > Chordata > Actinopteri > Cyprinodontiformes > Cyprinodontidae > Orestias > Orestias chungarensis. Next base: position 177,749 of record JAVLVB010000595.1, read on the forward strand.
AACCACACACACACACCTGGCAGCCACACGTACAGTCACAAGAAGACGTTTAGTGGACTTCCCCTGGAGTTCTCGCTACTTTCTCAGGATTTGCGAAGGAATGTCGATGCTGATCACGAGAAAGCAGGTATGAGTTAGCACAATGTTGAGATGGAGGGACGTCAGCAAAGACCTCAGGGAAGCAATTATCTCCTCCCCATCGATTCTGGAATGGTTGTAGGGCCATCTACAGATGGATGGGACGTCTTCGTTCTACATAGTCTTCTTTAATCTGGGTCTATTCCCTAGATTAGTATTTCATAGTCATGAATGGACAATTTAAGGGAGAACGAGGGGGCTTGGTTTTGAGGTTTTAAGTTGAAATGATCTTCTCTTTTAAAACTAAGATGGTTACACAGGTTTGTGAACGTGCCTCTGAATAAACTATAGCAGCACAAACAGTCAATTCAGTTTGTTTATATAGCGACAATTCACAATACACAAAAAAAACTGGTTTAAATCCCATCATCCATACATTCCAACTGAGTTTAGTTCATTATCTAATTTAAAAAGTTCTCAATGTGAGGAATCCCATTGGATCGTGTCGCATAATTGACACACAGGATTTTCTCCTCTTGGACCGGCATGCAAAAAGCAGACGATATTTTCTGTTGCGCTTTTGACTTTTCAGGCAACCCCGCATACCGAGCAAACAGTAGAGAGGAAAAACTCCCCTTTAACGGGAAGAAACCTGGTTTAGTATGTACGTCTGAGGTGCAGACGCAGCAAAAAGATGCAGAGGAACTGATCCGGAAGAACTTTCTATGTTAAAATAAAAGTAAAAAAAAAAAGTTAACAGCAGGAGAGGGTAACCGTTGAATTGTTCGAAGCATTTTCTTTACTGATGTTCCCCTCCAGAAATGTGTCACAGTTTACAGAATGCCACTCCAGGTTTAGCTGGTATGGAAGGAAAGACTCCGAGCTAATGAACTTAACCTACTGTTTTGGAATGAGGCATGATAGAGATAGAGTAAGTGCCTCCTACTCACTGTTAGGCACTGTAGGGTGAGGTTGATGGTCTGGGCTTGTATTGCCGGTACAGGACATAACCTTGCACCTGCGAAGCTCTCTTCTTACCAAGTGTGAGAGCTTTGCAGAATCAAGTCCATGAAGTAAAAAGGTGGTCAGTGATGTGCGAGGTAGATGAAGGGGTACTGATACTAAGCAAAGTCATACACCGTGTGGATTTAGGAATTTAGAAACAGAAACCTACGGGTGGAAACAAAATGATAAATATCCTGAGCAACAACAGGCCAGCTAATCATAAAGCTGCTGAACAAATTGCTATGAAGACAAAAACTAAACGACTTAAAACTGTAGGAAAAGTATCAAAATGCAGAAAGACTTAATAATGGTGTGAGAAAACCAAGAAGAATCTCAAGACATTATTATCTAACAGTCTGATCTCTTCTGTCGATGCATCGGCACGCCTTCATCTTCTGTATTTCTGTTTTTTTATCCTGCTCAGGTGCGGTGGGGAGAAAAGGGCTCCACTGAGGAAGGGGCCCGACTGGAGAAGGCCAAAAATGCTAAGGTGTCCGTACCCGAGGACGCGGACGAGCCGATGATCAAACGTCCAACGCCAAAACCGTCTTCCAGCAACAGGCAGGCTGAGAACAAATGGTACACTCCCATCAAGGTGCGTCCGCCACAGTTATGGTTCCTTACAGAGCTCAGATCTTCACTGGTCCTCCCTCAAGAGGAAAGGTGAAGAAGAAAAGCTAAATCAACTCAAAGGAGAAAACTAAGTCAAGCATTTTCTGGCCTTACATCTTCAAAAGCTATATTATAAAGTATCTAATATATTTATAATATCTTAAATATATATTTAATGGTATTTTTAATCAAGTTAAGACAGTTTTTCTTTTGCATTTCAAATCCACAAAATAAGAATCTAGCAGTTTATTTATTTATTTTTTGTTTTTTTCAGAATTGTATTAAACTGAAAAACGTGGGTTTATTTTTATACTTGGATTTTAAGATGCCCAATATCTGAATCAACTAGTGTCCCTTTGGTTTGCTTAATTATCAAGTAAAATCCTGTTTCTTCCTGCAGTCTTTGAATGCAGCACAGCTATAAACATCCCGTAGCTCTGGTTTGTGAACGCATCAGCCAAGAACATTTGCTTTGATGCTGTTTATTCAGGTTTACTGGTCTGAAGGTGAAGGTTGGAGAAAAATGCTCTGATGATCTTCTGTTGAATTGAAAACCGCCAGAATTATCAAGAAACACGATCCTGTTCTACAATTACATTTCACTGCAAGTTGTACCTTGAGTGTGACAGTAAAGTTGATTAGGATTCATATGGTTTTGTCATTACTAGGGATATGCAAATTTGGGCCAGTATATTTATCCAGTTCTAAAACTGCTCTCAGAGACGTTGTCAGTATTTACCAACCACAGGGTGACGTTGCTCCTCTACTTGTGATAAACACCTCCAACCATGTGCTGCATTATTCAGTGTCGCAAACAACAGCAACAGGATAGAAATAAAGATGGGGTATTGATATTGTTTCAAGTTTACAAATTGCACCGTAACCGTTCTCTTAAAAGAAAAAAGACTAACATCCTAATAGTTTCAGATCGAGACTTCTTAAAAATAAGGTCTTGTTTTTCCATAAAGCTTGAACTGTATGGTCATGATGTTCCTCTATCTCTGCGCCATCAGGGTCGCCTGGATGCGTTGTGGGCTCTGTTGCGGCGGCAGTACGGCCGAGTCTCCCTCATGCGTCCCACGTCTGCAGACCAGGTAGGATTGGTAGAAGTGCTTGTCATCCTCATCTGCCGACCCACCGCACCATCACGTACAATATTTTTGTTATGCAGCAAATGTTGTGGTGGCAAACAGAAGAGTAAACATGCCTTTGTTCAGATATGTTACATGATGAAAATACTCAATGAGACAAAGTTGTTCTTTCTAATGATGATGTCTATGAATGTTCTTTTGTGTCCGTTATTCAAAGGGTATTCGGACAGGAAGTAGAGCACAGGGAGAAGGGAGTTGCATGGTAATCAAACTGCGCTGAGGACTGTAGCCTTTAGCGTACGATGCGCCTGCTCTACCACTGACAAATATGGTGTCGATTTACAAAGTGTTTCGATGTAAAACATCAGACAACAATCTGAGGTTACCATCATGTGTCAAACATTTTGAGTCTCAACAAGTACAAGGACTTGACAAGGACATCAGTGGGAATTATATGTCAAAGAAAAAGACAGAAAGAAATCACTCCTTGTCCAGCAACGGCTCTTCTCCCACCTGTGCTCCTGGTAACCAGTCGACGTCTTCTTGTTCCCTTTCTGTGTGTAAATCCAGCTATATTCAGAGAGCTGGTGGGTGAGGGCGTTTCGGGGTAAGGGCTGGGACTGACGTTTTTTTTCATAATCCATTAATCGTGAAAAATAATCGACGGATTACGATTAATCGATTATTCGTCTTTTAACATGAATTTTATTTAGCCTTTACTTTCCCATATAAGCTATTAAAGCAAGTTTTCATCATGAAAAAGCAAAAGACAAGAGACCTGTGCAGGTCATGCATTTCTTTAACTTTGTTTAAGGGAACGAATGAGCTAAACAGTGTCAAATATTTGTTCATTATTAGGCAAAAAATACAAAAAATTAGGTAGAACTTCATTCAAATTGAAGAATTAATACTAAAATCTCAGCCCTTATTAAGCTCTACATTTAAATTGATATTTTATTTTATCTTTATTGTGAATGTTCAGCAGGAGGCTGACTTGTTTTTAGTAATAATATGACCGTCTGTCTCTGCCAGCATGTTTAGAACAGAGTTATTAACATTATATTGACATTGCTGCTCCATCTTGTTCCACATCTATTAGTTTATTGTTGCTTGTTTGTTTTTCTGCAGAAGAAACACAAAATAACGAAATAAGTACACGGGAAAAGTAACGAAGCTGCGAACACACCTAAAACGCTAAACTGATATTAACTATTAACTTATTGACACTATTTAGCGCCTTTATTTTCTTATCAGCCATCATTATTGCCACCTATTGACCTCAGACATTAAAAAATAAGTTATAAATTGACTGCTTATGGTAAAACTTGATTATAAAGCAACTAATCGACAACTAAAGTAGTTGTCTACTATATTAATAATCGATTTTAATCTATTAAATGAGTTGTTTCAGCTGTAGTTGGGGTCAGGGTTGGAGTTTTGGCCTCTTGTCTGGCGGGGTCCACCTTGGACAGGTTGGCATGTTTTTGGCTGTTGGAAAAAGCTCAAGCTCAGCGAGAAACAAGACATGTGGGAAACTACATGCACAATGATCCCTGGATGGACCCTAAGTCCTAATCAACCTTAAAACTGCATTATTTCTGGCCAAAAAAATGGAATTGAAACAGAACGCTGGCATATTTTATTGACTTCTGGCCAATGCCTTATTCTTTACTCTGCTTCACCTGGTGGCCTTCTACTCATGTTTGAGTCACCAATGGGGTTAACACACATGCACGGAGCCATAAAGTCATTGTGGTCTTATTTGATCAATGAAAAAAAATATTTTACGTAGGAAAATATATTTATTTAGAGATTAATCCATTCCATATGTGGTTATTCCATGTGATCTGAATAGACGTACCTATTTAAGTCGTCTGTGTCGTCCTGTTAGCAACATTAATTTATAGCTTTATTGTTTCTGTGAGTGAATGCAGTCTTTCAGCAGAGGAAGCCTCTGCTTCGTGTGTTGTTTATACTTCGGCGGTGATGTAAGCTGCACTTACAGCTGTGGCGCCTCACAGAAAGGAAGCAGGACATGGACGGCCTAATATGGTCAAACCGTTGACTTCTCCCAGCCTAAGTCAGGGAAGAGGAAACGTGCTAAAGCACAGAAACCCAACGCCCCGCGAGCAGTTTCCAGAACTGCCACCAACTCGGAGGTAACCAGATGTTTTGGTGTGTATTAGGCGCTCTAATACGGCTCATAATCCAAAAACACCGTCTGCTGTGGATTTAAAGCTCCTCACATAATCTCAAAATGAAAGGCTACGGACAGAAAAGCTAATGCCATGGATTTAAAACAGAAATGCAAGCTATATTATTAACATATATATGCATATTATAATATATTTAACAGATTTGTATATGTGGGAATTTAAAGTTTTCAAGTTCCTGCAGCATTCCTTTCATCCTGTGATCTAAAGCAGAAACACTTTCTTTGAAATAACACTGTGCATCTCTGAGGTGGGTGGTTCTGCTCAGTTCCGAGGTCAGAGAACAGGATCCATATGGGTTTGATTCAGAGGATGATGTCAGGCTGTAAATCTCTCCAGTGGGATCAGGTGGAGTGCTACTCAGGGCGTCACCCTGCTTTCATAAATCACAGCAAATCTTCAGTGTTAACGTCCTAAACTCTGCTGGTCTCAGCATGTTGATTGTTAAGGTCTATCACAAACACATTAGGAATCCTCTTAGAACAACTTTACCATCTCAGAAGGACAAAGTGGCATATGTTATGTTTGCAAAAACACACAAAGACCACCAATAAATAGATGATTAAAAGTGATTCCTATTGTCATTCCTGTAGTTTACACCAATAAAACGTCTTTGTTGCTTTATTCATGATGCCTACATGAGATCATCTTACATGTGAAGTCACCTCTGGTTCAGGAAGCTCACGGATTCTTGTTTAGTTCATTTTGGCTAAGACAGGAAACAGTCGAGTCTAATCTTTATTCTGGTCACTCAGAAAAAAACTCTACTTTTGATTCTGTGATCACGACTGTAACCGAGAGACTCCAGAGACGAATCAGACAGCGGGGCCACAGGAAAAGTTGTGTTTGAAGTGACACCACGGCTGAGCAACAGCAGACTTTTGTTACCACTTCTTGTTTTTTAATGGATTTGTCCCCGACGGTCAGAACTGCGATGGTTGCAGCTGGTGGTCAAATAAATAGAAAACTTTCTAACCCGGCGAAACAAAAACATCTATTTTTAAGTTTGGTTTTAGATCAGTAAGGCAGATTTTTTCTAAATCGGAAATTTTGGTTTCATTTTTATGATTATTTGATATTACCATCCTATGTAGATGAAGATATTGCCGCTATGGTCCTACCTTTTTCTAGATCAACACAGATTCACTGTGTTGATTTTTGAGTTTCCGACTGAGAAGCTACTGGGAACTTCATACGGATCTGATGATTATGATAATATTATAACAGTAATAAGATTCTTTGGAAAAGCTGATCAGTCGCAGACTCTGTGCCATTTTTGGAAAAATGGGCTAAAGAGCTTGCTTTTTGTAAACATTGCAAACTATAAAATTAAACAATCAGAACAAGTCAATGAAAGAATCCACGAATCAGTGGCTTCTGGCAAATAATTCAAAAAAATATTAAAATCATTATTAAAAATAAATAATCATAAATAAATGACTAAATACCTGAATAAATGCACATATTTACTCATAAATATGTAGGATAAGACAAAAGGAATTAACACAAATTATTAATCAATAAATAAATAATCACAAACAGAAATTGGAGCAAACCAGTCCCATAGTAAAATGTATTTGCTCTGCAAAAACAAACACATAGAAACATAATCAAAATAACAAATGAAATGATTAAAAATAATCTGTCAAATTTCCTGACAGAAATGCTTTTTTCAGTTGAATCTTTTTTGTTTTCAACTTGCTTGTAATCAATAAGCTTCTGAATATTTATTTTTTTGCACTGATCATCTGATCTTGAGCCAGTCATGTGGCGACGCAAGCGGTCGACTTAGACGCAATGATGCAAAACGATTCCATATTTTTCAGTTCAGTCGTTCAAACAAACGACGCAATTTTACTTCATACTCATCCCTTTTGACGTTGTGGCAACTATTGTGACAATATCGAGTTGTGCCATTGCGATAACAGTGAGAATCACACAAATTCTGCTTTTCAAAATGGTCTTCTTTAGGACGCCAGTCACACAAGGAAATTAGATTGATATCACTTTTCTGGACACAGAAACTGAAAATGAATCTCTATAATGGAACAAACTGTGGGGGGGGGAGTAATAATGACAAATCTGTAAGTTTTTTGGAGTTTCCAAAAATCATTAATCATCATCATTAATCATTCATGATAAGAAATCTGTCAGGATAACGATAAACTATATGATAATGAACAAGCCTAACACGTAACCGGTGGTAACAGCCTAAAATTGTTAAAAAAGTATTGAATCCCTTACCTTGAAGTTTAAAGTGCTGTTTTGTAAACGTCATTAATGAATTAATGTTGGCTTAATTGTAAAACAGAAGATCTTTCCTGGTCACAACCATCACCATCTATAACAACTCCTTAGTTAAACGAGTCTCTTCAACAACATTTCATTTCCCTTTGGGATAAATAAAGTATTTTTGATTTGAGAGAGAAAACTGTCCTGCTGCGGGTTCAGAGAGCAGAGCGATGGCGTGGAGAGGAATGAAGGGAGCGAGGAGGGAAGGTGTGGAGGGAAGACGCAGCGTTTGATGGCGGACAGGAAACCTCCAGGGTCATGAAATTTTCAGCAGCCTCCATCCGCCGGGTTACAAGGACTCGTACAGGTGTAAGTAAGCAGGTTGTCGCAGACATCTGTTCAGCACGGGGAGCTGGTCCCCCCCACCACCAGCACCACTCCTCACCCATCACCAGCTTCCTCATCCCTGCAGCCTCTTCTCTTCCCCACCCGCCCCCCCCCCCCCTCTTGTTTGTCACTGCTTGCGCCTGGAGTCAGACCACTGGACTGTCAGCAGATGTAGAGGAGAGAGGAAAAAGAGAGTGAAACACTTTTTTTTGCTGTTTTTATTTTTTATTTAAATCTTTTTTTCAGTTTTCTTTTTCCATGGTCTCACATTTAGAGCCCGGGGGCTTCCGACACCAAAGGTAGAGCTGGGGTGGACACAGCTGCAGAGTCGAACTTGCCCCAGGCACAAATAAAGGGATCTAATGCGGTTTGACTGTGTTGTGGGTGAGAGCGGGGAGCCAGGGAGGCACTTCAGAGCCAGCTTAGCGCAGCAACATCTGCCGTCGAGTTTATTTTTTTCTTTTTCTCCCCGGGATCGGCTGGGGACAGCAGGTAGAGGAAGGTGGCAGGGAGCGGGAAGGAGGGCCGGCCTCGCCGCCGATGCTCTCCCAGGCACCGTTTGAAGAGGCGTGCGTCGGTTTGCATGCATGGGGCATTTTTTCCTTTTGTCTCTCACCTCCCACCTTCACATGCTAGGTTTTGTTTTCTGAAAGCAGCTGTCCGCAAAATGTCAAAACAAGGTGTGCGAGGAACGAAACCACAACACGCATTAAATCCTCCTCGTCCTCCTACGGACGAACAGCCGAGCCAGGAGCGGCGAGAGCAGGCGCTAAGAGTTGTTCCTGCGTGTTTCCACTTGGATTCGTTCCTCTCGCTCTCATCTGTTCCTCACCAGGGGGACGTGTGGGCTGTGTGTGTGTGTGTGTGTGTGTGTGTGTGTGTGTGTGTGTGTGTGTGTGTGTGTGTGTGTGTGTGTGTGTGTGTGCGTGTGTGTGTGTGTGTGGAGGTTAATGTTATTACATGCTGGACTCCTAAACTATTGCTAAAGTACAGTCAGCCTTTTTAGTGGCGGAAATATGCTTTTATAAAGTAATAATTCATTAAATTTTCTATAACAAAGTGGCCCAAGGAAAGAGGAGAACCAAGCAGAAAGGAAGCTGCTTGTGTGTTGTTGCTCTTCATGTAACTTTAATAAAATCCCTGCAAACGTATCTGTGGGATCCGTCACAAAGGAATGTAATAACAGCATCTGTGGAAGGACGAAAATCCTCAAAACTGTTAAGGGTGGAACTCATAGAATAATCTGGTATGCAGTTCCTATAGAAATATCAATTTTAATCCTTGCAGCTGCTCAGTAGGTTTAAAAAGATTATCCAGAATCCCATTTCTTAGATTCCTCCATCCATTAAACCATCTTTCCTTTCTGTCTTTCTGCCTTCATTCTATCTATTTATTTATAAAACCAGCAATTAAACTATCCTTCCTCCCTTCATCCATCCTTTATTTTGTAAATAATTCAAAGCTTCTATATATTGATCAAACAGTTAATCCATCTATCCATCCTTTTGATCTATCCATCCTTTCGATCTATCCATCCTTTCGCTTTAAATTCAAATAGAATATAAGTCAAATCAGTGGATGATGGAATAAAAAGACTAAAAGTGGTTAAAAGTTAAAGAAAAAAAAAAGAAAAACAGAAACTCCTCCTTGGACCTAATTCAGGTCACGCTGCCGTCGGTGTCGTGGGAGTTTATAATGAAGTGTCTGTGAAAGGAGGGACTACACGGAGCCGCTGTGATGGAGGGAGGGGTTCATGTTAAACGGACGCTTAATATTTTAACACAGGAGTGGAATTAGCAGAGAGCCACTGGGGGTGAAGTTGACGCCACGTATCTCTGCTCGATCACAGCAGTACGTGAGACGGAAAAGCACAAATCTGGTTTCAAAAAGTCCTGACTTCTGCTCCTTTTCTTTATACTTTAAATCCAAGATGTTGGATGTTCCTTAAATCTTTTCGAGTGGTCTCTGAGAAAAGCTGTTGAAGCTGAACGTCTTTCGGAGGTTTTCTTCAATGCCAAAACCATCCGACCCGATGGACAAACGTATTGCTGAGCTACGGCCGCGCCTCTGACCATCCAGCCTAGATCGATCCGACCTAGGCTGGATGGAGGAGCATTCAGACATCTGGAATTTGATGGCAATGAAATGATGGACAGAAAGAGAGACGCAGTCACAAAGTACAGTTCATGTGCTTTGAGACAAAAATTGCCAAACTGTAGCATAAACTGACCGATGATGCTTTTCTATTATGCTCATTTTCATCACATTCACTCACAGTTGGTGTGCGTGCCGTCCATCATACAGAATTTAATATAGGTAAACAAACAAGCCTTTAATAAGAACACATGGTTTTTGAGCTCGGATGTATTTCAAATTTTAGAAATTTGGAAAACATATCACGCTTCTTGGATGCGAGACAGGAGCGAAATCAGGCCGGTTTAAAACTTTTGCACAGAACTGTATCCTGTTGACACCATTAAGTTATCAGTAATTACGGCTTTGCTTCTGAGGCATGAATGTAATTACTGTAAACAAACAGATCCATGGCTGAGAGGATTGGCAGTCTCTCTCTGGCCTCTTCGCTGCATTTTTACATTGTGGAGCACCCGGGTCACATTTTGTGGGAAATTTTTCCGATGGTGCAAACGGAGCTCAAGTTTCTCTCAGAGTTTCTCTCAATAGCAGATGGTGGACGGAGTGATGGTGGGAGAAAAAAAAAAGATATTTCCAATATGTTTGTCTACAGATATCCGTCTCAGAGGAAAGCTTTGAGCATCATTTAGAGCATCTAGTTGCCTCTTTAAGAAACTCCGGTTTTACAACAAGACGTTGCTCTGAGTCTCATCGGAACCATTTTCCCTTTCAGCTAATATTACTTTTATTGCTTCATGATCCTACAAAAGGTGGATTAGCTTGAAGTCCGTTTCCATTCTGTGTGCTTCTTTTAAATTTGCTGAGCTTTCTGGTTGCAAAATGTCCTCAGAGGAGCTTTGATTATACCTGACGTTTAAAATTGTGCACTTGATTATCAAAAGGTTGTAGTTGATGTTTTCGCTTGTAATCATTGCTTGAATTATTGAATTGCGAATCCTTTGATTAATCATAATCATTATCATTTGATTAATGATTATAACAAAAACTGATCCATAATGCCTTGCTATAGTGCTACTGCTCATCACACAGGCTTGCGGACACAATTCATTCAAGGTAAACAGTAAAGCTAAATAGGAGCTCCAAAATGAAAAGTCTGGGATTTTTTTCTTGTTGTTGTTGTTAGCTAGAAGGAGCTGCTTTTTGTCTACTAGTGTGTTACGTAAGTGGCCTGTGTGTCAGAAAAATGAAAATCTTAACATTGAATCCAAAAACAAGCCGTAATTTTTGGGATTAATGCTGTGACATGTTTATATTAGAAATAATCATTCAGTGGCAGGTCGGTTGCTTCTCCTAATCGGGGTGTGAGGGACTATTTATTCATTCTGGACCTGGGAGTTCACTGGGACCCAACAAGTGAGATGCAGGGGTATGATTTGAAGTGAAATTTTCCCCGTTTCTAACCCAGGTGTAACGCACTGGTGTTCAACTAACGTCTGTGTTTGAAGAAGAAACTAAAAATGAGCTCCACTTTGCTCCTAGAACTTATATCATCTTTTAAAACGAACAAATCAAATTTGTGTTTTGGATTAGATCTGACCAAGCTGGTGGGAATCGTAGCTGAAACATCAACAATTTCATAGAATATCGAAGGGATCCGAAACAAACGGCTCGAGTAAAAACAGTTGCAGCAGCAGTAGATAAACCTAATACACTACACCACCGAATCAGATTTAAATGTTGGACTCGGCAGCGATGGATCAGCAGTAAACTGGCGGAAACCCTGGCTGCACTGGTGGATCAGTGTGTACTGGGCAAGCTGGTCACATGGAAGGCGTCCAGGAGAGGGAAAACTGGGCAGACTTGTTCAAGTTTGAGAAACCCACAGCGGCTCTCTCAGATAACGTGAGTGCTAAAAAAGAAATGTGCAGCAGCTGAAACGTTGGTGCAGAAAGCAGCGAGGATGGATGACGGCGCACATGTTACAGAAAAGTTCACGCGACAGACTTCTGCTTTGGTCTCCGAGGTAAAGGATGTTTTTATCAGCTTCTTTCTTCGCATATTTTGTCGCTTGATCTCGGTACGTAAAGCAGAGCAAACATTTACAGCACGAAAAAAACGAGCAAGCAGATGCACACACACTCATCTTCTCACACGTTCATCTGCTTTTGTCTCGTTGCATTACAACGGCGCTCCGAATATGGTGAGAACATCTTTCTTGAAACTAACAAAAGCCGCCAAAGTGTATTGTTTAGTGCCTCTTCGGAGCCAAAAACGTGACACATCCTCGCAGGTTTCGCAGCCGCTTTGCTCTTTCCACAGCTGTTGGAGGGAATATTTTGGTACCTACACGTCTGAGGAGACAGAAATGTTAAAATGCGCTACTAATATATGCTGAAACAAAGGCCTGACAGTAACATTAATGCAGAACAAAAACGTGTCCACATCAGTTACCCGACAAACACCTCCGCCAAGCAAACGTATCTGTGCCTCTCACAGACGCAGCGTAAAGCTTTAATTAAACGTAAACAGCCTGACAAATGATGTTAAGTTGAAGCAAAACTCCAGATCAGAGAGCAAGAGATTTTCTAATTAACAGGAGTAATTGGAATTAAACCAGAGCATCGCAAACAATGATGTTGCTGCAAGAAGAGATGGGCGAACGTCAGTCGTTACTAATTCCCCTCATTTAACCCCCCGCTAACCTCTGATTTACTCCTGCCTTTCAAAAGTAAAGCAGTTATTTAAAGTCGCTGAAACATAAAATGTTTTGACTGAAACAGCAGCTTTTTCTTTTTTTTACAGTTTTTAATCAACATTTTTTTAATTATCTTCATCATATACATTTTTCAGCGGGAAAACGCTAATTTTCCAAATATAAGTAACAGCAAATTTGGAAAGATGTAAAACTTTTCAACAGTTTATATCTATTTATATTGTTTTCTGTAACTCCGGGAGACCCAGTGGATCTAAAAAAAATAAATGTTAAAATATTTATTCTGGCCAAAGGTAATATTGACATGAATCAACGCTGAATCAAAATGCCTTCGGAAACCTGGAGAATCCAAATCAGCTGTTCTGAGAAATGTTAGCTTCTGAAATTGCCAAAAACAGATTTTAACGTCAAGAGATACAAAAAGAAATGGACATTGAATATTTTTTCAAGTGCATAACAAAAGAGAGAATATTTTTTCTACAGTTATGCCCACATCTAGTCGGTCTTTTTGGGAGGAAGGGCGTTAAAAAACATAAGAGGAATCCTCTGCCTGTCTTAAATAGCCTTTTCTCTTCAATGATGGTAAAAATATTAAATGTATAATAAAAGTCAAATAATAGGATAAAATAATCTGGAATCAGGGAGTTTGCTATAAACAATAACAGAATTAAGCAGCGTGTTTTGTTTTATATTTAGCTTTATTGTCTCGTTAAAAAAAGAACAGGTTGTACAAATTTAGAAATATTCCACCCGGCTCAGATCTTTTTTCTCCTAATCGCATTATAAAACGTGACAGGTCAGACTCAATGACATTGCTTGCATGTTCCTTTTTATAAGATAAAGACTTCTCTGTTGAAGATCTTTTGGGCTTTCAGAGCAGACCGTGCGTCAGCCGCCGTTGTGTGCGGCTTCGGCGGCGGGCTGGGGGGAGGGCAGCGAGCTCTGGGCCTCATTAGTCCTATCAGTGGACGGCCTTGTTAGCCCTAACAAGTAGCCAGCTGACAGCTCCATTCAGAGCCGTCCCCCCCCCCCCCCCTGCAAGAGGAGTGACAGCTTTAACTGCATCGGCTAGCGCCGGCGATTTACGAGCCGCGCCCGTGCTCTCCTAACCAGATTAGTTCTTTTTGCATTAACCGAGGAAAAGTAGGGCAGATGTCCGTGGGACTGGTTGTGAATTTGATAATGACCGCCGCACTCATACCACCCCCCCCCAAACCCCCACCACCACTACCACGCATCTCCTCCGCCAGTCCACGTTTGTTTTGCTGGTGAAAAAGGGACGAGTTGGCCCTCCCTGTGCTCGACCCCGAGCCTCTGAGACCAATAAAACTGAAGCTAATTGTTGTTGGTGGCGGCTGGTTGGAGGAGAGAAGCGCCTAATGTGGGAGAAAGCATGATAAAATGACCAGTAGTGAAATGAGCTGAGTTATTTAACAGTCAGGGTCTTTAAGGTTGTTTCAAACTTAAAACTTAACAAAACCCAAGAATAAAAATCTAATATTTATGATTATATATATATGTCCTTATATAGATATATATATATATATATTTTTTTTTTTCTTTCAGGCACAAGGTGGAATCATTTGCATTTAAAATATATTTGGACAGATTGTGTTCATATTTTCAACAACATTAAAAAAAAAGAAAGAAAAATATTCATACACATTTAATGTCATTTTCCACCATGCTAAGACGCGGCCTCTGATGTCCCGGATTAGCTCCTGCTTTTGTAAAGAAATCCACTCACTGAGCTCAGCTCTTAAAGTATTTAATTTTTTTATAACAATCAGGCTCCTTCATTCGCTCCCCCCTGCTGTTTTTGATGGGGCGACCGCCCAGCGGTCCGTGGGCGGGTGTTCCCTATTCCTCTCCATTAGCTGATGGGTGTTGTTGTATCTGGGTGGCCTGGGCTGGTACCTGCGCCCCCCCCCCCGTCTTTCCTGTTCCCCACTTTCGTCCCTCGCCTGATCGGATCCAAACTGATGTCCTGCCGGTGCCTTTTTTCTCAGCGCCCCTCAGACCGGTTGAGGCGGTCGACGGTTTCGCCGCGTGCCGGCCCTTTTCTTCATCACTTATTAAAATCAAAGATCACCCCCCTCCCACACACACACACACACACACACACACACACGCCCCTTGTCGCTGGGCGAGGACCTCTGGGATCTTGGCTTTAATTAAATTACATTATTGTTAACGTCAGCTTTGCCGAGGCCAACTCTGCCACGTGCACTTTGCTCTCCTCCTCCTTCTCTCCCTCCTCTATGGAGACGGGGGGTATAAGAGAATGGGGTTGTGTTTGGGGGGGGTAATGTATTCTAATCCTCCCCTCCTCTCCTTTCCATCCTTTTGAATTTTTCAAGAGATGGAAGCGGGGAGTCATGTTATGCAGGGAATATGTTCACAGTGAATATTCAATTAGCCTCGTCGTACTTTGTATACATGAACGTAACGTTGTGACAGCGGCGGCTAATACGTGCTGAAAGGTCCCGGCGCGAAGCCGATCCCCTCCAAAATGTCTGCCTGGGTTGTTAGGCACACATGATGAATAAACATCTTAACATTACATGTTAACGCTTCTCATCATTTACGATGATAATTTTAATTCTATGATATTAAAACGGTCTAAAGGGCTTGTTGAATGCCTCACCCTGTTGGCCTGTTTCCTCTGTTGTGAATAGAGCGGTGAAGCGTCACTAACCTGCTTCTTTTTGTTGGTCGAGAGGCCGGAGTTTTTGTCTTGGTTCTCTGAAAATAACCGTCCTCCTCTTCTCTCCGTGGCCTGTTGCTCCAGTATAAAGGTCTGGTCCATTTATCCCAGCGATACCAGCTTTAAGGATTCCAGAAGAACACATTCTCACCTTTTTATATGTGATGATGATGATTTAGTTCCAGTTTAACAAATATCACTAACCGATCCAGGTCAAGTTCAGTTACGTAACATATCAGTGAATCCAATTCAGATCCAAGAATTTTGGGTCAATTAAACTTAAGGCTGAGCGAGGTATGAGTGGCCATCCTCTTCTAACAGCCTGAGCAGTCAGAAGGGAAACATACTTAAAAAACAAACAAAACAGGAGCACTGACATAGTTTTTTAACTGAATTTCCTCTTTGGGGACCAAAAATTCAAGTTTTATTCTAATCCATTCATGGAACTATGGGAAGACACGTACGATTTGCCACTTGCTTTGTTGTGGAAGAGACCAATGAGGTTAAACTCGAAAGCCTAGGATAGATATTTTTGTTAAAATCTATTTAATTAGCGCACATACATTGATTTTGCCGCATTATATGGGAATTCAGATTTGTTGGAAGTAGCTAAATTTTCGCCTTTTGTCATAAAGCAGGTAAATATAGAATCTAATAAAGCTAAAACGCCTCACTACGCAAGTCAAAAGACACAACGCATGAAAAAACCTAACAGACTGAAAGCTATATAAAAGCAGGTCACGAAACCGTCAAACACTTTATGAATAAGTACATAACTGTTCTGATTTATTTCATTCTTTTTTTTATTGAAAAGTTTTAGATTTCACTGAAATGTGATTGCAGCATGTGCACCTTTAATGGACGCCACCTTCTGACTACACTGTGCTCTGAGCATTCTTATATGTTTGTGTTTCCTGTAAGGGATGAATTCCATATTACAAACAAAACACAGAATCATTGGGCCGGTCATAACTTATTCGGTGCACAAATGAAAACTAAACCGCTGAACACAGAAGAACTGGCCCAAACGTTGCTTCCTAATAGTATACCAGAAAACACGATAGCATTGAGTTATTTGTATTTTCAGAAAAACAGAGTACTCAGCTAAACACAAAGACGCTGGGCTAAATGTACCTCCTATAGTAAACAATGATAGTAAACCAGTGAGCAGGTACCAGGTGTACCTTATATGGAAGAGAACAACAACAAAACACATCCACATTTATTTAAGTTATACTTTCTATAGTACGGAGCAACGGATCAAACAGCTAAACATGTTACAAAATAATGAAAAACACCAAAGTTCAGTAAGACTAGAGAAAAAATCCTTTAGAACCTGACCGTGGCTTTGTGCGTGCTCTATTGACAGAAAAAGTAGTTCCCGCTAAACAGAAGTGTGCCACCACTACGTGTATGCTCTTTGTTCTTGTACAGTAATAGACCCCTCAGTACTAATTATATCTCTTCAGATACCAACGTTTGACGTTCGCTGACCATTTAAGGTAATTAGCTGCCTCCCTGTCACCGGCTGTGAAAGGGTCGCAATTCATCCAATTACCGGCTCCACCTCGTTAACTCCTTCAGCACCAAGCTTCAGCCATTTTTTTTTTCTCTCCCATGTGATCTTAATTATGCTAATGAGTTTAAGCATTAGCTCTTTAATGGTAAACTCTGGGCCCAAGCTTTCTTTAAAGCCATTTTAATTTGTATATGACCCTAATTAATTTGCTGCCTGCGTTACGTGACCCCCGAGCCCGTCAGGCCCTAAACCTGATGTAATTAGCTCCAGATCGGTTTCCCTTGGATGGTAAATATTTGATTGAAATAAAAGCATTTTCAGTGTTTCCTTTAAAAATGCTGACATTTCTGTCTGCTAGAAAGATTTTATTTCATTCCTTTAGAGGTAGATCTGTATGTCCTCAGATATGAACAGATGTTGTCTTCAGGATGGCTGCAGACAATCTTTTTCTTGTCGCTCTTTTGGTCTGAATTACTCATTCCTGCTGCCAAGTGTTGAATGAATAAATGACTGTGTTGTATTATTGATTGGGGGGGGGGGGGTGCTTCCAGAAGCAGTTGTCCCTACTCAGTCTGTCCTTCTGACGTGTAGTCTAATCTTACTCAGAAGATCTTGGCTCACCTGAATCGTTTCTCCTCCCTGCTCCACTTTACTTTGCAACATCTTGAGAAAAGAACTCGTGACTTTGACCACGTTTTCTGTCAATGTATCACTCATCAATCTTATAGATGTATCTGATGGTAATGACTGTAGTTTATAAAACAGCTTATTAACCTTAACGACAGTGTGATCTTTTACAATTGATAGGTTGTCTCCCCTTCAATTATACTGAGTGATGATGATACAGATTTAATTAATGCTTAAGTGCTCTAATGGCTCCTTTTAATGACTGTTACAGCAGTTCTTGGCTCCAGCTTCCTTCTGTTTGTTGCTGATACTCCCCAAAGAACTGTGTGAGTGCGAGTAATGTTGCAATCTAAATCCAACCAGTCTGGGTATTTCACCACCATTTCTTGGTTTTCAGCTTTTTTAATGACATTTGCTATGAATGAAAGACTATATTGGTTGTTGTGACTGTATTCCTAATCCTATTTACACAAAAGTAAACCAGAATTATTGAAACCATTTAAACTATTACTACTACAGCACACTGAAGATCAATGCTTTGTGTAAAAACGAATGCTGCACACATTTGTCACTGTGAAACATAATGGTGGCTGCATCATGTTGTGGTGTGTCATAAGGTAGGCAAGGGGAATCCAAGTCAAAAACAAAACCTGTCAGAGGTTAAAACGGACTTAAACGTGAGTTAGGGGTTTACGAGGAAGCAATAAAACAGTTTAGATCAAAGCATGTTCGTGTTTCTGGAATGGCCTAGTCAAAGTCCTGACCAAAATCCAGTTAAGAATCTGGATCAAATTTGTAAAGTTTGCATTTAGAGACACTTTTCAGTCTAGTCTGACTGAGTTGGAGGTTCTTTACTAGCAAGAATGTTTTCATTTTTTTTCGGACTCTCCAGGCGTCATGACAAATGAATCCAGGTGCAGGCCGCACTTTTTAGTTTTTGTTTTTAAAAAAAGTTGATGCATCTTTTCCCTTAGACTTCATAGTTATGATTTACTTTGCCAGTGTAAATATAAGATAAATGGAAAACCTAGCAATTTTTTTGAATTTTTAATGCATCAAAAACCAAGAAAAGAATCAAAAACAGTTTTACTAATACTGTACACTTGGATTTATCTTTTTGTCATTTTTGTTGGGAGTTGGTTCCTGTTGTGTTTCTATGCTAAAATAAAGTTCAATGCTTAGAAATCAAAATCTGCAAAATGTGCGATGAAAATTTTAAAAAATCTGATCCAGGGATTTCATGCTCCATCCATCCAGGCATTGTTTTCGCCTCTCATCCTTCCAGAGTTGCAGGGGGTTGGCGTTTCATTGGATAAGAGGTGGAGGACAGCCTGGATAGGTCGCTAGTCCACAACGCTCAACCACACCTAAGAGCAATTTAAAGTATTTAGTACCTTGTGAGATCTCATACATACACACAACTGTCAACTGTATGCAGAAACATTCTGCACCACCATGCAGCCTTTTAGTTTCTATTTGATTACTGACATTTTTTCATCAGATTCAACTTTTTCGTTTTCAGTTTAACAAAATGAGGTTACATTAAAGAACAAGTAAAAATACCAAATTTAGCAAATATGGGTTTTTACCACGAGGCGCTAGCCAGTATTGTATTAGGTAAATGAACACGCTGAACCCTCTGTGATTATAAACATTCATGAGATCTTCATGTTAAAGCCGTGTTTGTTGATGGGCTCCCCAAAAGATAAAGCCTCCATAGAAGAGCACACAGAAAGGAAAACAAGAAGAATCTGTGTTCGTCGGCCGACTCCTCTGCGTCTCTGCGCTCCGTCTGTTTATGTATCTGTGTCTCAGAGCGAGCGCCTCCAACGCTGCCTTCAATCCCGCTGTTGTGGAGCACAGATGCACGCTCAGTCCCGCGTTCTCTGCAGTCTTAATAGTGTTAACCCGTCAGCTGTCCCCAAACCGAGGACACAAGCGTCTCCAGTGTGTTCGCCGCTAAGCCGGATTTTCACTCTTTCTCACCAAACGAGTCGCCAAGACACTTTTTCAACACTAAATCTTTCTCCTCCTCCTTCCTTTCTTCTAGTGAATTCTGTTTTCAAGCTTATGTGGACATTTTTTTTCTTGTATTAAAAAATTTGGTGTTATTGGCAGAAAAGGAAGATTTCTAAGCACTAAAGAATAAACAGCAACAGCAGCGTAGTTGGTTTTATGGTCCTTAATCACACTCTGCGGATTCAGACGCCTGTTCCCGCCCCTTAATTCACACAAAAGAGCTGCATAGTCGTTCGGTTTTTAATACTTCTCAAAATTAATGTGAGGATTGCCTCCTGATAAATATCCCACCTATTACCTGCAACACAACCACAAAAGCCAGCTATAATACATCATAGTGAGCTAAACAATATTGTTAGCCTAAAGAATAATTTCAGATATAAAGTAACGGAAAGATCTTAAAAATTCGTTTTTAGCGCGATTCTGTCTTTGAAAAAAGGAAAACACTTTGTTCTTAAATTCTACCCGACTTCCCTATTTACTTCATTCCATTAGAAACTTTTTTTTAACTTTTTATTTGTTTATTTAACAGTAATAAAAAATCCAAGTTAAGTAATTAATGTTAAAAGAAATGCACCAGTGTCACAGTTAACGGTACTTTTTATGTGCTTAATTGTAGCTAAAGTATTTTCTGTCTTGGTACAGGTAAAGTATAAAAATTACGTCTATTAGCCACTCTCCAAAATGACAAAACACTGGAAACTATTAGATGCAATCTATATACTAACCAGTTGGTTGGTTTAGAAAACATTTCTTTCCTACCAATTCAAACAAAATTGACATTTATGCAACAAACACACCCCAGCTCTTACACATTGTTAAGATTGGTGGAGGACCTGTGATGCTGTGGGCCTGTGTCGCTTCCAAAGACTCTCCCATGTCCTCTGTAGAAAGACACTTTCTCAGCCAAATATTAAAGGTGTTAATTAAATGGGCTAATCAGCACAGAATTCTGTAAATGGACACAAAAATCCAAATTTTCTCATGGCCGTCCAACCCAAAATAAATCCTATACAAAACCTGTGAATGAGTGGAATAGCAGAGAAGAATTCATGTTTCCTTTATTTTGCTCTTGGGATGCCTGAATCTGTGTCGTCGGGTATAAGTAAATTATTAACATATCAGATAAGGAACAAATGGGCCAATATTAACATATTAAGATGGTCATCAGGAAGAGTGCACTCCTAGGATCATCTAAGACAAGAACCCTTAAACTACCAGACCTCTGCTAGTGGACCCAAGTTTCAGATGAGATAATGATTACATTAGTGATAGAGTCATTTTCTATACGCGTTATATCAGTATATTTTATTAACAGGACATAACAGCAATATTAAAATCAGATATCAATACTGTCCATAATTTTCGATGCATTCCTACTTTGCACTTAATCCATAAATCTGTTGTTCTCATTTTACCTGTTTTATTTCCTCATAATTAAGGTTCTAGCTATGGAATAGGAAGTCATAATTATCCACTAAATGGTCATGAAGAAACATCACGAAAAGTCTGGAGCTTTTAGAACACGACGCATGAAAACCAGTTTTTGTTTTATTTCAGAGAAAAATCGCAATGTTGAAACAAAAGGAAAAATAAGATGCAGCCAAAGACCTCAGACTGCCTGTGAAACCGTCTTTAAGGTGGAATCAGCAGGATCCCAAGCAAAAGTTTTGGATCACTTATTTTCTTTCTGTTCACCTTTTTACTGTTTTGCAAAAGTCAGAAATCTGCTGCTGTGAATTTTCTTCTGCATCACAAAGGAAGGATCTTTTCTTTTTTTTTTTTTACTTTTTCTTGTCTTTTCATCACTACATCGCATTATTCCTCACACACTTTATCACATGTTATTTATTTCTCGCTCCCTGCCTCCTCACCTCCCAAATCCTCGGTCTTCTCTCTTTTTGTCGCGCCCCCTCCTCTCCCTCTCTGACTTTGTCCTCCTCAGCATCCTTCACACTCCCTCTCCGTCTCCATACCTCCGTGTCCCTTTTCATCGGGACGAGGGTTCTTTGGGTGCCTCTGACAGTGCTCCTAATTAAGACGTAAAACTGCGGGCAGCAGGTTTCTGAAGGTTACACTGTCTATACCGCAGGAAGTGATAAAGAATGGAGCCACTGATGACATGTGAC